>CM021102.1:420923676-421174349 GCA_007115665.2 Sequoiadendron giganteum | reverse complement strand
AATCATATCCAAATGTAATATCACCACATCAAAATACGTCACGATAAAACAGTGATCCACTGAAATCAAGTACATAGTCCAAGTACAAAGCAAAACTAAAGCATAGAGAGGAACAACATAGTTCGCACAATAGATCAAAACGGAGGGGTATTACATAAACAATGTTCGATAACCTGTAGAACCTGTTGAATATATTAATCTGAAACTAAGAATGAGTTACAAGAAATACTCTTTGCAAAAGTTAAAAAGGCAAATGAAATCAAGAACTAAAAAGAAAAAGAATAACTTTTTCCAATATATACAATAAAGGCATGCATAAAGCAGCCAAGAGGTGGAACTTAATGAGAAGTGGAGTCAAAAAAATCTCCACAATATGCTCTCACCACGAGCAAAAGAGAAAATCCTCGTAAAAATGGCCCAAAACTGAAGCAAACTAAACTTTGTGTCTAGAAAACTCCACCTCTCCATGCGCATGACCAAGATATCTCGTGAACTGACGTAGAACTGGAAGAAAACTCCACAAAAAAATCCATCTCGCATGGCTAGATCCTTAATTCACTTTATTTGATTTTTTGCATATTTTGATAAAAGAAGAATTATTTGGTTAAATATTAAAGATAATCGATTTGATTATTTTAATACTTAATGTGTAGTAATCTTCCCTTTATCCATTACATATTTAAATATTAAGGTAATTATCACCTTTAATATTTAATTTTACCATTGATTTTGTCAATAATCATGGTTAAAAATCTAAGTGAACCGCACAATTATCATTTTAGACTTAAATAATAGTATTGAACTTGACTTACAAGTTTATCTTCAAAATACATGGGTCCCTCTAAAATGATTAGGTATTTTTGACTCGTAAGTCATTGACCGTGACAATAATAATATGAAATGATTTTATTAAAACATAAGTCAAAAATAACCAAAAAGATTAGGGCGTTGAAACAAAAGCAGTGAACCCTAATTATTCTTCATTATCCACCATGAATTTCAACTTTTTGTTGGAGTTGTGCCGCCATGCTGCTATTAGGAGTTGAACTGAGCTTCTAGAGCTTCTCGAGGCCAAAGTGTTGTCAGGAAATTTCAAATTTTTGCATTCATAGGTGAGTTTCTCCTTATCGGCTTTCTACACATAAACTTTTCTCCTTAAACTTTGCTTTGCTCAGGCTCTAGATGAGTTAACCTGTGATCTTTATTATTCTTCTATGGTTTTGAGTGGCATAATCCTATGACTTCTCATTTTATTGTGCATATAAGTTGTTCTTTGATGAAAATTCTTTTGTGTTATGCGGTCACCGGGAAAGACCTAGAAGTTTTTCGTTATGGATGCAAGCATTTATCTGGGTTTTCAAAAGTTTTTTCTTCATTCGCAGGCCATCATTGAAAGCTTGCAACATAATCTCAACATTCTCTTTTCCTGAAGAAAAAACCTCATTTCTTACTTGGCGTCCATGTATGTTTTAAGGGATTTGATCAAACTCATGGCCTTCTAACTCCAGACTCTTTTTCTTTGTAGACAATTGGATCTAAACCTTTTGGTGAAACCTAGCTAAGGTTCAAAACCCATGACCTTCTCATGTTGTGGCGAGTATATCGAGTTAGGGCTTAGAAAATCCATGGGTTTCTCATTTGGATTTTGTGGTTTATACCCATTGCTTCACTCATTGTCTCCCAACTTCGAAATTGATAGGAAAGCCATCTATATGCCCTATGTAATATCATTGGCATGCTTTCATAGTCATGATCAGCAAACATCATCTGCATTCTCCACTTATGTCTTGGGCTTAAAGAAATCGCTTTGTTTGCAGCCATCACCTTTACCAAACTTCGAAACATACAACGACTATCTCCACGAACTTTTTGTACTATATAATACTCAATTTTATTCATGGATACATTAATAAATAATGGAAATCCTCCTTTAAGATTAAGCAATAATTACTATGATATGAAATTATCATATTTTATTTTCCATGTATCATGAATTCTTTGCTTAATCATTTATGATTGTCTTTCTTTGAGACTTCAATTTGCTCCTTAAGACATGCTTTTTGGCTACTTGTGGCTCCCATAGACATATGGTTGTCCTTTATGCACTTATTGATGAGTGAATGTATGGGAATTTCAACCAGGTTGTAGCCTATAGTTCACAAACACTGTCAAGCCCCTTTGCTTACTATGCTTTTCATAAGATCATTTTTCAAAATTGTAGCTTATGTTACTTTCATTTTGTCATATTATGCGCAATACTATCATCCGATAGGCCAAACAAATGTCCTTTGTCTCTCTAAAAGTTCATGGAACAACCTTACTTTGCCTGAAAATTGTTGCCACTGTCCTACACTTTAGATCAATGATTTTTGTGTGGTTCCCTTTTGTAGGAGTACTGATAGACTTTTTGTGTCAAAACAGAGGAAAGAAAAGCCCTTTATGTATGCTATTTTTTGATGAGGGATTTGTATGTTTGTGCTATTGGATGACAGTCTTTCAATCTATTTCATAACAGTGTTCTTAATGCAAACATGGTAATTACTCTTAGAAGCTTGTCTTCAAAGTGATTTTATATCATCCAATAAACTTGAGATTTGATCATTTCCTGTGACGATAGTATGCAATATATACTCATGATATCGGCCCCCTTATTCAAATGGCTATGAATTGTCTATTTTATGCTTATCAAAACTCCAAGCTCACTATCATCAATTGTATGCATAAATTATCCATCACTTTTGAGTAGTTGCAGATATAATCACCTCTGCTCTTCCATCCTTGCATTCTTTATTTTACTACCTTTGTTTCAAATTTAATGCAAACTGAGAAAGTTCTTTTGTTTACCAATGCCTTTATTACAAAAAAATAGACTATCTGCTTGATGATGATGTTGAATTTCAGTCTGTTTCTCATTGTGAATGATTGCCATTTGCTGCTTATGTCATTATTATGTGTTGGGCTCAACCCTTGTGGGAGCCGCATTTTCCACCACACATAATCTTTCAGCAATATTTGTTGAATGACAAATGAACTGTGAAGGAACCTTTGATGATCTGAATGATATAATTGTACCTGTACCTACACATCTAACAAAACAAGTTAGCAAAATAATTGAAGTTGGATGCTTCCATTGGACTTTGTGTCTTCTGATCATATGCCTCTTGCTTGATTTAGTCTTTTGATGAATGCCTAATTGAATGTGTATTACATCTCTGTTGGTAATTTAGGCATGAGGTAGGATATGATTCATCATTTCTCTAACACCACCTTTCTCAAATCTTGCAAATGCATTTGGAGCTCGAAGCTACTGCAACTTGGAGACACAACAACTGAAGGCTTCAAATGTGACAATGATTTGTCATTCCAGGAAATGACAAATCACCTTTTCTCTTATACCTATATTATCTTCAATTGTGTTGTGCACATTTCTTTTTTGTATTCATTATTTGATTACGAAAATCAAATTAAGCTACTCCCATGGCTTGTGTGGGACTTTGGTTAGTACAATATGATTAAAACAACAAACATTATGCAATTTTATGATTTTTTGTTATAAAAACTTACATAACAATACTGAAAATTCATAAGTAATCGGATTTGTTTTACCAATGAATACTTAGTAGGAAATTTTTGTAATCACTTGTGTACCTTCAATGATGAATACAAATTCAGCTCTACCTGTTTTGAGTTGTAGCTAAAAATAGGTAACATACACTTAAATTAATGTTGAAAAAAAAATTGTTGCATTTTCTAGTGATTTTTTTTTGTGCATGACATTTGGTATCAGAGCCCTAGGTTGCAACTCTAGGAAACTTTGGGGATAGATTGGGCATTAAGAATGGTGATTGTGTGGACAAATGTGTAAACCACCTTGTGTTAGATAGAATGAAATGTTGATAAGGAAAAATATAAGGGGTTTACATGGAGTAGAAAATGAGAACTTAGCTATAATTATCTGACCCAAATAAAGTTGTAAAGTGCTAAAATTATCAATAATTGACCATTATATATGGGTCAAGTGAGTATTAATTAATGAAATTCTTTTTTTTTTTTAAGAAACTCAATCTAAACATGGACCCTTGATTTAAGTAAAGAAGGCAAATGACTTCTGCCTCATATTAGTCTAGTTAACATGGGTTATGATGCCATAAGACATTAAATTTTCTTAAACTTTTAAAAAAGGTATAATTGAGTTCTAAAACATGATCTTTATGTAAAATGCATGAATAGTGCAATAGGGCATCATGATGTATAGTATTAAAGAAATATTATTTTGGATGATCTCTTAATACCATAATTTTTTAGAATAAAATAATGTAACTTCTCAAGGATATGGGTGTTTTGGGAACTACATATTTTCTTATGGAAACCCTAGTGCAAGTAAATGATGGAACACCATAACTATATTAGTTAAAAGAAAGGAACGATATGGATCACAAAATGGATTAAAGTGTTAGGCATTCTAATTAAATAAGTTTGAATCTCTAAACCCTCGAATTGAGTAAATCAAATCGACGACAAGAATGAAATAATAGGAGTCTTCTTGACCTTGTATTAAGTATAATTGGAGCACCCCATATATATTTTGGTTTTAAACTATGGCTAGGGATTGAAAGTAAACCTTTAAGGTGCAAATTTTTGGACCTAAATCTAAGGACTCGATCACAATTTGGGTAATATATTCAAGATACTCATAAACTACTTCTTGCACACCTTAGACTATGTATATCTAGGCCTTTCCTGGTATTCAATATCTTAATTTACACATAGTGTAAAGGCATAATTTGTGATCTTGTGAAGCAACGAAGGAATCACCTTATGGATGGTAGGAGAAATTTTTTGTGCGATATCAATTTATAATTAAAACCTTGCATTGTATAGTAAATCCAATTTTGGGAAGTGGTCAAAACCATAAATTACCTTGAATTAAATGGTGAATCTTTAAGTTATTTAAACACATTTGCAATTAAACAATGACCTAGTAAACTTAATAGAACTATAACAACTACTATTTAACTTTAAGTTGTGTTATCCAAAGACTAAAACAATAAGCACGAAAGAACATGATTACTAAAACTCAAGACAAAGGTAAGGACGCGTAGAAAGTTACAACTAATTCATAACTGGTGAATATTGAATTAGCTAATGTATTAATAAATTCCTTCTAGTAATAAAGCTTAGAATTTTTGGGAAGAGACCTTGTCAAATATGAATTTAGAGTTAAAGGACACAAGTTATTGCTACTTCCCTCACACATAGCTAAGGATTAAAGGCTTTTAATGCCACAATAAGAAAGGATGCATGTCATATAGAAAGTAATAATGTATTCAATTGGTGTTGACCTCAAAGGTTGTGTGCATGTCATGAGAATTGAATAATTCATTGTGTGAATTTATAAATTGAGTAATAAATTATGTGTGATTCCTGGAATATTAAGTAATTAGAAAGTTCAACTATATCAATAAGGGACAATAAAGTAGACTTGTGAAACTTTCAACTATTTTTGTGCATTATATGCCATTGACCATGCTTACTCTTTGAGGGAAGAATATATACACCCAAATATAAAGGAGAAAACTTAAAGGTAGATAAAAATTTCAAGATTTTTACTCATTATGCATCTTTATGAGGATAGATGAAACTGTGATTATAAAGATGATGGTTATAACATGTAATTAAATAGATCAATCTTAAATAACAAAATGCAAGATTTGTAAGAAGACGTTAATAAGTTGTGAGAATTATGATTCCATGATTTGTCATGTACATTAAGTGTGCTTTCTTTTCTCATAGAGTGATGTTTCAAATGAAAATGGTTAACTATCTCCCTTAATAAGTAGGAAACCTTATTTTTCATGTTGTGAAAAATATATAGTGGAATTACCCATATTTTTATATTAGTGAACATAACAAATATAAGTTGAATAAAAGAGGATGAATGGTATGGATAAATATAAAAAAAAATCAATTTGGATCTTAAATCTAATGTCAAACACTTAGTAATATGGGAAGCGTGATGTACCATATATGGTTGAATATTACCTAGATTACACTTATGAATTAGGTGGAAATTTATGTAACAAGTATGCAAATGGATAGCTATTAGCAAAATGATAAACAAAGTGAACAATGTGTAAAGAAAATAAAGTGCATATAGGTGTATCGACATTTTGTTAATAGTGTGGTGAACCATGCATTGTTAAGTTCTAGGAAGATGGGGTGATATACCTAAGCTACAATTGCACTTATTCTAGTTACTTCTTGTACTTATGCAAAGTGAGTAGATATTCCAAAATTGAGACAAAAAGTGAATATTGTTTAAAGAAAATAGAATATGTGTAAGTGCATTGCTCTTGTTCTATGGTGAACCTTGTAAAGTATGTTGTGTTATGACATATAAAGTGAAACCAGTAAATGTGTTGTGCCCCAAGCATGAGATACAGGGTATCCAACTTGGGAAAAGGGTGAGGAATGTCAAGTACAATTCCCCATGTGCACCCTTTGTGATGGCCATTTTATTGTAAACTAGTTATTGTGAAAGAATGTGAACATGATATGTGTATATGTGTGTCTAATAAATGAAATGTGAAGTAATTCTTTGTGTAAGTCTCATTCGTATGTTAAATGTGTACCCCTAGTGTACAGTTCCCCTACGGGATTAGATGCCTGCTAGCATAAATAAGGGTTGAGGGGTGAGAGAAACCCAAGTGGGAACTCCATGGTTTCCCTTGGATGTGTTCCTAACCTACTTCCCCACATGAGAACCACACTTGTTGGTTCGTAGTGTAAACTCACTCCTTGATGTTCATAACCCATGGGTAAAGGATGGAATTACTTGGGCCTTATTGATCACTAGTTTTGGATACTTCAATAAGGTAAGGCATTGATACTATGTGGAAGAGTCCACCATGATATTGCACGCTATCATATTTATGTGGTCAGGGATCACTAGATATTGCATGCTATTATATTTATGCAGCTAGAGAACCACCCTTCCCCTCCTCCCTTAGGTGGCTTTATCAAAGTCATGTGGTGCTCGCAATGTGGAAGTTTTATTGATGAGATACGAATTATTGATAATTTCTTAATTGATGTTTTGTTTTATTATATGCTAGCAGTGTTAAACTTTACATTTCTTTTGTTGGGGCTATTTAGCCATTTGAAGGTTGTCGTAGTCCATTGCCTCAAGGACTTATTTAATTTTTATATTTGAATTAAGATTGGAATGTTTAAATGCAGCTGCAACTAATCTTTATTTGGTTTTCCTCTCGAATTTATAATTTTCTATTTATTAAAATGTTGGATTATGATTTTATGTTTCTCGGTTGAGGCTTCTTATTGTTTGCTAACTGCTTGAAAGTGTGGTGTAATGTGACATCTATGAAACTACCATATCCTGTGGGGGTTCCCTGGCAAGTCGTATAGGTGAGTAGATGCATTGGGGAAATTACGAATTATTTGAAAGGGATTGCAAATGAGACTGGTATGGGACGGTCATTGATCCATTCTTCCCCTAGTTCTATGGCTACTATTTTTTTGTACCTTCCTATTGTGATGTGAATTATGTGTAATTGTTGTGATGTATGGGTAAATTGGTAAATAAATGACATGTGAAAATACCTAACTACTATGTGTGAAAGAAAGTGGCAAATAATTGGGACTACTATTCTCGAGACGTGAATTGAAATTGGAACGAAAATGATTTCTAACATCATGAGTAATATGATGCAAATAGGAACCTTGAAGGGTATCCAAGGATGTAAAAAAAATTGGATATAAGTTGGTATGATTTTTGGTTATTTGAAGATGTTGACCACGGGGATGGCTACTAGCATTTATCATATTGTGATTATATCGCATAAATGTTTTATGATGGGAAATTTTGTTTTGAATATTTAGATGTTGATTTATGCAAGAGATGTCTTTAACGTGTAGTGATAGTGGAATGTTTTAATTGTTACATCAAGAAAGGAAAGTAATTAATAGATTAATAGATTTATGTGCATTGTTATATTGATATTATATTTCCAGACCTTAACGACTTCTGGGAGGAAATTTAAGCTAAGGGGAGGGGGATGTAAGACCCTGCCTCATGTGTACTTAATAAAAACATAATTTGTTCTATGTTTTTCTTGAATTGATGGTTAAGATATATTGTGGATAATAAATAAGGTGATCTCTTGGCAATATTCTTGCATATAATTTTGGCATTATGTTTTATTGTCACTACCATGAAGGAGGAATGCACTCGTATATCATGGAATGAAAATTCACATTCTAAATGGATTATTATATAGTTAAATCTTAGAATGTTCAGCTAACAGATTAATGTGATACACAATTGATACTTACAATCATGTTGGTAATGTGTACGAAGGCAACAATGTTAGCATAAGAAGGGAGAACCATCAAGAGTGAATCAAAATAATTCTTCTTGAGGATATAAATTTGACCCCATTTGGGGTCTAGAAATAAATAGAATTAATGTATTGGAAGACTAAGGTTGTGATGGCATTTAGTTGTGATTCATGTGCGGTGTAAGTGGGGATTAGGCCTTGGAAACCCCTAGATAAGTTTGAAACTCGGATGGAACCTTGAGTAGAGTTTTAATGAGAGTTGGTCAAATTTTTGGGTTAGAGTGCAAAAATAAACCCCCTAGGGTCTATACCATAGTGGTAGGGGTCAAGTGGGCATACAATAGTGCCCCTACAACATGATTTGACCCCTAAAAATCTCTCATAATGGAGAGTGACGAATTTTGAGAAGAGGATGGGGTGGAAATATGGAGTGGTTGTCCAAATGCATGTTCTCATTAATGGGAAAAGGACCTTCATTGATGGGAAGAGGTACACTCCACACTTTCCCATCCAATAGTTGCAATTTGTGAAACTATTGTATATTTAGAGAGGAAGAAGGAGTGGGGTGTTATCCACTTCTCCTTTTGGAGAAATCTAGTTGAGGGAAAAAAAAAGATGAGAAGATGAGAGAAGTTTTGGGAGGAAGTGAACAATATGTCATGGATTGGAGGAGAAAGCAGGATGTGTTGGTAGGAAGGCTTTGTAGAAATGTGTTACTTGTGTGGCTATTAATAGCTTTTAAAGTTTGAGTCATGCGCTCCTACCCATGTCTTAATAGGATAGATGGATTTGATAGATCATATATGTTGTCACATCAAGAGTTGGTGTGTTGTCAAATTTATGTGTTGGTCATTGAGATTATTGAGACAACATATATCACAAAATATATGTTGCCCTAATTGATTTGATGGAAAGAAAAAAATTGTCTCTCCCCACACACATTGTGAAGATAATCTTATTCTCGCACGCGTTTAATGGGAAACTATACGTTGGAGATAAGGAAAACACTAATTTGGAAGGAACATTACCAATTGGAGATTAGCATTCAACCAACGTTGTGCCATTCAGTTCAAGACACTATACCACCCAAATCGGTGAGGATTCCTACGAACCATAAACATTAATATGAGATACGTCCTTACCATCTATCGTCAGAAGGAGGTTGAGAGGCAATGTGTTTGAACCATAGAGAATACGTTTCCTCCAAATGAATCACACCAACAATAGAAAAACCATTCCCTAGGTGATTACTCAACACCATGCTTATCAGAGTCATATGGCGACCATCCTTCCATAGTAATGACAACATTGAATTAAATCAAACCCATTTAATGAGATTGTATCTTTTCCATCTGATGCTTCCTTTAGGTTGTAAGCTAAGCAATGATTTATTGGGCAAGAGAAATAAATTTACTCAGCCTGGAGTGTTTCAATAATTGCTATAAATATTGTCGTTAAGTCTTTAATAAAAAAATAAGCGAGCACAATTCAAATTATCATCAGTAAATCTATTAATGTGGTCAATATAATGTTAATATAGAGGCCTGCAGTAGTATTGTTATTATTTTATTAAATTTTATAATCAAGTGAGTACAACGTTTGTCTAAGCATTGATAATATAATGTGTAAATTGGACTATAAGTATTTATTTATAAAATTTAAAGTAATTAAATAAAAATCACTATTAATACTACTATGTAATTGAGTCATGACTTCATTTTTATTGTCACGCATTTGAGATTAATTGCTAACACTAATTAAACTTCCCCTCTTGTCCAATAAAAGCCTCCCTAGTGAAGTGTTATTTAGGTAGCGAGTACACCAGTCCAACCTACAGAGATATTAATGTAGTCCATGGTCATCATGAATTATCATAGTCTATAACCACATCATGAATGGAGTTCTCAGATGTAAAATAGGTATAACTGTATAATATTGTCCATAGTTTCAATTTATAAATGATTATATTTAACTGTATTGTGATACTAGCAGTGATATTAAGGATAATATAAATATTGGTATTATCGACAATAAAGGCAAATACAATATCAGTTGTAATGGTAATATTAATATCCTTACTCAGGTTTCAACTGGAAATTGTTCTAATATGTATAACAGTCATATTTATCCAATAGGCTATTTGTTTGAAGTTTCCACCAGGATTTTCGTCAGCCCAGTCGTGAATAGGATTTTCTAGCATCGGAGATCTCCCAACTGGCGGTGACTTCCCCGGGGTTTTTTATGACAATGTGGAGCTTGCTAATTACGTGGGTTGGAGGTGGTGGAGTTGGTCACCTCGATACACAGAAGAAAAATGGTAAGTGTTTTCTCGCATGAGGTTTAATGCATCCTACCATTGTTCTACGATGGCAACGAATGAAGTAAATGCAATATTCAATGTTGCAGTGTGGGAAAGTATAGTCAAAAATGTGACAAAAAATATATTGATTAAGTTTCATTGTCGAAAGAGACATTGTGTAGTTGGTTTGATAACAGACTATTATAAAAATCGTCACCTTCAGCTTCGTGGTTGGTTTGATAGCAAACTATTCTAAAAATCGTCAGCTTCAACTCCGTTTTTTGGCAGATTGGAGGGTTTTGAAACTGTTGTTCTCTGGAATCTGCAATTTATTTTACATGGGTATTTTGCATAAACGATTAATTTATTGTTCATGTCTTCTTGTCATATGTTTGTATCTTTGGTGTTATACCCATTTTGGAGAGTTCAAAGAGATTATGGCTATGTATGGATGGAGAAATTGAAGTTAAATCTTCTTTCTTTTGTGAAAAAATATGGTTAGGGTTAGTAATTTTTTCACCCCTCGTTTATTGTTTGTAGTTATCTTTGTGCATCTTTGGCATTATACCCATTACCATAGGAGCAATTGTAGTTAAATCTTCTTTCTTTTGTCAAAAAATATGGTTAGGGTTAGTAATTTTATCACCCTTGGTTTATTGTTTTAGCTATCTTTGTGCATCTTTGGCATTATACCCATTAACATAGGAGCAATTGCATATTAACATAGGAGTAATTAGATATATATATATATGTAGAGGGTTAGTATGAAAGCATAAACATATTGGAGATAAAATTAGTTTTGTGGCTATTAAGTGTTATTCTAATAGCTCTTTTACAATTTATTTATTTGTCTATAATATTTAGTGCCAAGTAATGTAGCTTGAATTCTCAATGAAGTCTATGGCATTATACCCATTTTGTACAGATAATTGTTATGTATTGACTTTAGGAGTTCTATTTAATGTGGATTTTCGTTCATCTGTCTTCTATAAATATGTTTCATGATTTTCTTTTTGTCTCATCTATTTGAAGTTCCCCATAACAAATTGTTATTCATGATATTATTTTTTTCAATTCCCCATAACAAACTATTGATTACCGTAGTTTGCCTCTTCTATTCTCCATATTTTATTCATGACATTCTTTTTTTCTCATTTGTTTGAAGCTCCTTATAACAAACTGTTAATTGTCATGGTTATCTTGTGTGGATGGAACGTGGTATATGTCTTGTACCAATATGTTTCATGATATTCCTTTTTCCTCATTTGTTTGAAGTTCCCCATAACAAATTGTTCTTCATTTAGTGTCAGGTAATGTAGCTCGAATTTTCAATTAAGTCTATGGTGTTATACCCATTTTTCAAAGATTATTTCTACCCATTGACCTTACCAGTTCTATTTAATGTGGGAATTTATTCCTTTGTCATTTACGTCTAATTCTTAAGTGTTATTCTAAAACCTCTTACAATTATTTTAGTGGCTATTAAGTGTTATTCTAATAGCTCTTTTACAATTTCTCTATTTGTCTATAATGTTTAGTGCCAGGTAATGTAGCTCGAATTTTCAATGAATTATGTGGTGTTATACCCATTTTGCATAGATTATTGCTACCTATTGGCTTTAGGAGTTCTATTTAATATGGATTTTCATTCATTTGTCTTGTATCAATATGTTTCATGATATTTTTTATTTATCATTTGTTTGAAGTTCCTCGTAACAAACTGTTCTTCATGATATACTTTTTTTCAGTTCCCATAACAAACTATCGATTATCATATTTTGCCTCTTTTATTCTCTATATTTTATTCATGATATTATTTTTTCCTCATTTGTTTGAAGTTCCTTATAACAAACTATTAATTATCGCGGTTATCTTATTTGGATGGAACGTGTTATATGTCTTGTATCAATATGTTTCATGATATTATTTTTCCCTCATCTGTTTGAAGTTCCCCATAACAAACTGTTCTTCATTTAGTACCAGGTAATGTAGCTCAAATTTTCAATTAAGTATGTGGTGTTATACCCATTTTGCAGAGATTATTGCTACCCATTGGCCTTACGAGTTCTATTTAATGTGGGTTTTTGTTCATCTATCATTTACGTGTGATTCTTAAGTGTTGTTCTAAAATGTCTTACAACTATTACATAGACTGCTTGTCTTGTACCAATATGTTTCATGAATTTCTTTTTTCCTCATCTGTTTGAAGCTCCTTATAACAAACTATTAATTGTCGTGGTTATTTTGTCTAGATGGAACATGTTAAATGTCTTATATCAATATGTTTCATGATATTCATTTTTCGTCATTTGTTTGAAGTTCCCCATAACAAACTGTTCTTCATGATATTCTTTTTTCACTTCCCCATAACAAACTATTTATTATCGTAGTTTGCCTCTTCTATATGTATATGTATATGTATATGTATATGTATATATGCATATGCAATCAAAAAAGTGAAGTTCTTTTAGATGGAGGGTGGAACAAAGGAAGGAATGATGCATAAGCATAAGCAGTAGCAATAGTACACTCTCCTTTAAAAAATGCATCGTACCTTCCATTCGCTACACTCTCCATCGAAAATGCATTGCATATGCATAGATACATTTACATATACATATGCATATATGTATGCTTTGTTTGTTCTTTAATTAAATTTTGTCTATATTAGTTTAGTGGCTATTAAGTGTTATTATAAAACCTCTTATACAATTACTCTATTTATCTTCAATATATATGCATGTATGTATTTATCTATGTTTCGAAGCATTGATTTCCACATACCGTTGACATTCTATACCATTCTCTTTGTAAGGATTTGAAGTTAAATCTATCAGAAAGATACCAAGGAACTAACCGTGCAAAATGCATATAACACCAAAGATGCACAGAGTATATGTATGTATCTATCAATATGTTTCATGATATTCATTTTTCCTCATCTATTTGAAGTTCCCCATAACAAACTGTTCTTCATGATATTCTTTTTTCCACTTCCCCATAACAAATTGTTTATTATCGTAGTTTGCCTCTTCTATATGTATATGTATGTGTATATGTATATATGCATATGCAATCAAAAAATTGAAGTTCTTTTAGATGGAGGGTGGAACGAACGAAGGAACGATGCATAAGCATAAGCAACAACAACAATACACTCTCCTTTAAAAAATGCATCATAACTTCCATTCGTTACACTCTCCATAAAAAATGCATTGCATATGCATAAATACATTTACATATACATATGCATATGGGTCTATGCAAGATCATGGAGGTCCAAAAAGTGGCGATGTAAAAAAAAAAAAGGCATTTTTAACATGCCCCAAAACGCAAAATTCACACCTTTGACTTTTTGCGGGCCCAAGTACAATATCCATTTTTTTCGAGAAACGGATATCTGTTTAGTTTAAGTTAAAGTTTATAATTTCATTGGGTCTGGCTTAGACCAATTGTTTTTTATAAGATAAGCAGCATTTACAGGGCGTCATACCCTTTACACAACGAGCCGTAGGGGCCATTTAGGAAACAAGGTTTTGAAAGGACCAAGAACCTTAAACAAAGCTAAGAGAAATCAAGCAAACATGACAGAAACACAAATAGCACCTGGTTAACACAAACTAGGAGAGACAAACCACTCAGAACCAACAAAAGTATTGAGACAATGATAGACTAACATTCCTACCTTGTCACTACAACTAGGAGCAACCGAGCACTTAGGACAAGATCCAGTCCTATAGATATCCAGAAGACTTCCTAGAACAACCAGGCCACACCCCTCTAGCATCAGAAGGTCTGCAGCTAATCTTTCTCCAGTCGCCTGAGAAGGCCACCCACACAACAACCCCTATCTCCACCTCAATAGGAGATAGGAAGAGTGAGTAAAATTTTAAGTACCAAGGCCACCATTCCAGCACCCCAAACACACTCCACCTCAATAGAAGAGTTTGAAGGAAGAATATAGCCAAAGATAGCAACAGCCCCTTGCAACAACAACAAAATCCAACAACTGAACTGAACTCCACCTCTATAGGAGAAAGCTCCACGTCCCAAATTCCACAACCTCCACCTCAAACAGGAGCAAAATCCACCTCTAAAGGAGCCAAAATATGTGGACCCAAAAAGAGAACAAAACTTTCAACCAAATTACAGCCTCCACCTCAATAGGAAGAACATGAGGAACCAGAAAGAAAGTGAGAATATAACCAGCATCAATAGTGCTCTTAAGCCTCAACCCCACCAGGGTTGTGGGAGAGAACAAAACTTCCAGAGGAGCACTAAAGTTGCTCCCCATCAGACACAACTGCAATAAGAACCCAACCTCTCCAACCCACCATCCCAAGCCAATCTGTACCACACGGGCAGAAAACCCCCAGTAGCACAAAACCCACAATGAACCAGTCCACCTTAAGCACAAACCCCACAACAACGGACCAGTACAGGGCCTTTTAAACCAAAACCCCAAACACCACAGACAAGCAGAGGAATAGGACACTCTAGAAGCAATATCAAAGTACCCCCAATTGAGCACAATCACCAAAGGAGATACAACCAAGGGGATGTAGAACCAAACCCCAAAATTTTGGAAAAATTTTAACTCCAAACCACCACCGAGACCCCCACTCAGAGAGGACCCATCCTCATGCAATGCCAACAAACACAGCGGATCACAAGCACAACCACAAAAGAAAGCCTCAGAAAAAACTGAGCCCATAAGGTGACTAGACCACCAACACACAGTCAAAACCTAGACCAATAAAGGATGTGGGGGAGGAGGCAACTTCACCCCAACGAAACCACTCAAAAACTCCACCAGAACCCATCTCCAAGAGGGATCACCGAGCAGCATCAACAAATGCCAAGGGAAAGCAACACACGAAGAGAAACCTGAAGCTAACCCAACAACTATGTCAACACCTCCAATCACAATAGAGAACAAACAATGGGAGCCAAACCCATTCCTACCCAGCAGAAAGCACAAACAACTACCAATCCTGCTTCTGCAAGACAAACCACTATACACGTTTGTAGTCTGCGCAAGACCACGGACCCACCAAAGGACACCAAGCAGCAAGGAAAGGAGCCAAGTATCCACCACAAAACCAAAGGCATCGGCCCCCTCTAGACAAGGTAACTGCTAGGAAAAAATGACCCAGCGTCACAGGAACCTCTACCGACAGAAGCAAAACACATCAACCACTAGATCGGGAGCGCCATACTCTGCAGCGCCAAAGGAAAGCAAAAAATTGTGCCTGCGAACACAAACAAGTATCACACCAGTCAGGTAGAATGGGAATCACCATCCCCATCATCATCCTCGCTTACACTCTTGCCCTCAACGCCTTCAGGAAAATTCAAAAACCGTAACAAACTGCTCTTCCTGCCCAGCACCATACTCTGCAGCGCCAAAGGAAAATGTTGTAATCAAAGATATAAATAGTTTAGTAATGCCCAGACCAATTTTTTTATTTTATATATTGTATTGATTTTTTAATATATTTATCATATATGGATTATTGAATATATTATAACATTATATTTTATTATTGAATATATTAAAATATAAAACAAGAAACAAATATCTGTTTCAAAATGGATATCTGTTTCCTGATTTATAGCTTTTTAAAAATATGGTCGAGTCTGAAACCCAACCATATTGAATTGGTAGATATTATATTATAATATAATATACATTATATTATGTATAATATATATTATATTAATTTTAATATAATATATAGGTATATTATAAATAATATATATAATATTATATTATTTATAATATATATATTATATATAATATAATATAATAATTATATATATTATATATAATATAATATAATAATTATATATATTATATTATAATATATATAGAATATATATATTATATTATAATACATATATTATATTATGTTATATTATTATATAATATAATATTATAATATTATACAATATCAGCTCTCGGGGTTTTTTTAATTATAACACACAAAAAATGGATATTCGTTTTGTGTTTAATATTTTTTTAATATATGGTTAGCATTTTTTTTTCAAATGTATAATATGAAAATATAATATATAATATATATTATATTATTATAATATATAATATATAATATATTATTTATAATATATATATTATATTATAATATTATAATATAATATTTCATATTAATATTATATTATATTATATTGTATTATATAATATCTACCAATTCAATACGGTCGGGTCCCAGACTCAACCATACTTTTAAAAAGCTATAAATCAGGAAACAGATATCCATTTTGAAACAAATATTTGTTTCTTGTTTTATAAATTAAAAAAGAAAAAGTTGAGTGCTCATTTATCTGCTTGTGCGTGGGTTTTTTCTACTAAGCAACTCGGATATCCGTTTGCCAAAGGTTAAATAGCTCAAAATATTTCAAATTTGTAAGTATGTTTGGATTTTTCAACTTTTATTCAATTTTTATTCATTTTGCATTATTTTTTTTAATTTTAGTGAAAAATAGGTTAAATTTTATAGATTTTTTAGTGCATTAAAACCATTGTTAATTTTGATTTTTTTTTATCAATTAACAGGTTTAAAATGGATCAACATGAAAACCCAAACCTTGTAGAAGATGAAAACTGAAACCCCACACAAAATGAAAACATTAATCCCATAGAAAATGAAAACCCTAATCTTGCACAAAATGAATACCCTTCAAATCCTCCACCGCAATCGTTGTTTCCAAATGAAAATATGCCAACAATACACGAGTCTATTCATAAAAATTTAGATCAATTAAGAAAAGTATGTTGAATCTATGAGACACTCGATGAGCTATCAGAGATGAAAAACACTTTGGAAACAATCATTTCAAATGTTGAAACTTTGGCAACTCAGCATAATAGATTTACACAATGGCAAGAGGAACAAAGACAATTTTATGCCGATGGATTATCATATGATGAGGTGAAGGCACTTGATATTGAGAAACTCCAATTAGCCCAGTTATTCATTGATCGGAGAACAGGACAACTTGTTAATGTGCGGAAACCAAAAATTTTAATTAAATGGTGCACCCATAGAGGTATATTAGATAATTTTTTGAGTTGTTCGTGAATAGTTTTTGATAAACCATCCAACAAAAATCTTGATGTCCCTCAATATTTTCTCTGAAAATTATATGTTGAGTTTGTGCTAGGGAAACAAGTCAATTACTTTGACATAAGAGATTTCCAGGGTGTTGGTAGAGGGATGTCATAGGATAGACCTAGAGCATGCTAAGTCACCCCAGTTCGTCCTCCTCCACCTATTGTTGTTATGACACCACTACCTTACCCTAAGATTGTTGTAGATGTAGGGACTTTGAACATTTATGCATTACATTCATTGAGTGATCATTTGGTCACACAGAGCCATCATGTTGCACAACCATTTGACGATGCATCCCATCACGGTGGTGTTGCACCTGATACATTCCAGCATGATGGTGGTACACCTGTTATAGCAGCTCGGGCCACTGGTACACCACCATCAGCTCCCACTAGTACACCGTCCTCTTTGGGGCATATTTGTGTGCCTCATCGTTGCATGACATGCAACAATTTATGTTTGGGACCTCTCTAACGGTCCACTAAGGCCTCCATAGACACATCCAACTATGAGATTCATGATATGTCAGATGTAGGAGTTGATAGAGCACAAACTGGACCATTTATAGGATAGACATCGATTGCTAGGGATGATATGGGAGGACCGATAAGACTTAAAGTAATTTTGTTGTGTGTTTTATATAAATTATTTCATATTTTATGAGAGATATTTGTACTAATATATGTTTATGTGCTAGAATTTTTAATAGTTGTTGACAGAGGAGTAGATGTCAGAAGTGCAGGAGACTACGCATACTGCCATTTCATTTGCACTAGAGAATTAGTATACGGTAAATTATTTAAATTTTTATTTTAGATGTTAATTTTTGAAATAGATATTATGTTTAAATACATGTACTACATATATTGATAATCTGATGTATCTTGTCTTTTTATGCAACAACCTGTTTCTTATACAACCTTGTTGATTGGGTCTAACCCATTGGATGAAGTTGCACAATAGGTGTATATTTTTTTTATTCTCGACATTATAATTATATGTGCATTTACATTCTTGTCATTTTTTATATAGGAAACCATCTTAGTTGATTCATTCACTATGAGCTCATTGAGTTTCATAGCATCACAACAGGTATGTGTTTATTTTATATTGATCATTTACTTTTAGATAGGAGTAGATATGTGATTAGTAGATATGATTATTTTTCAACAATTATATGTTAATTTATATCATTTTTATTTTATCTGCTATAGTCCTCTACTCGACTCAACACTGTGATGAGTTTGAGAACATTACTTTATACAAGGACTCCCGATCATCCTAAGGGACAATCATATGCAAAATGTCTTGCAAAAAATAAAGCAAGACTTGCGGTAAACAAGAATTGCATTATTGATATAATATAGTACATGTATACTGATTTTGATGTTAAATTGGTAATTTATAAATGATGGTATATAATTTTTTGTTTACTAGTCTAACTTGTCAATCATTCACATAATTAATCTAATTTGTGGTTTGAAATGTTATTGTGCAGGAAACTTCAGAGCAACTAACTTCTTCGAGGAGGCTCGATTTTGATGGTCCAGCACAGGATTAGGATATGATATAGATTGATATGTACTTAAGGTTTGATAGATCTTGAGATGGCATATATGCCACATTTTGTAAAACTTGTTCTAAGTAGGCATATACCAAATTTGTATATGTACAAACACAATTATTCTACAGTTTAATATATAAGAATTGATATTCGATCTAATTTTTTCCTCGTGTCCATGTCTTTCTACTTTGAATTTTCAAAATGGAATGTATAATTATCTTAAAATGGTTTAAATTTATGATTGATAATGTATGTTATAGATTAATGAAATTACATTTGAATAGTTCACTCATGAATTACAATTGGTAATCCATCTATTTCTTTCAGGATTTTTTTTAAACAATTCATTGTCTTTTCTATTGTACCAAATTTTTCATACATGTCTACCAATACATTTTTATCAAACACTCAATTTGAGAATACCCATGATTTCAAGCTCTATTGAATGAATTTACATTTGACATTATTTTATTTTTTGAGCTCGTGTAATGAAGTGGGAAACTGATTTTTATTTCAAAAGAAGTTAAAATTAATGAAAATTGGATACAACTTAATGAAATGCATGTCATGTTACAGTTTTCATTTGAAAGTAATATAATCATCTTGATAAAAATCAATGTCACTCAATTTTCATTCAAGATTAATAACATGTAAAAGGTATAAAATCATCTTGAGTAAGAATCAATATCTTTCAACCATAGGGGTTTGATGCAACCTTCAAACAAAGTCCTTACAACTAAACAAGATACATGTTCATTAGATTGTTCATATGAGATCTATACAATAATCACAATCAACAATTAAGACATCACTCAACCATGATGCAACCATTAAATAGACCAAATGAATGTGATACTACCATTAAACAAACCAAATACAACTCCATGACATGCATGTTATTTGACCTTGGACATGCAATTTGTATTATCATAATGCACAACAATGAAAGTTGCTAACCATAATGCATCAATAAGTAGGAATGGTCCTCTTTTGCATCCAAACATGTAACGCCCCGCCACGTAACCCTAGAGGAAGTTGCAAAAAACTACTCAAACGCATAAAATTTTTGTTTAAAGTACAATTAACATGCAAGTTCACTACCCAATGCCAACAACCTTTAAGGTTACGAGACTAAGATTACTTTTAAACCCAAACATACAACATAATTATATTTGTAACATTTATCTACTTAAGCAATTAAGTACTCATACATTCCAAACATGATAAATTACATCATAACAATAAAAGATACAATAACATTTCATATAACAATAATTTAACAAGGAAGATTACATCTCTCATTCCCTGAATGAGGTAGAACCAAAAGTGTGAATTACAAATTACAATCTTCCACCTCGAATTACAAATGAGGGGTAATAATTACAAGAATCAACTAAAATGAATATAAGCATGAAATGTAACTGGAACATGAGCTCTCCAGCTGGAAATCTCGTCAACATGAACAAGAAGAGAACCCAACGGAGTAAGGTGCACGTTTCACCCAACCAAGTGGTACCCGAAGGCCCACCCCCCATGCTAGGAGATAGTAACAAGAATTCCTAGACAAGACCATCTACCTCTAGACACAGGCTAAAACATAACTGAACTTAATCAAATACAAATACAACACCATTACAATGGTTACATTGCTTCCAGAGTTAATTAATCAATTGCATCACTGATACAAACATACTGCTGACTTAGGAGAAGTGTCATCACAATGCTACATGGGATATCCCAGTAAGTCTTCTTAGGCCCCGGACCCCATCTTGGGATCTCCTAGAAGCCTCTAACGACTCTCGGCCCCTCATGCAAACCAATGCAGAATCAGTTATCTCTCGTAGAGACAAGATAACGATCTTGCCATTCCAGACCTTCTCGTCCCATCCCAAGTCTATACAAGCCCTTGCGTCCATGAGTGAGGCACAATTACTCTTATTAAGTGTTAAATACTACCTATTCCTCTAATAAGTTAATTTACATTATCACTGGATTAACTAACTCACAATGAGTTACCCTGGCACCACTTTGTGTGCCGACCCTCATTGAAAGCCACTCCTCTAAGACAACACATGGAACAACTCCATAACCCAAGGGTAAACTAGTGCACACTTAAGGATATTAAATCCCCATCTAAAACATAAAGGCAACACATCCCCGTTCGTGGTAACCGGGTAATTAAATGGATACAACTATACGCACTACCCAAGGAAAATCAAAAGGTTGACTATAAGAATACAACAACCCCAAAGAGTTAAATACCCCATCTAGAAGACTTATTAACGCTTCTAAACAATTTCCCCCAAAACGAAAAACAAAAGAAATTACATTTAAAAGAGCAATTTAAACAGGAATTAAATCTATTTTTGGATTTCCTAAATCCACTTCCCTCAATAAAATACAGTAATTTATTGCTTCAATAAACTAATTTAATAATGTCTCTTTCAGACAAAGAACGAAATTTAAACTATATCTTTCAATTCTTTAAATGCTTTTAAATAATAAAAATAAAAAAACATTTATTTCTTCTATTCAAAACATATCATTTTTAAAAAAACTATTTCTTCTTTTCCAAAATATATCATTTTAAATTCCAATATTTCATCCTTTAAACATATTATTTTAAAGATCTTCTAATTTTGCATTTAAAACATGCAACTATTTAAAACATCAACTAAATATATATACATATCGAATATATATACGTAATCATATAATTATATATATATACATTGTATATATATATTAAATATTATTATTAAAATTTCCAAAACAATACTATATATAAACATATATACATATAAATATATATATCACTATATACTTATATATATTTATATATATATATATATATATATATATATATATATATATATATATATTTATATATTATATATTTTAATACTATAAAAATATAATATAGAATATTAAAAAAAAATGAATTGAAAAGGGGAAACCGTGTAGGGTTTTTTGGGGCTGCACGCCACATTTTTGGGGGCATCTGTGTTTAACACAGTCGACCCCATAGATGTGGGCGATGACTGTGTTTAACACAACCAACCCCCATACATGGTGGTGCGATTGTGTTTAACACAGTCGACCCACCATGTATGTGGGTGGTAGTGTTAAAGGGGGCACTAGGCACGGCCTCCCCCATAGCGCCTCCCATGGGGATGGCTGTGGGGAGAGCCCCCAGCGTCCCAAAAAAAAATTGATTTTTATTTTATTTCATAAAATAATTTTTAACAGACCCTTACGGATTTCGAAATCCGCCAATAAATTTTGATAGGGGTTTTTTCTTCTATTATAGCCATTTTAACAATGATAAATATATATATGTATGTATATGTATATATATCTTTCAAAATATATATACAAATTTATTAAAACTAGAGATTTAGAAGAGCAAATGATTTTAAAAAATGACCGCTTACAACAAAATACTCATTTTTTGAGAAAACCATTTGGATACAGAGGTTTCCAGATTTCTTTTCCATTTAACAAATCAAAACAAGAAGGAGAACAATGAATTTACAGAGGGTTTAATTTCTCCCCAAACTGAGATTTTTCCCAGAATTTTCTACACAGATTTAACATGGTTTTTCTTCAATTTAATCAAAGTTCATTTTGCAAACAGCATATTAAATCTATGAATCTTTCCAAAATAAAGTTATTTTAAATAACAAGAACGTGGTTTCCAAATGTTTGAGAGGATGTGAAATGGTGCCAAGACTCCTCCATAGATTCAAGCTCCTTCCAAGCAATCAAACAGAGCTTCTCCACAATCAAATTCCAAAAACAAAAACCAAAATCCCTTCTTCCTTCCTTTTCTTTCTCTCTTCCTTTTTTTTTTCTTTTTTGCACTTTCATGGTTATAACCATTAAACTCCATGAAATTATCTCTTTCAACCACCAACATAAATATTTTGAAACAAAAACAGAAAATATCTTTCAAATTCTTTTTCATCAAATCCTCCAAATGAATTCAAAATAAAACATATAACAAATTTCAAATAAAATATCTAACATTTCAAAAATAACTTAATTCAATTAATTTAATTAATTTAATAAAATAAATATAATCCAAAGATTAAATTATTTTACTAATTGAATTAAATTAATTAATTAATTAATTAACATCTTCCAACTTAATAAACCGGATTAATTTAATAATCAACTTAATTATTTAATGCCATTTATTTACCTTTTTCAACTTGCAATTTAAATAATATCAAGGCAAAATTGAACAACATTAAAGCAAACAAACCTAACTTAAAACCAACGACACACTATGACCAGGGTGATGGCTTGACACGGGAAACCTAGATACTATCTCCCAATCAAAATACCGTTGGCCAATGGACACGCTCAAACCTATGAAACCAGGGGGAGTCGATGACCTATACCTGTAAACCTGCAAATAAAGCATATATCAAACATACATATATATCATAATAAAACACATCGTGAAGAGGGAATCATGAAATCATAGGGCGTTTGCAAGCGAGTGGTGCAATTTCGTCCCCTTCACCCATACAGTGTTACAAACTGACGAATCTAACATCAATAATCTAATCAAAATCATAAAACAACATTAATTCAAATATCCTCTATGCTATTCTAAAGCATGTCACAATGATAACATCATAATAAAATACCATCATATCAAAATGTAACATCCACATCACTTTACAATTAGCGATCAAATAGTAATCGAGTACCATAGTCAAAGTACTAACAGAAAACAAAGCATAACGAAGAAGAACACTGTCAGATCAAAAGAGCAAAATGGAGGGGTGCTACATCCTCCCCCCCTAGGGTCAAGCTTACTCCTGGAAGCTTGCAAACAAATAGGGATATAGCTCCCTCATCCTAGCTGCATCTTCCCAAGTGGATGACATATCATCCCTAGGATCCAACTAGATCCTAACCTAATCAATATCTCACCCTCGAAGAGCGAGCGTTTTGCACTCCACGAGCTCCAAAGCCAGCTGCGTGTCCTCTACCTGTAAAGCATTTCAATCAAGGACATGAGAAATATCTAGATGGTACGGTAGAAGAATAGAAACATGAAATACATCGTGAATACGTACAAGACTGGGCAGCAAGGCAAGCCGATAAGCAACTGGACCAATCTTCTCGAGTATCTCAAAGGGTCCGACAAAGCAAGGCGCAAGCTTAGAGCCCTTTTGGACTCTTTCGCGGACGCACCCGCAAAAATACTATATCACCAACAAAAAGTTGTCTATCCACCCTATGCGCATCCGCATACTTCTTCTGCCTATCCTGAGTTGCCACCAACTGCTCTCTAATTCGAACCACTTGCTGCTCCATATCCTGCAACATCTCAAGACCCAAAATTACTCTATCTTCCAGTCGATCCCAACTCAACGAAGTGCGACATGGTCGCCCATACAATGCTTGGAATGGAGGCATGTCGATAGAACTCTGGAAACTGTTATTATAAGAAAACTCTACCAGATAGAGATAATATTCCCATCACGTTTGTTGGTCCATCACATACATACGTAACATATCCTCGAGGATCTGATTGACCCTCTCAGTCTGTCCATCAATCTCTGGGTGATAAGCTGAACTGAAGTTCAACTGTGTCCCCATCGCATGTTGTAATGAAGTCCAAAGAGCTGAGGTGAACACTGGATCCCTGTCAGAAATAATCCAACGCAAAATACCATGTAACCTCACTATGTCCTCTATGAACACTTTGGCTACAGACGATGCATTATAGGAAGAGCGAATAGGTGATAATTGTGCTACCTTCATCAACCTATCAACTGTCACCATAATCCCATCATGTCATCTCGAAGAGTTGGGTAAACCAACAATGAAATCCAATGAGATCATGTCCCACTTCCACTCTGGTACTAAATACGGCTGCAAAAGCCCTACTGGGTGTTGGTGTTCAACCTTCACCCACTAACACTCCAAACATCTTGACACATAATTTGTAATATCGCACTTCATTCTTGGCTAGAAATACAACTGACACAGATCTGCATGCATCTTCTTCACCCCTAGATGGGTTGAATAAGGTGCACAATGTGCCTCAATCATAACCAAGGTGCGGAGATCACCAGATGAAGGAACATATATGTGTCCCATGTGCCTCAATATCCCATCTAGATCCAGAGAATATCTTGAATACCTTCCCTCAAGATGTCTGCCTGCCTCTATTTTTGTCCTAACCTCTTGATACCAACTATCCGCTGGAAGAGAAAAAAGAATCTGACTGCACAAATCTACAACAAGAGTCAACTCAGTTAACTCATGTCTTCGTCTACTTAGTGCATCAACTACGACATTCTCCTTTCCCTGGATATACTTCATTTCGAAGTCATATTCACAGAGAAACTCCATCCAACGCCTTTGCCTAGCATTAAAATTGGACTGCGTGAAATATATTGAAGGCTTCTGTCAGCTCAAACTTGTGGCCAAGAAGGAAATGTCTCCATCTCGTCAATGCATGAACAATTGTCGCCAACTCAAGATCATGCGTAGGGTAGTTCATCTCATGATCCTTGAGCTTCCGTGACTCATATGCAATGGTACGACCCTCCTGCATCAACACTGCTCCTAATCCCTCCAAGGATGCATCTGTACAGACTACAAAGTCCCCAGTCAGATAAGGTATCACAAGTATTGGTGCACTGGTCAGCTTCTCCTTAAGATTCTAAAACATTGTCTCACACTACTCTTACCACACAAACCTTTTCCCTTTCCTCTGAAGGGAGGTGATAGGATACCCTATCTTTGAAAAGCCCTGCACAAAACACCTGTAATAAATTGCTAGCCCCATAAAGCTATGTATCTCTGCCACATTCGTGGGCGCAGGCCAATCTGAGATCGCTTGGATCTTTGCAGGATCCACTGAAATACCTTCTCCTGAAGTCACATGACTGAGGTACTTGACCTCTGCCTTGAAGAATTCACACTTCGACAGATTAGCATAAAGTTGATTATTTTGTAAGCACTGTAATAACTGCCATAAATTTTCCCCATGCTCTTCCACTGTCTTGGAGTATATCAAAATGTCATCAAGGAACACAAAGAAAAATCTATCTAAGTGCATACGAAATACCTCATTCATCAGACTCATGAACATAGAGGGTGCATTCATCAACCCGAATGGTACTACCATGAACTCATAGTGACCATATCATGTTCGAAACGTTGTCTTATGGATGTTTGAGTCGAAGATACGAAGCTGATGATATCCCGACTTAAGATCAATTTTTGAAAAGATCGTGGCACCCTTGATTTGATTGAATAGATCATCAATCCTAGGAAGCGGATATCAATTCCTGATAGTCACTTTGTTCAACTGTCGGTAATCAATACATAACCAAGGTGAATCTTCCTTCTTCTTCACAAAGATAACTAGTGCTCCCCATGGAGAAAACACTAGGGCAAATGAATCCCTTTGCTAACAACTCCTCAAGCTGCAAGTGAATCTCTTTCAGCTCTTGGGTGGTCATACGATAAGGAGCTTATGAAATAGGTTTCAATCCAGGTACAAGGTCTATCTTGAAATCTATGCCTCTCTGAGGTGGCATCCTTGGAATCTCATTTGGAAAGACATTCGAATACTCCTGAAGAATGGGGTGACTATCAAGAGAGACTTTCTCTTCTCCATCTCCTAAATCCAAGTCATCCACTGTAATAGCAAATGACTGACAACCCTGATGCACACACCTTCTCAACTGCATAGCTGAGATAACTCTCAAGGAAATCGGCCTCTGAACTCCCACTATCTCTACCTCTCTGCCAGATGCATCAATGCATCGAATTGACTTACGTCGACAATCTATGACTGCACTATGCACCTCTAACCAGTCCATCCCTATGACAATGTCATAAGAACCCAATGGAATAACTTGGAGTTCCATTGTAGTAAGGAGAGGTCCAACCTCCAATCTACACTTTAGTACAAGGGAATGTGATGCGAACTTCACACCCCAAGCTAACTCAACCTGCCACCTATCAACTTGCCTTACTGCCCCCTGTCTACATCGTGTCACGACGGAAGAAGAAATGAAAGAGTCTGACGCTCCAAAATCAAACAAAATGGTAACTAGGTTACCCAAAAACATACCAAATGTCTCGATGGCGGTACCCTGATGCTCTGCTTGGCGGTTATCCACCGCTGTGAAAACACGATACCCTTTGCCTGCATCTCCAACTGTCGGCTCAAATGTCGTTGGTCCCTGTGAAAATCTAGATGTGCCCCTATTAGGACACATTCTAGCTATATGACCCTGTTGGCCACATGTGAAACATCTGGTACCTCTTTCATAGCCCCTGCCTCCAAGTGGTGCGCTAGACTATTGCACGCTACCCCTGAAAGTGGACTGTGAGCTCTACGTTGGCTTCTCAAAGTTGAAGTGTTTCATATGCCTCCAATTCCTGTCCCCATGCCTCTGCTGGAAACCTTTACATTTCCCCTATGATACCTGTTATTACTGACCACTCTATGAAGGTCCCTACTGAGCCTTGGGAGGTACATCTCCCTGAGTCTGACCTCCTCATGCACTAGACCCCGCTATTGAACTGTTGCCAATCTGAACACCAATGTGGCCTCCTAGTGCCATGGCCAGATTCTCCTCCACTAGACGCACTTTTTCCATAGCTGTCTCCATGGTTTTGGGTTTGAAAACCCTCACACCTCCACTAAGGTAGGAATTCAAGCCCTTGACAAAGTGGTAGACCAGCATCCCCTCATCATCTCCTATACTTGCAAACTATTTGAGCTCGTAAAAGTGTCGCTCATACTGCTCAACTTTCAAGGCTAACTGATGCAAGGCGTGAAACTCATCGCCTCAATGCTGACGCCAGTGGTCAAATAGGAAACGAGCTTTGAACTGCTCTAGAAAAATCTCCCAGGACACTGAGTTAATATCTATATGGAGCTTCTACTCCTCCAACCTCCACCACATGGATGTGAACCCTTGCAGATGCATGATAGTGCATCGTGCTTTGGTATTACTGTCGTAAGGGTGCATAGAAAAGCACCGATCGAGGTCTATGAGCCAATTCTTAGCCTCTAACCCAGTGCTTGCTCCATCATACAATTGTGGTTGTGCTCTAAGTAGATCTCTCATATGCGTCAATGCTACTACCTCTACTAAGATGGAACTTCCCTCTCATCAGGATTACCCTAAACCTCGGCCTGCCTCTGACCAAGGAGCGCCAATGCCTCCTCAAGTGCCCTGCACGCAACCTCGATCCCTAGAGGATTTTCTTGTCGGTCACTACCCCCTAGGGCATTCTCTGATGCTTGGTGCTCCTCCTGATCCAGAATATGTGGAACATGAGGAGGAGAGTCATGCTGACTCCCATCATGACCGCCCACATGGCCACGTCCTCGCCGTCTACCTCTTCCGTGTCTAGGAGGCATAATCCTACACAAACACACCAAGGTGTTAGAAAAGGTACACAACTAAAAACTTAATGGGTTCATCATAATCCCAGAGCACCCAATGTTTAAACCCGGGCTCTGATACCATGTGTAACGCCCCGCCACGTAAACCTAGAGGAAGTTGCAAAAAACTACTCAAATGCACAATTTTTTTTTGTTTAAAGTACAATTAACATGCAAGTTCACTACCCAATGCCAACAACCTCTAACGTTATGAGATTGAGATTACTTTTAAACCCAAACATACAACATAATTACATTTGTAACATTTATCTACTTAAGCAATTAAGTACTCATACATTCCAAACATGATAAATTACATCATAACAATAAAAGACACAATAAGATTTCATATAACAATAATTTAACAAGGAAGATTACATCTCTCATTCCCCGAATGAGGTAGAACCAAAAGTGTGAATTAAAAATTACAATCTTCCACCTCGAATTACAAATGAGGGGTAATAATTACAAGAATCAACTGAAATGAATATAAGCATGAAATGTAACTAGAACCCACAAGCTCTCCAATTGGAAATCTTGTCAACACGAACAAGAAGAGAACCCAACGGAGTAAGGTGCACGTTCCACCCAACCAAGTGGCACCCGAAGGCCCACCCCCCATGCTAGGAGATAGTAACAAGGATTTCTAAACAAGACCATCTACCTCTAGACACAGGCTAAAACATAACTGAACTTAATCAAATACAAATACAACACCATTACAATGGTTACATAGCTTTAAGAGTTAATTAATCAAATGCGTCACTGATACAAACATACTACTGACTTAGGAGAAGTTTCATCATAATGCTACATGGGATATCCTGGTAAGTCTTCTTAGGCCCCGACCCCCATCTTGGGATCTCCTGGAAGCCTCTAACGACTCTTGGCCCCTCATGCAAACCAGTGCGGAATCAATTATCTCTCGCAGAGACAAGATAATGATCTTTCCATTCCAGTCCTTCTCATCCCATCCCAAGTCTATACAAGCCCTTGCGTCCATGAGCGAGGCACAATTACTCTTATTAAATGTTAAATACTACCTATTCCTCTAATAAGTTCATTTACATTATCACTGAATTAACTAACTCATAATGAGTTACCCTGGCACCACTTTGTGTGTCGACCTTCATTGAAAGCCACTCCTCTAAGACAACATGTGGAACAACTCCACAACCCAAGGGTAAACTAGTGCACACTTAAGGATATTAAATCCCCATCCAAAACATAAAGGCAACACATCCTCATTCGTGGTAACCGGGTAATTAACTAGATACAACTATATGCACTACCCAAGGAAAATCAAAAGGCTGACTATAAGAATATGACAACCCCAAAGATTTTAATACCCCATCTAGAAGACTTATTAACGCTTCTAAACAATTTCCCCCAAAACGAAAACAAAAGAAATTACATTTAAAAGAGCAATTTAAATAGGAATTAAATCTATTTTTGGATTTCTTAAATCCACTTCCCTCAATAAAATACAATAATTTATTGCTTCAATAAACTAATTTAATAATGTCTCTTTCAGACAAAAAAGGGAATTTAAACTATATATTTCAATTCCTTAATTGCTTTTAAATAATAATAATAATAAAAACATTTATTTCTTCTATTCAAAACATATCATTTAAAAAAAAACTATTTCTTCTTTTCCAAAATATATCATTTTAAATTCCAATATTTCATCCTTTAAACATATTATTTTAAAGATCTTCTAATTTTACATTTAAAGCATGCAACTATTTAAAACATCAACTAAATATATATACATATCAAAAATATATACATAATCATATATATATATATATATATATATATATATATATATATATATCAATATATACATTATATATATATTAAAAATAATTATTAAAATTTCCAAAACAATACTATATATAAACATATATACATAAATATACATATAAATATATATCACTATATACTTATATATATACATATATATATAATATATATAATATATTGGGGTTGACCCTGTAGTGTGACGGTAAGTCACAAGAGGGTCGTCTCATGTTTGAGACTCTCCGTCACTTGCAAGTACGAAAGGAACAAGGTTCGTGGGAGTGCACGATTTTCGAGGGTTGTTCACGGATGGAGGAAACGGAGGTGTGAAAGCTGGAGGAAGGCGCCCGATGGAAATGGAAGGCTGCGAGAGGAAAGGCAGGCTAGGAAGTGTGACTGACGACAGAGGAGCAGTGCAAGCACGGTGACTGGCGACGCGGGGAGGTCAAGCCAGTTGGAGGAAGGGTGTTCACTGAGAGGGAATGAAGAAGGAGTTTGGGAAGTGGATGAGGTGCGCAGGAAGGAGAAAGGGAGTGGAGGTAAAAGGGATGGAGTGATAAGGAAGGTGCAAAGAGATAAGAGGGATGGAGTGATAAGGAGGCTGCAGGGAGATAAGAGGGGAGAAGAAGAGGTAGGAGGTGGAGGAGGATAGAGAAAGGTGGAAGAAGGGGTGACGGAGTAAGGGTGGCTCGAGGAGAAGAGAAGGAGGAAGGAAGGAAGGAGGTGGTTGGAAAGGTTTCACTGGGAGGGAAGGAGGATGGGTGGGTGTTCTTTCAAGTTCTAGAGGCACAGTTAGATCACCCATCGACGACTGTTGATGACAGCTGCTAGAGAACAAATAGGTGAAATAGAGAAGAGGAAGAAGGAAAATGGTCTAGTGTTAATACCAAACAAAAACATGGGGATGAGGTCTCCCACAAATTGTGGCCTCACTGGTTCAAAGCTCCAATCAAAAGCGATCACCGATCAAAATATATATATATATATATATATATATATTTTTTAATATTATAAAAATATAATATTAAATATTAAAAAAAATGAATTGAAAAGGGAAAACCGCATAAGGTTTTTTTTTTTTTTGGGGGGGGGGCACATTTTTGGGGGTGACTGTGTTTAACATATCCGACCCCATAGATGTGGGTGGCGATTGTGTTTAACACAGCCGACCCCCATACATGGTGGTGCGGTTGTGTTTAACACAGCTGACCCACCATGTATGTGGGCGGCGGTGTTAAGGGGGGAGCTGGGCGTGGCCTCCCTCGCAATGCCTCCCATGGGGGCGGTTGTGGGGAGAGCTCCCAGCGTCCCAAAAAAAATTGGTTTTTTGATTTTATTTTATAAATTTTAACAGACCCTACGGATTTCGAAGTCTGCCAATAAATTTTGATAGGGGTTTTTTCTTCTATTACAGCCATTTTAACAATGATAAATATATATATATATGTATGTATATGTATATATCTTTCAAAATATATATGCAGATTTATTAAAACTAGAGATTTAGAAGACCAAATGATTTTAAAAAATGACCACTTACAGCAAATACTCATTTTTTGAGAAAACCATTTGGATACAGAGGTTTCCAGATTTCTTTTCCATTTAACAAATCAAAACAAGAAGGAGAACAATGAATTTATAGATGGTTTAATTTATCCCCAAACAAAGATTTTTTCTAGAATTTTCTACGTAGATTTAACATGGTTTTTCTTCAATTTAATCAAAGTTCATTTTGCAAATAGCATAGTAAATCTGTGAATCTTTCCAAAATAAAGTTTATTTAAATAACAAGAACCCAGTTTCCAAATGCTTGAGAGGATGTGAAATGGTGCCAAGACTCCTCCACAGATTCAAGCTCCTTCCAAGCAATCAAACAGAGCTTCTCCACAATCAAATTCCAAAAACAAAAACTAGAATCCCTTCTTCCTTCCTTTTCTTTCCCTTCCTTTTTTTTTCTATTTTGGACTTTCATGGTTATAGCCATTAAACTCCATGAAAATATCTCTTTCAACCACCAACATAAATATTTTGAAACAAAAACAGAAAATATCTTTCAAATTATTTTTCATCAAATCCTCCAAATGAATTCAAAATAAAACATATAACAAATTTCAAATAAAATATCTAACATTTCAAAAATAGCTTAATTCAGTTAATTTAATTAATTTAATAAAATAAATATAATCCAAAAATTAAATTATTTTACTAATTGAATAAAATTAATTAATTAACATATTCCAACTTAATAAACCGGATTAATTTAATAATCAACTTAATTATTTAATGTCATTTATTTACCTTTTTCAACTTGCAATTTAAATAATATCAAGGCAAAATTGAACAACATTAAAGCAAACAAATCCAACTTAAAACCTACGACACACTATGACCAGGGTGATGGCTTGACACGGGAAACCTAGCTACTATCTCCCAATCAAAATACCGTTGGGCAATGGACACGCTCAAACCTGCGAAACCAGGTGGAGTCGATGTCATGTACATGTAAACCTACAAACAAATCATATATCGAACATACATATATATCATAATAAAACACACCGTGAAGAGGGAATCGCGAAATTGTAGGGCGCTCGCAAGCGAGTGGTGCAATTTCATCCCCTTCACCCATATAGTGTTACAAAACTGACGAATCTAATATCAATAATCTTATCAAAATCATAAAACAACATTAATTCAAATATCCTCTATGCTAGTCTAAAGCATGTCACAATGATAGCATCATAATAAAATACCATCATATCAAAATATAACATCCACATCGCTTTACAGTTAGCGATCAAATAGTAACCAAGTACCATAGTCAAAGTACTAACAGAAAACAAAGCATAATGAAGAAGAAAATTGTCTGATCAAAAGAGAAAAATGGAGGGGTGCTACAAAACACGTCGAATCACTCAGAGTTACATTAGACCGACAATTTATCTTAAGAGTCCAAAGTGAAAAAAGACAGCAATCTTTGACAAGCTATTACCCAGAAATCGTGACACTTATAGGCTCTTTTTCTGAGGCTATAGGATCATGTTGGGACCTTATTCAATAACCTCTCTTAGTTTTTGCTATCTTGGAGGTGTTTTCCCATGGTGACAAGTTTTTAGTTGAGAAAAAAGTTATCAGATGCAAGCAATATAAAGTTGCAAAGTGGAGCAACTTTCATTTTGCAATTCGTATGACCAAATGCACTATTCCAACATGTCTGTATGGGTACATTTACGCTAGGCATAGTCCTTTTTGCACCCAAACATGTTGAATCACTATAAGCTACATTGGGTCGGTGATTTCCCTTAAGAGTCCAAATTGCTAAAAGGTAGCAATCTTTGATGGGATATTACTCAGAAATCGTGATGCTTACATACTCTCAATCAAAGGTTATGAGATCATGTTGGGACCCTCTACAATAACCTCTCTTGGTTTTTTCTATCTCGGAGGTGTTATCTCGTGGTGATGAGTTTTCAGTTGAAGAAAAAGTTGTCAGATGCAAGTAGTGTAGTTGCAAAGTGGTGTAATTTTCATTTTGCAACTCGTACGACCAAACAAACTGCTCCAACACGTCTGAATGGGTATATTTACGCTATTCATGGTCCTCTTTTACACTCAAACACGCTAAATGACTCTGAGCTACATTAAACTGGTGATTTCCCTTAAGAGTCCAAAATGCTAAAAGACAATCTTTGAAGGGTTATTTATTAGAAATCATGATGCTTATAGACTCTCCATCTAAGGCTATGGGATCGTCTTGAGACTCTCTATAATAGTCTCTTATTTTCTGCTATCTCGGAGCCGTTTACTCTTGGTGATGAGTATTCAGTTGAGGAAAAGTTGTCAGATGCAAGAAGTGTAAAGTTGCAAAGTGGTGCAACTTTCGTTCTGCAACTCGTATGACCAAACAGACTGTTCCAACACATACGGATGGGTACGTTTACGCTATTCATGGTCCTCTTTTGCATCCAAACATGCTAAATGACTCTGAGCTATATTGGACAAGTGATTTCCCTTAAGAGTCCAAAGTGATAAAGGCAACAATCTTTGAAGGGTTATTTCTCGAAAACCATGATGCTTATACACTCTCCATCTGAGGCTATGGGATTTTTCTGGAACCCTCTACAATAACCTCTCTCATTTTTTTCTATTTCGGAGGCATTTTCTCGTGGTGACAAGTTTTTAGTTGAGGAAAAAGTTGTCAAATGCAAGCAGTGTAAAGTTGTAAAGTGGTGCAACTTTCGTTCTACAACTCGTATGACCAAATGTACTATTCCAACACATCTAGATGGGTATTTTTACACTAGGCATGGTCCTTTTTTTTCACCCAAACATGCCGAATGACTCAAAGCTACATTGGACTGACAATTTGCCTTAAGAGTCCAAAGTGCTAAAAGATAGCAATCTTTGAAGGGTTATTTCTCGAAAACTGTGATGCTTATAGACTCTTCGTCTAAGGCTATGGAATCGTGTTGGGACTCTCTACAATAATCTCTCTCTATTTTTTCTATCTTTGAGGCATTATCTCATGGTGATTAGTTTTCAGTTGAGGAAAAAGTTGTCAAATACAAGCAGTGTAAAGTTGCAAAGTGGTACAACTTTTGTTCTATAACTCGTATGACCAAATGGATTGTTCCAACACATCTAGATGGGTATTTTTATGCTAGAAATAGTCCTCTTTTGAACCTAGACAAGCCAAATCACTCTGAGATACATTGGATCGATGATTTTCCTTAAGAGTCCAAAGTGATAAAAGGCAATAATTTTTGAAAGGTTATTTTTCAGAAATTGTGAAGCTTATAAACTCTCTATTTGAGGCTATGGGATTGTGTTGGGATCCTCTAAAATAACCCCTCTCAATTTTTTCTATCTTGGATACATTTTCTCGTGGTGACGAGTTTTCAGTTCAGGAAAAAATTGTCAAATGCAAGCAGTGTAAAGTTGCAAAGTAGTGCAACTTTCGTTCTACAACTCGTATGACCAAATGGATGTTCCAACACATCTGGACAAGTACCTTTATGCTAGGCATGGTCCTTTTTTTCACCTAAACATGTTGAATCACTCTAAGCTACATTGGATCGGCGATTTCCTTTAAAAGTGATAAAAGGAAGCACTTTTTGAAGGGTTATTTCTTAGAAACCATGAAACTTATAGACTCTCTTTCTGAGGATATGGGATCATATTGGGACCCTCTACAATAACCTCTCTCAGTTTTCGCTCTCTTAGAGGCATTTTTTCGTGGTGATGAGTTTTTAGTTGAGGAAAAAGTTGTCAAATGCAAGCAGTGTAAAGTTGCAAAGTGGTGCAACTTTTGTTCTGCAACTTGTATGACCAAATGGATTGTTCCAAAATGTCTTGATGGGTACTTTTACACTAGGAATGGTCCTCTTTTTCACCCAAACACATCGAATCACTCAAAGCTACATTGGACCGGTGATTTCCCTTAAAAGTCCAAAGTGATAAAAGACAACAATCTTTGAAGGGCTATTTCTCAGAAACCGTGAAGGTTGTAGACTCTTCATCTGAGGCTATGGGATTTTATTAGGACCCTCTATAATAACCTCTCTCAGTTTTTTCTATCTCAGAGGTGTTTTCTTGTGGTGACGAGTTTTCAATTAAGGAAAAAGTTGTCAAATGCAAGCAGTGTAAAGTTACAAAGTGGTGCAATTTTCATTCTCCAACTTGTATGACCAAATGGACTATTCCAACACATCCTAATGGGTACATTTATGCTATGAATGGTCCTCTTTTGCACCCAAACACGTTGAATCACTGTGAGCTATATTGGACCGGTGATTTCCTTTAAGAGTCCAAAGTAAAAAAAGACAACAATCTTTCAAGGGCTATTTCTCAAAAACCGTGTTACCTAGAAACAATCCCTTTTAGTGTATTGGATCACATAAGGCCCCTCTACAATAACCTCTCTCATTTTTTTATATCTCTAAGGCGTTTTCCTGTGGTGTCGAGTTTTTAGTTGATGGAAAAAGGGTTAGATGGATGCGATGTAAAGGTGCACAGGGGTTTAGGGTTCATTTTGTTCCTTGTGAGTAAGTGAAAAATTGATTCGTTTATTCAAATAAACTTAAGTCATGAACTACACACATGAATACAAAGTATACACATTAAAACACGTAGGTCATAAAGTATACATTAGAATACTCATAAGTGACAAAGTATACACATAAGTTGTAAAGTGTACAATTGAATACACGTAAAGTATACACAATACGCATGATATTATCATTCAATAATTACTATCAAATATAGGATTTATAAAATTCCATGTAGACATACAACAAAAAACCCTAATACATAGACATTTCCTAGTAGGGGAAGGAAATAGATCATGTGTTGCCTTCACAGTCAACATAGTCTTCTAGAACAGTAGCGTGTTGATGTTCTGGAGTGACAAGCACCTATACAAACCATCAAGGTAGAAATTAAACTACATTTAATAGAAAAGACACTTATAATAAGAAACATATATTATTCTAAACAACCTTTAAGTGATGATGAAATGGTAATGCAAACTAGAAAAGATGCTTAGAATAAGAAATCTATATTATTCTAATGTGTTTCATACCTTGTACCAAAGGATCGGAGTTGGATATTATTGTAACAACTCCATGATCAATCGTGCCAAGAACATCACAATATACTTCGAATGAGAAATCTATATGGTCACAATAGAAAAACAATGCTTGGACTAACAAATCTATATTATGCTAAACAACTTGAATGATGATGAATTGGTAATGCAAACTAGAAAAGATGCTTAGAATAGAAAATCTATATTATTCTAAACAACCTAAATAATGAACCTTATTAGATAAACAATATCAAAATGTCATGAAAAATATCATACCTATCCCATACAACAAATGATCTTCTACTCAAGTGTGCTTGAAGGGTCATCTCTTACCTTCAAAGTTTCCAGTAATGCTTCAAGATCAACACTACTAATTGTCCATAGTTTTTTTGTTTTTGGTCTAACATGATGTCTCAATAACTTAACATTTGTTGCTATAACAAGGTGTGAATACATGAGAATGGTTTTGTGTTTCTCATAGTCTTTAAATGCAGGTACGCCATTCTTTCTAATCATATATGTTCGCAACCAAGTTCTAAAAACAACAACTGAACCTGTGTGCCCATAAGTTTTATTATCAACATCTAAATATACTTAGAATAACAAATCTATATTTCGTTTAAACAACCTAAATGATGATTAAATGGTTATGCAAAGTTTCATAGATGCTTAGAATAAAAAATCTATATTATTGTAAACAACCTAAATGATAATGAAATGGTAATGCAATCAAGTTCGAGAAAGAACAACTGAACCTGTAGGATACATGAACCCATCATCATTTGTCATCGGTTGTGTTAAATTTTTTTTCCCTATACACATCATGCCAACCAATATTTTGATCCCTCTTCATTCCCATGTGATGCTACAACAGCATAGACATGTCCTGGTTGTACAAGATCTAAAATATGATCGTAGTCAAGTGAACTTTCCATTACATCTTCTAATGAGGATTGTGCTACAGATAAAGGGGTTAGGTATTGTGGAATACATGTATCTATCCACTCACTTGACTTGCATTGATCCCAATCACATTGAATACAATTCTAATTAAAAATAAGCCATCTTTCGTGTCCATATGGTCCATGCACTCGCATTTGAGCTTCAAAATGAATGCATCTTTGAAGAATCTCTAATTGTTTGACATTCCATTTTGTCTCCCATTGTGCCCTCCTCAACCAACCAAAAGAACCTACACACATGAATCAAGTGTCCCTCCTCGTGATAGTGCATAAGTACACCAATCCACAATAGAACGTGCATCGTTGAATGTTGCACCATCTCTAAGCTTCATTTTTTCCTTAACCAAAGCTCTCTTCACACATGCACCTGTGCCATAATGCTCACTTTTTCATGCCTTTCTTCAAAAAAACTACAAATATGTGGTACACCCCTCTCTAGATGCGTCCTACTCAACCAATAAAACATGCGAGCATTCTTGAATTGCCTTGTGCAGTTATCTGACCAAATCATATGTTAACCCATTGTAATTCTTTTTTCCTACAAGAACTCAAAAAAGTTTTCAAAACAATGTTGTACAAACTCAAATGAATGAGATCTATCATCACTCGTGTAAAAATGGTACTCCTTGATTATCTTCTTGTCTTGTTCTATATTATTAGGGGCGTGCCTATATGTTATATGGACAAAAATAGCAATTTGAATAGAATTGTAATATTGTGATTAAACTTCATTTTGTGGTTGCAATGTGTAATTTTTAGCAAAATCAGCTACATATACAATAGTTCCAATGGGGAAAGAGTTCTTACACATCCTGAATTGTCGATCCAATGACTAAGACTTGTGGTTATTGTTAGTGTCGGTCTGCACTTCCCAAGAGAATTATATTAAACATCAACTAGAGCATGGGCCGACCCTATTTTGAGTTATATCATTTACTTGTTGACTGGCCGACTTAAGTTATATTTATTCATTTATTATTATTTGTATAAAGGCCGACCTAAATGAAGAGGCGCCAAGAAGATATATATACAAGGTTACTTTTGGTTATTACACACAATTCATATCATCAAGAAGTTCGCTATTATATTGAAGAGCAGATCAAATTCGCAGTCTTAGAAGAAGTTCATACTTGAACAGCAGATATCAAGTTCGCATTCCTAGAAGAAGTTCATACTTGAACAGCAGATCATCATCTCTGTAGCAGCAGTCCGAATTCATGTAAGAAGTCAGTTCTCTGTATTAAGAAGGAAGGCGAATACTTCAAACAAGCATTGGCCATTGTTGGGCCTGATTTGTAAGCAGAATTCTGTTATTGTATCACCATATATAAGAGAATCATTTGCTGGGTTTTTCTCCCTCAAGAGGAGGGTTTTCCCAGGGTATCCTGTTGTGTTCATTGTCTTATGTGTTGCATTTATATTGAATAATATATTATCTAATCTGATCTAAGAAACACTAACATGGTATCAGAGCGGGTGTGAAAAAGATCGTGATCAGATTCAGATCTGTTAGTTTGCAACCCTCATTGTTCTTTTTTCAGTCTACCTTCTAATTTTCTCAAGATGGTGAACGGTCTGAAAATCGAGGATAGACTCGAAGGGATCTCGAACTACATATCATGGAGGTTCAGGTTCATGCTAACTTTGGAAGAGAATGATTTGGCTGAGTTTGTGAAAACAAAAGTTCCCGAACCTGAGGGGGAAGAAGAGAAGCTGCAATGGAGGAAGAAAGACACTAGGGCAAAGAAAGCATTGGTTGATTCCGTCAAGGATCATATTGTACCAATTATCTTCAAGTTGGATACAACAAGAGAGATGTTTACAACCTTGGAAGAGATGTACGAAATCAACAACACCAGTCGAGCCCTTGCTCTGAAGCAACAACTTCATCATGTGAAAATGGCGAAAGGAGAATCTGTTATTACATACTTCATGAGGATTTCAGAGATAAAAGATCAGCTCTCCACTATTGGTCACATGATTGATGATAAAGAACTGACTATGCTTGCTCTCAATGGTCTTCCGCTTTCATGGGAGGCGTTCATCCAAGGAATCAGTGCAAGATCCGAACTTCCCAAGTTTGATCGATTGAGGATTGATTGCATTCAAGAAGAGTCAAGACTAACAGCAAGGGGGATTGGTCAAAGCTCAAAGAATGAAGAATTACAAGTTCTTACCTCTCATTCATCAAACAAAGGAAAAGGCTTTAAGAGAGGTTTCTTCAAAAGGAATCGAGAAGATGGAAATGATGATGCTCCTACCTTCAAAAGGAAACGAGACATGTCCAAGATTCAATGTTTTCGTTGTGATAAGTATGGTCACTTTGTGAGGGTTTGCCCCCAACGACCTAAGCTTCAAGTTGCCACTGCAGATGTTGAAGAAGTTGCTCTACAAAAGGACTCCAGTGATTATCTATTTTATTCAGCCTTGTCTAGCAATGTTTCTACTGACTCTAATACTTGGTTGATTGACAGTGGTGCTTCTAGGCACATCACCGGATTCAGAAGTCACCTTTCAAACTTAATGGAAAGCAACTCCAGTGATCAAGTTGTTATTGGAGATGATGCTAGATATTCTGTAAAAGGGATTGGAAACTCCACTCTTCACTTGGATTCTGGAATTTCTTTGGAGTTGAATGATGTACTGTTCGTACCAGGGATAAAGAGGAACCTTGTTTCAATTTCAGCATTAGAAGACAAGGGTTATCAAGTTGCCTTCTCTAAAGGGAAAGTTCTTATATGGGCAAAGAACTCCAGCTTCAAAACTGCTCAAGTGATTGGAGTTAGACATGAATGTCTCTACACGCTGTGCACTCGTCCTCTTCAAGCACTTGTGCATAACAGTACCAGCATGTGTGATCTTTGGCATCGAAGATTGGCTCACATTCACTTTCGTGCTCTACCTATCATGGAGAAGATGGTCACCGGTCTTCCGAAATTCGATCAAGAACATGAAGGTACATGCAAGGGATGTGCCCTAGGCAAGAACACAAAAGGTACGTTTCATTCCAGTGAAAGTAGATCTAAATGTATTCTTGATCTCATTCATTCTGATTTGTGTGGTCCAATGTCTATTGCATCATCTAGTGGTTTCTTGTATTATATTATTTTCATTGATGATTACTCTAGAAAGACTTGGATCTATTTCTTGAGATCTAAAGAATCAGAAGAAGTATTAGAAAGATTCAGAGAATTCAAAGCACAGATTGAAAATCTGTCTGGGAAGAGGATCAAAGTATTGAGATCTGATAATGGTGGAGAATACACTTCTGGCACATTTCGAGACTTTTGTATTGAAGCAGGGATTAAGAGGGAGTTCAGTGTTCCCTATAATCCACAACAAAATGGTATTGCTGAAAGGAAGAATAGGTCTATTGTGGAAGCAGTGAAAGCTATGATCCATGATCAAGACTTACAAATCTCTCTTTGGGCTGAAGCATCAAGAACAGCCGTCTATGTTCAAAACAGGAGTCCCCACAGGATCTTAGAGAATAAAACTCCTGAAGAAGCATTCTCAGGCGTGAAGCCTGAAGTTAGTCATTTGAGGATCTTTGGCTGTCCAGTCTATGTTCATATTCCAAAGGAAAAGAGAATAAAGCTAGAACCTTCTGGGAAGAAAGGAATTCTTGTAGGCTACAGTGAGACATCAAAAGCTTACAGGATTTACATTCCAGGACAGAAGTCTATTGAGATCAGTAGAGACGTCACATTTGAGGAAGATGTTGCTTATAGAAGGTCCAAAGGCACTCCTATGGAGGTTGATGAAGAAGAACCTCCTCAAGATATGGAAGTTGACCATATTCCAGAGAATCTGAAGGAGGATACAGAACCTAAAGAAGATATTGATCCAGCTGAGCCTTTGGATCCTACTGATGGGCCTCTAGACATTGTGATTGGAAAGAAAAGACCTCTTTGGGCTCGCAGGACAATGCAGGAAGCAGAAAGGTTTGCAGCTCCAAGAGGAGCCTTCAGAGAAAGCAAGAGACCTCACAAGTTCTCTAGTTATGTTGCCTTGATGAGTCAAATTATTGAGTCAGAGCCTTCAAATGTTGAAGAAGCTTCTAGTCAACAAGTATGGAAAGATGCCATGATTGAGGAGTATCAGTCTATACTTAAGAACGATGTTTGGGATATAGTTCCTAGACCCAAAGACAAATCTGTGGTGTCTTCTAAGTGGCTCTTCAAGATCAAGCATGCAGCTGATGGGAGCATTGAGAAACACAAGGCTAGATTTGTGGCTAGAGGGTTCTCACAAAAAGAGGGAGTTGACTATGAAGAAACCTTTGCTCTTGTGGCTCGTTACACGTCTGTTAGAACCATCATTGCTATTGCTGCATCTAGAGGATGGAAGATTCACCAAATGGATGTAAAGACAGCTTTTCTAAATGGCATAATAGAAGAAGAGGTTTACATTGAGCAACCAGAAGGATTTGAGGTGCATGGGAAAGAGTCTCATGTCTGCAAGCTGAAGAAGGCCTTGTATGGTCTTAAACAAGCTCCTCGTGCTTGGTATGAAAGAATTGATCAGTATCTTTCAAGTCTGGGTTTCTCAAAGAATGATGCAGATTCTAACCTCTACTTCAAAGTAGTAAATGGTGAAGCATTAATTTTGGTTTTATATGTTGATGACTTGATCATTACTGGTGAAGAACATCTAATTCTAAAATGCAAGAAGGAATTAGCTTCAGAATTTGAGATGAAGAATCTAGGTCTCATGCATTACTTTCTTGGCTTAGAAGTTTGGCAAAAGCCAGATGAGATGATTCTAAGTCAAGGGAAGTACACTGTTGACATTCTCAAAAGGTTTGGTATGATTGACTGCAAACCTATGTCTACACCCATGGAGACTAATTTAGATAAGTTGAAAGAAGCTGCAGCTAGTTCAGAACCAGTGGATTCTACGATGTATAGATAGTTGATTGGTTCATTGATGTATCTAGTTAACACTAGACCTGATATTTGCTATGCAGTGAGTGCACTTAGCCAGTTTATGTGTGAACCAAAGCAAATACATCTTGTAGCAGCTAAACATATCCTGAGATATTTATGTGGCACAATTGGATATGGGTTGAGATATTCTTCAAACGTGGATTTGGAGCTGCATGGTTTTACTGATTCTGATTGGGCAGGATGTGTCTCAGATCGGAAGAGTACTTCTGGTTGTTGCTTCAGTTTGGGGACTGCTATGATCTCCTGGTGTAGCAGGAAACAGTCTTCAGTGGCCTTGAGTACAACTGAAGCAGAGTATATTGCAGCTTGTGTGTCAGCTCGTGAGGCAGTGTGGCTTCGTAAGCTCCTTGCAGGATTGTTTGGACAATCAATGGAGCCTACTATCATACACTGTGATAATCAAAGCTGTGTGAAGCTTTCTGTCAATCCTGTGTTTCATGACAAGAACAAAACATGTTGAGATCAAGTACCACTATATTAGAGATATGGTGCAAAGGAAAGCTATACAGTTGAGGTATATCAGCACTGAAGAGCAAACGGCAGACATTCTCACCAAGCCTCTCGCCAGGATTAAGTTTGTATACTTCCGAGAGAAACTTGGTATGGTGGAGAATGCAGCCGTGACTGAGAAAGAGTCTCAGTAATCAGTGATCCTTGTTGAGAATGCAACTCTTTGCTGAGAAAGAGTTGAGGTGCAAGCCCTTGTTAATACAATTCTCTGCTGAGAGAGAGTTGAGGTGAAAGTCCTTGATAATGCAATTCTCTGATGAGAGAGAGTTGAGGTGAAAGCCCTTGTTTCCACCCTCTGGGAGAAGCTATGGTGGATGTCATGTGTGTGACTCCATGACAACATCACGTGAGGGAATCCGTGATGATTTTATACCATCTATGGGAGTAGCCATAATGGTTAATATCACGTTGAGGTGATATTCTATTTTGTTTTCATTCTAACATAATGTGTCTTGTGCAGATGGAAGTTCATCCCTAGCTGAGAGGGAGTGTTGATGTTAGTACAGCGTCGGTCTGCACTTCCCAAGAGAATTATATTAAATATCAACTAGAGCATGGGCCGACCCTATTTTGAGTTATATCATTTACTTGTTGACTGGCCGACTTAAGTTATATTTATTCATTTATTATTATTTGTATAAAGGCCGACCTAAATGAAGAGGCACCAAGAAGATATATATACAAGGTTACTTTTGGTTATTACACACAATTCATATCATCAAGAAGTTCGCTATTATATTGAAGAGCAGATCAAATTCGCAGTCTTAGAAGAAGTTCATACTTGAACAGCAGATATCAAGTTCGCATTCCTAGAAGAAGTTCATACTTGAACAGCAGATCATCATCTCTGTAGCAGCAGTCCGAATTCATGTAAGAAGTCAGTTCTCTGTATTAAGAAGGAAGGCGAATACTTCAAACAAGCATTGGCCATTGTTGGGCCTGATTTGTAAGCAGAATTCTGTTATTGTATCACCATATATAAGAGAATCATTTGCTGGGTTTTTCTCCCTCAAGAGGAGGGTTTTCCCAGGGTATCCTGTTGTGTTCATTGTCTTATGTGTTGCATTTATATTGAATAATATATTATCTAATCTGATCTAAGAAACACTGGTTATGCCTTGCATATTTATAGAAAAGATTTTTCTTAAAATATAAAATAAAATCAGCAATACTTACCTCTCTTGCAACCAAATTGCATCTAGAACCCTCACCCCCACTCTTCAATGTGTATTTGACTGTCTCGTACTTGTTTTTCTCAACAATTTTGTTACTAAAATTATGATCACTACCCTCATGAAAGCATGTTACAAACTTTGATAAACCACCACATTGCAAACATGTTCCATTTAAATAATATTTTTTATAAAATAATCAACCATCACCTCTAATGCATAAAAATGAATCTAACAACTCCCTGGATGACTTGGGAAGTTGCATTGCATGACACTCCTGAAACATTTCGTCGATATGCATAGTAGAATGAATATGGCATAACAATTCATGATACATTGAAAACTCAACATGTATTACGAACCTTCATAGGAACATAATAAAATGGCTTGCAAGACTCAAAATCCCTTTGTGATATTTGCAAATGTGGATGTTCTTGACAAAAAAAATTTGTATAAAATTATTTGGCTACATTCCAAAAAATGTTTAGGATGCAGTGTATGATCTCAATTACCAATTCGTAACTTTAAAACATCCTTTACATTCAGTGATACTCTAGAGTGAGAATTCCAATATTGCTCAATTTGCATCTTTACATTATTGGTTAGTTTTTTATCAATACGTGGAAGCCTCCCACTAAAATCCCACGTATCATTTTGAAGATCACTATCGAGTCTTCCTCTTCTTGAGAGTGCATTCAATGTTTTACGATTTAATTCAAAATCAATACAAGTTTGTCTCATTAAATGAGCATTTCTCAAATGATGGCTTACTAGTGAGGTTGTGATCACTCTTCAAGCAGCCCTTTTATATTTTTCCTTACTAGTCTTTCCAATAGAGGTTAGAGCATTAAAAAGATTTTTCACGATAAGACTATTTTTTTCCTTTTTTTTTGTGAGACGAATCTTTCTTTTTTTTTAATAATGGTCTCATTTTGTAAATCTTAAGTAATTGCACAAAGAATTGGCATTTTTCGATTAATGTCTTATCAGAAAAGAATTCATTGAACTTTTTCGTAGCCCACAAATGAACCGTTCGTTGTGACCTTTTTCCTTGAAGATTATCAATTATGTTCTCATCTATTTCAACCAACCATTTAGGGGTTCTTTTGTAATTAGGGGTTACATAAGGTTCATTTTCAACATTTTCAATGTTATCAACATTTTCATTTTTGAATACAATGTTATTAACATTTTCATTCTCACTATTTTCAATATTTTCAACATTTTCAAAAACAATTTCATTTTCAACAACATTTTCATTGTCAATAACAATTTCATTTTCAAACACATTTTCATTTTCAACATTTTCAATAACAATTTCATTTTCAATAACATTTTCATTCTCAATGTTGTTCACATTTTCATTTTAAATTTCCACATTTTCAATTTCAATGTTTTCATTTTCAATTTCAATATGATGTTCAATATTTTCAATTTCTATTTCATCTTCACTTGAATTAACATTTAATGGTTCCAAAGAAGCTTCAATTTGAATATTTTGCATACGTTGTCTTCTTTTCCTATGACTTTCTCTATCTTTTGCTCTATATGCTTCAATTTGATCTACTGTAAGTTTCCTTTTACCTTTTCTCTTACGTTGACTATTGCTCCCCATTCCACAAACAAAAACACACACACAAATGATTGGAATTCTAAAAAAGTGTTAGATAATTTTTGAAAAGCTGAATTTTGCTTGATGCAGACAGAAAGCACGAGAATTTCATGATAGAAAGAATGTAGGGATCGTTGAAATACTCAAAATGGTCCCTTTTTTGTTTTTTATATAACTTACAAAACAAATATTCGTTATGTTTTCCACTTGTCATGCCTGCAAGTCTACATGGCCACAAGTTTGTGCAATCCTCAAGAACAAAATGAATATGTATTTATAACGGATATCCGTCACCCACGTTGTTATAAATTACAAAGTCATAAAATATAAATATATTATATATTATATTTTAATATATAATATATATCAATATATATTATATTTTAATATATAATGTATAATATATTAATACTATATTAATATTAATATACAATATATATTATTGTTCGTCCACCTATAAAAAACAATAATGGACATCCGAACATAATGGATATCCGTTATTTGATTTTGAAGAATTATTATTTCTTATCATATATGATATATATATATATATATATATATTATTGATAAGTGCTATCAAGGGGATAACTCCCATGTACATGATTTATTTTTTACATTGGTCGTTCCAGATGCCAGATTACCCATCAAAAAGACCAGTGGACTGTTACCCATCAGAAGGACCCATAAACCATTGCCAAGTAGGCTCCTAATTCTTCTAGCCTAAGAGAGCTTTCAGTCGAAAGCCAGTTGTCTTCAGCATCCATGTAGCGGCGAAGAGGGGCCAGATCATTATTCATTACGCCAACACGGAACACTTCCCAAGCTTCTAACATGAAGTTCTCCTTTTGTCTTCGACGCTTCTCGGTCACTGCTTCCTCCAACTCCTCCTCAGCATCAATTTCCTCTGTCTCGACTTGGGAGTAGTCAAAGTATGCCCCCAGTGTGCTAACTCATTTGTCTGTCCTCAGCTCCATGACCGCATTAGCCACTGCGGTGCGGTTAGGTATGGAAATGAAGCCATTGCACAGTACCACCACCTTCTCTCGTGAGCCGGTGACATCTACCAAAGGTTTCAGAACAGCTTAATAGATTTGCCCGTCACATCGGTGCCTCCAAATACAGTCGCCCCAAGTCACAATGTCGTGGATTGCTCTCAGCACCTGGGCTTGGTTATTCAAGAACAACCTTCGACATTGAGACTCTATCCTCTCTTGGCAGTTCAGGCAACTTATGCCTAAAGATATGCACCATTTTCCTCTAGTTTTGGCCGAAGTTTTGTCCCTTTTTAACCGTGCCCGAGCCAAAAAGGTATGTCACGTGATAAGAATTTTTGCGCAGTTTATCTAACTCAGGCCGCCCGAGCTGGGGAGTTGTAATTTCCATTTCAGAGCATCTCTTATCCATTTTGTACTTCGGGTCGGATAGGATCTAACGTCGGATTTGCGCATTTGATAATGTACCTGCCACATCCCTCTTGGGATTTTGGTTGCTACTTTTCCGAATCATGTTCTACTATATCTTTCAGACCGACCCAATTCTCTAGAGTCGAATCAACTATTAGTCCTTCCTCTTGCCAAACTCCTGCATTTACCATATAGTTTGCAACCTTGTTGGCTTCTCTATATGCGTGCCCAATCCTGTAGTTGTCCATTTTATCAAGAAGATATTTTATCTGGGTGACCCAACCATCAATCTGCCAACTTGGTGATCGGCCATTGATTACAACTTGGATGCATACCATCAAGTCTCCCTCTACGTCTACTAATTTGAGCCCCTTACTAATGCAAAGTTGTAGGCCCATCATTAATGCCTCAAGCTCGGCTATGTTGTTAGTACATACCCCCAATTTGTTTGAGGTTGCCCAAGCGCACTGGTCGTCTTGGTTTCTGATGATGCAACCGGCTCCCGTGGTGCCAAGATTTCCCTTTGCCACCCCATCGAAGTTCAATTTCCAAGGACGTTTCGATGGCCCCTTCCAATGGACCATCCTTCTATCCACTTTGTCTACCTCGGATGGCCCCACCTTCGGTCTTGCCAGCTTAGTCCACTCTTTTTGAATCCCTTCATCCCATTTTGTGAAACGCCATTTTTTCCTTAGCCTTATCCTGTTATTAGCCACCTCGATTATTGCTTCCTTCATCCTATCTATTAATCTATTACTGTCAAGGGCTTCACCTTTAAAAATTCTTTGATTCCTTTCTTTCCAAAGGTGCCAAATTACCATTGAGGGTGCCAAGATCCATAGACCCTGCCAGTAACCATTTATGTTACCGAGTTGCCAAGCGTTGAGGAATTCTCTCAATCTCTCATGTTTGGGTCCTTGTATTTGGAACGTTTTCTAGAGCCATTCCCAACATACTACCGCCATGGGACATGAAATAAACAAGTGGTCCACTTCTTCAACTTCATGTTCACACAATACATGAGTGGGGCCTGCAATTCCTAATCTTTTTAATCTTTCCATCGTTAAGCATCTCTTATGGAAAACAACCCAAAGGAACGCACCAGCCTTGGGGAGCACCACTTGGTCCCAGCATAGTTTTTCCATCCAGTCCACCCTTGCTCTGATTTCTAGCTGTATTTGGTATCCAAGTTTGGCTATGTATTTGCCCCGATTTCCACCACACCAAACAATGGTGTCCTCTTCTTTGGAGACACATACCACCTGCTTGTTTAGTTCTTCTATGATTGCCTCCAATTTACCTTGTTCTAAATGCATATTTATCAGGTCTCTCCACTTCGCTCTCCCTCCATCACCTGTTTCTTCCCAGTTAATAAACATGGCAACTTTTGTTCCCAAGTCTCCCTCTAGGCGGTCCAAATCCTGATCTAATTTGAATTGTTCTACGAGGCTCCTAAATCCGTTCCATGAGTTCGCCCAAAACCTTGCCTTTCATCCGTTATTGATTTTCTAGGTGATATGACTTTTAATCAGCAGGCAACATTTTTTGATGAATTTCCACTTGGCTGAGCCTCCCTGGATATTATCAATCGTGAATATAATAATATATTAATATATATGATATATATTTAATATTAATATATATTAATATTATATTAATAATATATATATTATATATTTAATATTAATATATAGTAATAATATATATATATTAATATATTATATAATATATATATATATATATATTAATATATTATATAATATATATATATATTAATACATATAATATAATAAAAATATAATATATATTGTGCCACTCTCTTTGTCCCTCTCCCTCCCCCTCTCTCTCCCATTCTCTCTCCCTCACTCCCTTTGAGGTCTCTCTCTCCCTCTCTCCCTTTCAAGTCTTTCTCTCACTCCCTCTCTTTATTATATAATGATTAAATATATATTAAAGATCTGAGAGGGAGATGGAGACTTCAAAGGGAGACTATGGATTAAATATATTATATAATATATTTAATATATATACAATATATCTAGAATATAAATAATATATACTATAATATATCTAATATATAATATATATTACATAATATATAGTATATATGAAATATATTATAGTATATTTATATATAATAGAAAAAATGGATATTTGTTATTAACAACATTGGATTTGAAGACCCGTGAAAAATCAAAATGTTGTTACCAGATAGATATCCATTGTGTTGAGGAGCAACCCTCATTTTCAAAATAGACTATGTATTAAATATATTATTTACTATATTTAATATAATATATATATATATATATTATGTGTATATTATATAATATACTATATTTAATATATATTATATATATTATATTGTATATTGTATACTGTATATTGTATATTGTATATTGTATAATATTTAATATATATAATATAATATATAATATATATACTATTGTATATTACAATAAATTTATTTTATAATAAACGGATATCCGTTTGTCTGAGTACTTTATAATGCGAAATATTCTTCATTTTCACGAATCCTGCCTCATTTTTGCAACCTCCAACCTCCAGCGACCCCCAGCGAACTCTAGGTATGTAATTTTTGTATTTTTTCTAATTTTTTTGTTAATTAGTGATTAATTTTTGTTTTGCATTTTTTGTAGTTTTATTGAATTTTTTCATTTCTATCTAAACTGACAAATAAATTTGAAACCCTAGTTAGTGGAAAACAAATAAAAAACATCAAACAAAAAAATTGAACATTCATTACTAGAAAAAAAGCAAATAAATTAACCTAACACACTAAACAAACATAAAATAGAACCTTCATTACCCCCTTTTTGCATTTTTTAAACTCTTTTACATTCTTGTCTATTTTTACTTCATCTTTATCAATTATTCTCATGTTTTTCTTAAATTTTTGTTTTGTTTCTTATTCTTAAGTTAGTATTTCTTTGCTAAACAATTTGTTTTTTAATTTTTTAATTGTTTTGACTCTCCTCAGCTCTCAAAATAGAAACGATCCTTATTGGAAGTGCTCTAAATTTCCAATACTTTGTGAGTCTAAACCCATTGTTAGTATTGACCAGACAAAACTTATCCCTGCAACCATAGGGAAATGGGCAAAGTGAATGGGTAATAATCGATGGGCTATGCATGAGGCTATCATATTGTATCATATACAAATAATAGCCTCCCGCACAACTCATCGATTATTGCCCATTAACTTTGCCCATTTTCCTATGGTTGTAGGGACAAGTTTTGTTTAACCATTACTAACTATGTATACAGTCTCACAAAGTATTGGTAATTTGGAGCTTAACACTTCCACCTTTGTTGAATCAATTTGGAGCTTAACACTTCCACATTGGAGCAAGGTAAAAATTTAATGTATTTTTAAATGAGATTTCACATCACTTTAACAATTATTTGTTTTCCATTTACATGCCTTAAACATAAATGAGCTTTACACATTTTTTCATGTGTACTCAATTAAGTCATTTATATTGAATGGTTTAAGGGGATCTTTAAACATATATCTTACATTTTAAAATTACAAATTTAATGTAGGTTCACTTATAACTAAATCATGGATCAACGCCCTTCGGCTCCACCCACTCCACGTCGTAACCCCCCACCACCACCTACATTTGATGGTGCTCGCTTTTGAGAACAAGTCAATGTGAATGTTAGAACCATTCAAGATCAAGTTAATGCCATTCAAAATTAAGAATATGTTCATCCATTATTGAGGCGTTTTGCATCAAAAATGCAAATTGATGTTGATGCGGTTAGGTCCATGGAAGTGGACTTAGACGAGCATCAACGATGGCTAGAGGAAAGGAGACAATCCCAATCTAAAGAGGAAAACACAAAGAAGTGAAGAGATGCAATTGAGAGTCGCAAACCTTTCTTAAGACAATGATCTTATTTAATTTTATAAAAAAAATGATCTTGGATGGATATTTTATAAAGAATTTTGTTGGATGGATATTTTATAAATAATTGGGTTGGATGGATATTTTTAGTGTTGAATTTATGAATATAATAGTATAATGATGAGACAAAAATTTAGTAATAAATATTAAATAATCTATTAGTTTAGTGTTTGTTCATATATAGTGTTTATTCATGCATCATGGTTGACTAAAGTCTTATTTGTTGATCATAATTATTGTATAGATTTAACATGAACAGTCTCATTAACATGTATCTTGATGTCTTCTAAGGATTTTGTTTGAAAGTTGCATCAAACCCCTTTGGTGTAAATAATATTCTTGTTTATGTATCATGATTATGAAGAAAGTGATTTTTATTCATGATCATTTTATACTTTTTACATGAATTATCTAATGACATGTTATTAAACTTGAAGGTTTTAATGGCATGAATGTTGAATTAAGTTGTAATGGTTTTGTATGATGGTTGTATCACTTCTTATTCTAGATGGTACCAACACGGGAAAACACTCTTCCTCTCAACTCTCTCTCTCTCCCTCTCTCTCAAGTCTCTCCCTCCCTCCCTCTCTTCCTCTCCCTCCCTCTTTGTCTTCCTCTCTCTCTCTCCCTCCCTCCCTCTGTCTATCTCAACTCTCTTTCTATCTCTCCCTCTCACTCTCAGGTCCCTCCCCCCTCTCTCAAGTCTCTCAGAGCTTCCTCTCTCCCTCCCTATCTCCCTCTCAAGTCTCTCTCCCTAGATCAAGACTCTCTCTCTCTCTCGTCTCTATCTCTCTTTGTCTCCTGCTCTCCCTCTCTCCTTCTCAGGTCTTTCTCTCTTTCTCTCTCTCCCTCTCACTCTCATGCCCTCCTTTGTCTCTCTCAAGTCTCTCTCTCTTGGACTCTCTCCCTCCCTCTCTCCATCTCAAGACTCTCTCTCTCCCTCCCTCTCAATTCTTTCACTCTCACTCTCTCCCTCTCAAGTCTCTATCTCTCCTTTTTAACTATATCTCTCTCACTCATTTCTTTTATCCCTCCCCCTCTCTCTCAATTATCTCTCTCTCTCCCTCTCAGCTCTCTCTCCCCATCCCTCTCAGGTCTCTCACTCCCTCTTAGGTCTTTCTCTCTCCCTCTCTCTCAAGTTCCTCCCACTCCCTCTCTCTCTTGTGAATTGGTCACACATCAATAAATATATAAAATATATTACATAATATTAATATAATATATAATATAATAATATAATAATGTATACTATAATATAATTGTAAGATAGGGGGACCACCCACTGCAAGGCACTAGGTCACAAAAGGTCAAGAGCAGAAAGGCTACCCTAACTTACTTTAGTTTAAGGGATAGGTTAGGATGAAAAAGATGATAATGATGAGGACTATGTTTCCTTGGACCACTCTGCAAACCCGAGAATTGAAGGGAGACTAGAAGAGTCACTTTCTAGAGTCAACCATGCGTCTCAGATAGCTCTTTGTCTGAGGACAGAAGTGCGATTTTGGGGCGACAGCACAGTGCGCTAACATCTCACAGGTGCACTAGCGTCTGTACAGCCAGAAAACCAGAGAGATGAGGTTTTCTCTAAGGAAGGACTAACAAACTAGTTTACAAGTTTCTAGAATGATAACATAGTATTAAGAAGTATGAAAAAATATAGATTAATTTGATAAAGGAAGTATATTACCGAGAGGGTGACGAAGATGATCTTGTAGAATATCCTCCTCGCCAGCTTGCTTCGAACTCTCCCCACCTGCACACAATAAAGGGAGAAATTGTTGGGGCTGTATAGGGGTCTGCCTCAGTAAAAACCCCGTCTTGGTGTTTCCACCTCCACGAACAACCAAGTTTGGAATAGTAGAGATAATGATAAAGAAAAGAACTACAAGCTATGTAAACACAAAACACTTCAAGCAGTACATGCTTACTCAATCGAAAACAATAGGAGAGATTAGAGGAGCTTACCACCTTCATCCAAAGCACTCAAGGCTTGTGGAGGAGAGAATGAGAGGGACTCAAGCCTCTGTTTCTGCGGTGTTTGTCCTATGCTCGCCCTGTTGGAGTGATGGAGTAGTGGATTGTTGCAATGGAGTGAAGGGTGTTGCTGCAAATCTTGGAAGTGAATGCTCAAAGCATGGGGAGAGTGTTCCAACTTGTTCAAAACTTCTGTTGAAGAAAACTATGGATGATAGAGTGAAGATTATGAAGGAGAAGATGAAAAATGACCATATTCGGGTTGGCCAACCAAAGAGGGATGTTACTCTTTGACTTCCAATCAAAAATGTAACGCCTCTGCAGTCTCTAGCCGTAGGAATCTGCCAGGGATGTAAGTGCACTGCGCGAACGTCTACGCACCGCGTAGGTGTCCCCGACAGAAACGCCCCCACCGACACACAAACAAGGCGCCAAGTGGAATGCAAACATTGAGCTTAAGTGGAATTAAGCCTCCACCTTAAGTTTTCTAAAGTGCAAGGGGGTAAAAGGGAATATGCGTTAGGGGTGAAAATTCACGCTCATACAATAATATATTACATATAATACATAATACATAATATTATATATAATAAATATATGTATTATAAATACATAATACATATTATATATAATATGTATTATAAATACATAATGCATATTATATAATATTATGTATTATAAATAATATAAGTAAATATAAATAACAGATATCTATTTTGGTTTGTTATTATCAAACCAAAACGGATATTGGCTCAGGATTTGGTTGAAATTACCTGACTTGCAAAGTCAACCCAAAAAATGTGTTTTTGATTTTTTTTTAGTTTTTTGAAGTTCACCCTTGTGGCTGATGACTTTTTTTTTACCCAAATTTCATCAAATGAAAAGGGTTTTTAGAAAAAATTGTCAACTTTCCACCAATATAATTTTTGCCTTATTTTGAATTTAATAAATTATTATTATTGATTTTCTACCTACATTATGTCTGAAGTCTTGATTGATAAGCTGATTGAAAAACTTTTGTAACTTTCAAATTACTTAACATTTTTTGAATCTACAAGATGCACCACATTATATGCTTCGCATACTATAGGATAAAAAAAAATGAATTTCATAATTTTTTGACCAAGTTATGGTGGTCAGACACAAACGGTTTAATAATTCTGAAAAGTTCTAATAAAAAAATCATAACTAATTATTTACATGGAAAAAAATTACAAAATTCTTTTTGGCACATCTAGGCATGTGTCCTCTACTTATATTGAAAAAACTAAGAATTTTTTTTTTTTTTTTCTTGTACTTAGGGTGGTCAAACATACACCTGCTTCTTATCTTTTTCCTGAAAATTCAATACCACTGCATTGAAATTTCAAATTTTCTCAAAACAAATTTATTTTTTTCCAAACAAGGAATAGTAGCCTAGAAACTATATTCAATTTTCTACTTTTTTTCTTACATATTTTTCAAATTATGTTAATAAGCTATTCAAATTTTTATGTCAAGTTGCCTAACTCTAATTTTCTCAAATTTCATCCCGACTTAGAGGCCTAGTTTGGACCCCCATGATCCTGCACTGACCCTCGTGATGTTTGTAACAGTTACTGATGAGAAGACTAATGTTTTCTACACATTATTGCCTATTCATGCATTGATCAGAAACCATGCCACTGATGCTTATGCTATGGTGTGTGGAATGATTTTATTGTAAGGGAGTTTGGTCTTTTTTTGGAAATTTGCCCATTCAATCCAAATTAATTGTGTGTCTATGGAACAATGATAGTGATTGAAACATGTCTATTTGTTCAAGATATACTTAATGATCGATGTATTTTTGGATCCATGCACATCATGCATATCTTCAAGAAATAAGACTTTTGTTCAAGATATCTATTTGCAACTATTAAAATGAATTTTGCTCTATTTTTTCCATTTTTCTCATTGCCTGTGGATATTTTGATTCTGGTTTTTGTATTTCCCCTATTGCAAATTATTCTTGTGAATAGTGAAGGAAAAAAAAAATCAATTCCTAATGTTTTGTTGCTATACACATGTATCCACTATAGGTGTTTCTGTGAACACATGGCGTTGTTGATAGCAGTTCATGTGCCTTGTGTTTGTGAGGATATTTTGCATACATTTAGATCTAATTTTCAATCTATTGTCGTCAGATTCAAGTGCAGTTGCCATCAATGGATTATGGTGCTAAGTTTTACAGCTGTCATCCAAAGGATTCTTGTCTATGACATTGAAATATGTTTATGTATTAAAGATATACCTCATGTATCATGTATATCTTGATGCATTTCATCCACTTCTAATTTCTTATTGCTTTAGACATATTTTCATTGTGAACATTTGTGGTGGGTAGGTTGCATTGTTGATAGTAATTAACATGCCCAATTGGAAATTGGAATGCAACTTTACATAGATTTTATTTACTATTAAGATTGCTAGGTGCATTAATAATAGAAGAACTAGCTTACTACTACAATGGAATCAATACATGTAGCTAGTAAACTCAAAATCACTTTAACCAAATAGGATTTCAATATTTGTGATTTTAGGTACCTGTTTCAGACATAGTTTTCCAATGCTTGAGCAAGCAACACCAATGGCTAGATCCACGTGAGCAGGAGAAATATGTCCCATAGTATACATCAATGTCATAACTATGAGTCCAAAAGCACCAAAAATCACCAAATACGCAAACACATTATCTCTTGCATCCATCATTACTCATCAACACCCAAGTAACATTAGAATAAAATTTGAAAGAATTTCCATTGTACTTCACATAGATTGCATTAACTTCATTAGATAACATGCAATAAGCATATTTCCATAACACATAATAAGTATGAATTGTATTCTAATCACAAAATATGATCCCAAATAAATTTGAATTGTAATTTAGTATTGAATCTATGCATTGGAAAATATTACATCCATAATCTTCTAAAAAGCATAAGAAGTGTGAATGAGAAAAAATGGGAAAAAGATATTGCATTCTTCATTTTAGCTTTAATCTTAGTCTCCATACTTCATACGATTCTAGAAACATTTAAAAATTAATATATAACATAAAATAATAAAAATGTTACTCACATATTAGTTGAAATTTTCAATGCTTATTTCTACTTCCTCATTAGTGGACATTGTCATAGATGCAAATCCTTGTGCAATTCCAATTTCTCTATATGTGATTAGCTACAAAATTGGTTCAAAGACGAGGTTACAAACATATTCTCTAATGCATGAAAACCCTTGGTTCTTTGAAGCACGATGGTGGCATCGGGCAGGAGAGGGTGCGGGGGTCTCTATTTGAATTCTCAAGAGGATGATGGTGATGAAGGCGGTGGAGATGACTCAGATGGGGATGAGAATGGCGTGGAGAGGGCGACGTCCAGCGGGAGAGGGCGCAGGGGTCTCCATTTGAATTCTTAGGAGGACGATGGCGACAAAGGCGGTGGAGATGACCCAGATGGGGATGAGAATGGCATGGAGAGGCCCATTTTCTGTTGGGCTTGCTCCTGGTTTACTGTTTGCTACAGATGCATTGGGCGTGGTTGCCTTTGTGGGTCATGTCCTTTGTGTGTTCATTGTTGCTTTTGGCAGAGGCTTCCTCTGTGGCATGCTGGATGGGAGCTCATCTTTGTGGTGTGGCTCTTTGAGCCTTTGTGTGTGGGGCTGGAGGTTGTGTCAGGGTTTCCTACGAACAATTTTTTTGAGGAGTTTGGTGGCCTATCTTTAGACTTTGTTGGGCGGGCAGAGTCAAATGTGGTGTTTTTTTGCTATGCCCTCTCTCCTCACTTTCTGTTTGCAGATTTTTCTAGTCTTCTCTAGCCTTCTAGGAGCTTTTTTGCTTCTGTGAGGGGGCTTTATTTTTTTGGAGATGTGGATGTTGGGCTGCCTCTGGTTTGGTATGTGGACATTTTATGACTTGTTTCAGACCCTGGCTGGATAACAAGGTTGGAGGGTGTTCTTTATTGTTTGGTCGATTGTCTTCTTTCTCTGCCTGGTGGTTATCCTTGCATGTTCCTTCTTCTTTTGGGTCCCTTTGTTGTGTTGGTTATGGGACTTGGGGTTCTTGATGATGGGTTGCTTGAGGATTTAGATGGAATTATCTCAGACTTGGATTGGTATGTCAGGTTGGAAGTGGTTTTTAATTGTTGTGTCTCTTCTTTTCTTGCTCTGTCAGCAGGCTTTTTGGGCTCTTCTTCCTCTGTGAGGGTGTGTTCGTGGTTTTGGGATGCAGTTGTTGGTCTGCATATTATGGAGTGGACTACATACGATGAGGAGGCCCCCCCCTTTGTCTGGTGTCATGGCTCCTTTTATGTGGGAGGATTGCCTGTACTTTTGCAGTGGAGGCTTGAGGATTTGGATTTATGGTGGGAAATGGTGGGTTTTTTCCATGACCCTTGTTCATGCTTCTTTAGGATCCATTGTGTGGATCCTTTGCTCTTTTTCGTGCATAGTTTTTTATTTCTTGTTATTTATTCTATGGATCTATTTACTGGCCCCATGGAGACAGGATTTTCATGCTGGTATGGTTGTGAAGGGGGCTTCTTTTACCCTTTCTGTTGGCCTGGCTTTGATCTCTTATATTGAGGTGGAGAGTTCTTGGCTGGGCTGGGCTATTTTTTTTTTAGCATCTTTGGTCTTCTTTAGAAAATCCTATTGAGGTGATGCTATCTTCTATGGAGGTGGAGATGGTTTTTTTTGAAGATATTGAGAGGTGTTGCTTGGGGGGGGGGGGCGGGGTTGAATGGTACTTGGTTGGTTCAGCTTGAGGTATGTTTCCCTTCAACTCCTATGGAGGTGGGTCTCCTTTATATTGAGGTGGTAAGGAGTTATGCTGGTGGGGTGCTAACTTTGAGCTGGTTTGACTTAGCTGGGTTCAACTTGTTGGGTTTGGGAGCTATTTCGAATGGTTCTCTCTTAGGTTCTTGGTCCCAGAAAAACCTAGTTGAGGGTTTAAGGTCCCTTCAAAACCTTTGTGTTTAAGCTTCCAAGTAAAACCTGTTTGTATTCGGTTAAGGGGTCTTGGCCCTTCCCTTTCTTTGTGCAACTTGTTAGTTATGTTGTATTCTTAATGTTGCTGCTAAGTGGTTGTTGATTGTATATGTTTTATCCTTTTTGCAGCATGTTCTTCTTGGATAGGGTTGCGGGTCCCTTCAAAATTGTAATGTAATGGGTTTTGGGTCCCATCAAAACCTATTTTCCCCCTAATCAAAAACATATGCTCTAATGCATTAAATAGAAGTCTTAACCCTGAAAAAGCAACTGACATTACAATTTACCTGGAGGACAATTTACCAATTTACTCAATCATATAGAGAATATAGTAGTTAGGTTTTTTATCAATATATTTAATTTTCAATATTTATTTTTTATCCTAAAATTAAGAAGTTCTAAAGCCATATTAAGTTGTAATTTATTATTGAACAAAATTGAAAAATCAATGCTACAATTCACATTTATTTCTACCCATGATAGTTGTATAATTTTTTAGATGTATTTGTATACATCCATTGCCACTTGAATAGAGAAAATTGACATATGCTTATATTTATACATACTTTTGAATTAGTCTACACTAATCTCTACCTACTTTTGAATTAGTTACATATATACATGCTTACATGTATATTATTCTTTTCAATATGCTTTTGAATTGTTAAAGCTACTAGAACAATCATTATGTTCTCTTCCTTTGAGATCTCATGCCATAGAATCCACAAATGCATAAACTGGTTCAAAAAATACCTTTTCACATTGTTGTAGCAGTAGATCTATGTTTTCAATGAAGGAAAGATGGCAAACAATAAACATTTGGCAAAGACCCCTACAAAATCAAAGGCTGCTGCAAAACACACTGTGCCATGCTTCTAAATAAATGGGACCTAAACATGACACATGTATTTGACATGTGGTTATAGACAATATACATTGTGAAGCAATTTTATCTAATAACTACCGACACTGCCTTCTATATAGTTTCTTTGTTTCAAGGGCCAATACTGTTTAGTATTTGCTTCATGCAAGTATGCATAAATAATAGGTACATTCCTTCACCCATATATGCACGTATATATACATACATAAATATGTATACATACACACACATATATATATACATACTTGCAAAAATATATAAACACATACATATATATATACACGTACACACAAATATATATATTTATATATATACATATACATAAATGCATATGTATATGTATATATATATATATATATGTATACATATATATACATACATATATATACATAAATATATGTATCCATATATACTTATATATACATATATGTATGTATACATACATATTTATGCATGTATACATACATATATATGCATGTATGTATATAAGTATATAAGTATATATACACATATATGCATACATATATACATAGCATATTAGCCAATGTAGACATGAATATATGATTTTGTTTTAATAAACTAAAGTGCACTTAGCATCCATGCATGGTAGAGGAAACATTAATTGCATTGTTGATGGTGGCTAACACAAAAGTCAACATTAATGAATTATGATTCTAAATCTTTGACTGAACGACATAAATTAACCCATAAAGCACTGAATGATAGGGAACAATAAATACAAGAACTTACAAAACTCTCCTTTTTTGGTTTCAACACAATAGCTATAAACCCTCTCAAGAGACACAAATCTTACCCTGATTCGATATTCCGAGCAAATGAATAAACAACGCAAATAATCCTTTGTTTGATAGGCTCAAAACTAAACACCATAATCCATTAATGGTGATTTCACTTGAATCTACTCACAACAAATGAAAATCGGATCTAAATAAATGCAAAATGCGGTTGCAGACACAAGAACCTTTTGCTTGGCAGCCATAAAACTTAACGCCATAATTCATTAACAACGACTACACTTGAATATCTTTCTCTCTATATATATACATACATACATATATACACATACATATATATATATATACATACACACATATATATATATGTATATATATACATACATACATACATATATATATACATACACATAGATATATATACATACATATATATATATATACACACATATATATAGACTCAAAAATAAACACCATAATCCATTAATGGCAACTACACTTGAATCTATTCACAATAAATGAAAATGATATCTAAATAAATGCAAAATATGGACATACACACAAGAGCCTTTTGCTTGAAAACCCTGAAACTTAACACCATAATTCATTAATGATGATTGCACTTGACTCTATTTACAACAAGTGAAAACTAAATCCACACAAACGAAATATCTGCTCATACACACAAGCCACATGAACTCAAATTAGTACAAATCGATAATTATTTTTCCCTCGTTCCTCCCAACAATAAATTATAATTAAGAAAATACAAAACCAAGGACAAAATATCAACTACCAATGAAAAAATTACAAAAAAAAGCACAATATTCATTTTAACAGTTCCAAACACACATCTTCAACACAAGTCTTATTTTTTCAACATATCCATGATACACATGCATCAAAACATCCATAATACATCAGATATATCTTGAACAGATAAACATCTTTCAATATCTATCACTGTTTCATGAACACACAATTAATTTGGATTGAAAAAATAGAAAACCACAACCAAAATATCAAAAATCAATCAGGAAATTGCAAGAATATAGCTCAAAATCCATATCAATAACGAAGATACTACAACAACATACCATTTTTAATTGGGAAAATTCAAAACCATGAACAAAATATCAATTGTGAGATAAAATTGCAAAAAAATAGCACAAACTTCATTTCAACAATTCCAAATACATGTCTTCAACATAAGTCTTATTTGTTCAAGATATGCATGATGCACATGCATCAAAACATCCAAAGTACATCATACATGTCTTGAATAGATAAACATCTTTCAATATCTATCATTGTTTCATGAACACATAATTAATTTGGATTGAAAAAATACACAACCACAACCGAAATATCAAAAGCCAATGAGGAAATTGCAAAAACAAAGATTAACCCATAAAAACGCTCATCAACAAGGAACAATAGAGATTAAATGATTGTAGAAATGTAAAAAACTATCAAATCATAGTGGATAAGATATAGGAACTTATAACTGCCTACTTTTCCGCTTACAATACCATAGATATAAACCCTCTCAACACACACAAATTTCACCCCCATCAAACAATTTGAGCAAATGAAGAAATTGCTCAAAATACTTAAAACTTCACACCATAATCCATTAATGATACCTACACTTCAGTCTATTCACAATAAATGAAAATGTGCTAATAGTAAATGCACAATGTGCTTGTTCAAATGCCATGTCTCAACAAAAATATTGGGCTCGAAGACACGACTATATCAAAGAACATTACAAAGCCATTAAATATTTTCGATAGCAACAAAACATTAGGAATTCGTTAAACTAATTTGAAAATTTAAATTGATTAAAAAAAACACAAAACCACAAGGAAAATCGCGACAACCAATAACAAAATTACAAAGAAAAGCCAAAAATTGCCTTCTAATAAAATAATCCCATAAACATTAGCAGGTCAAAAATAAAACATTGTTCACACAACTCTTGAGGAATGCACTAATAAATATGAGCACAGTGATCTATATATATTTATACATATATACATACATATATACACATAAATATATGTATTTATATATACTTATATATGTATATATACATTCATATACATATATACATAACATATTAACCAATGTAGACATGGACCCGTGATTTTGTTTCAATAGATTGAAGTGCACTTGGCATCCATGCACGACAGAGGAAACATTAAGTGCATTGTTAATGGTGACTAACACAAAAGTTGGCATTAATGAATTATGATGTTGTCTTTAACTGAACAACATAAATTAACCCATAAAAGCACTCAACGATAGGGAACAATAGATACATAAGCTTAAAAAACTCTCCTTTTTTGGTTCAAACACAATAGCTATAGACCCTCTCAAGAGACAGATTTGACCCTGATTCAATGTTTTGAGCAAATGAATTAACACACAGACAAAAGATTGGTTGCATTGTTAATGATGGTCAATAGAGAACTTGTCATTTATGAATTATGGTGTTAAGTCTTTAACTAAACAAAATACGAAATGACAGTATAAAACATATACTAACTTTCAAACACGTCCTGTTTTGACACATTTTTTGATGAGGGTGAAATCTACGTCTCTCAAGAGCCTTAAAACTTCACACCACAATCCATTAATAATGAAAATTGTTAAAAAATGGAGGTAATTATGTAGCTTTAAAACTTGTAAAACTATTATACTATAGATCTAAATAAGTGTTCTTTGTTACAAATTCTTTGTGGATGATTATTTGTTTAGATTCATTTTACCATTTGTAGAAATAGACAGAAGATTGTAGAAGAAATATAAGACATAATAGAAAGGACACAACATGTATGTGGAGAAACCCTTTCAAGAAAAAACTCCACCAGAATTGGTCTTGCTTGTATTATTTAACCTTTGAATAAAATTACAATAACACTGATTCAATTCTCCTTGATATGCTTCCTTTGCCTTCAACAATTCTTCTTCACAACCTGTAATAAAATATGATAAAACTCTCTTCAACTTGCTGCAACTTATAGACAATAATGAAAAGAGTTTACAATTACAAATCACAAAGCTTATCTCACAAAACCTATGCCTATTCTTTGCAAGTAGAGTTCTTCCATGAAAAACAATGTCAAACCAAGTCCTTCATCAATTTGGGCATCCAAAACTGAAGTCCTAACTCAACGTTGATTACAAAGATATCTTATAAGCTTCTCCTCAAAGTTGGTGCCCAAGAATGGGCCCACTTAACCCAACCTTATAAAATATCTTATCATGCAAAAGTGTTAACTCCAAGATGCCAACTTGGGTGCCCAAGGTGGGCCCAAGTTAATCTTTGTTAAATGAAACATATTTGTCACCAATTCATGCAAAACAATATGCATGAACGATCCTCCATCTTTTAACTGAATGTATCCACTTGTTATTTGTCCATGCAACTCAAGTCAACAACATGCAACAACATGCAATTGAAGATAACTAAACCATAATTGAACTGAACTAAAACTGAACTGAATTGAACTTAACTAAACTAAACTAAACCTTGTAAGCATCAATCCCTATTTTATAGAAACTCAACATGCATAAATCAAAATCCCTATTTTGTAGGAACCTAAAATGCATTTATGAAGTGTACTCAATTCACCAACCAATTAACTGAACTAAGGTGGATCCCACCTCCCATGTAGGTGCCCATGTGCTCCTATTTTGTAGGAGCTCTCCCAAGGCATCCCCACATGCTCCTATTATTTAGGAATAACTACAAATGTCAAATTAAATGTTTATTTCATTCCAAATTAATCTCTTCCTAATCCTAGTGTTGTGGAACACATTCCAAGGACATAAGAGATACATGGAATATGTTTAAAATGCAATTAAATGGCATCCTATTCCCAACATTCTCCCACTTGACATTATACATTGCAATTATTCTAAACAAGGAATCATTATTATAAATCAAGTACAAGACTCAAGACCAATGGCCTTCCTGCACCAATTAATCAATCCATGCCAACTTCAAATGCAACCTGCATAATCATGAAGCTCCAAGCAAATGATTAATACTCAAAACCAAGAGAACTTATCTATAGGAACTGGTTTCATAAGATAATCTGCAACATTAATTAAAGTGTCAACTTTCTCAATTAATACCTTCCCACTCTCAACCATTTCTTGCACGAAGTGTTACTGAACATCAACATGCTTAGTACGAGCATGATACATAGAATTTTTGGCTAAACAAATAGCACCCTGACTATGTAGACACATAAAAATGACCAAGACCTGCAAGCACTCTTTTACCACTTTTCGTCAGGACATGATTATAACATTTTAATTATGTTTCTAACCCACATTCAACTATTAATTAAATAATTTATAATTATTTAATTAATTCATAATCTCTCCTTCCTCGTGATTATTAAATAAATAAATCTTATTTATCTATTTAATGTCACTAATTGTCAAAGTCTTCTCTTAATTAAACAAAATCTTATTTATTTAATTAATCCTTATCATTAATGTCCTCCTGATTATTAAATTAATATATTTTAATATATCTATTTAATATGTCACTAATTCCTAAATCCTCTCTTAATTAAATAAATTCATTAATTATTTTAATTATTTAATTATGGCATGTGACACTTTTATATTTTTAAATAAAACAAATCATTTTAAAATATCTCACATACTTAACTGATTCTTCATTTAGTAATTAATTTCAAAAATCAATTACTAATTACCTCACAAAATCTATATTTTGAATTAATTTAATTTAGAAAGGGAAATATTCTTCTACAAATCAAGTAATTTCTAAAATTACTGATTTTCTAAAATCCCATCCCCTTGTCTTCTAATTTTTACTAATTTCATCTCAACTGTCACATTTAGTCTTGATTTAATTCATTTAATTAAATCTTATTCACACATATGGGTATTTTGCCCTAACCCTAATTGAGAGTTGCCTTATTGAATCTTGACTTTTGATTCTAGGGCATTCCTTAAAACTCTCATCTTGACCGTCCGTTCAAGATTGCATTTTCTATAAAATGACAATCTTGATCTCATTTTTGGCCATCTCTAATTATTGTCGAATCATTTGCTTAAACCATTCTTACTATAGGCATTTTCATTATTCTAGGCTTTATTTTATTTAACTACTTGCATAATAGGAGTAATTTTCTAGATTGCAATAGTTTATTTCTCAAATCCTTTAAAGGTATTGCTAAGGCTAGGTATTTTAGAGTTTGCTCACAAAGCTGAGGGCATTCATTTTCATTACAAGCAATCTCAAAAAGGTACAATGGAAGTGAAGCATGGAGAAGAGAAGACATGGGTGAGATCTATCTAATTCATTTATTTTCTTGTTATTCTCTATTGTATTCCATTGTTTGATTTATATTAACTTGCAGGTACAACTAATCTTCTGATTTGATCTTGCAGGAATATTTTAGATCATTACATTGGTGAACTAGACATTTTAACGAATTTTTGCAGGTGTCGTACGACTTCTAAATATTTTTTTTGTAGGTTGAAGTACGGAACAACGCATTTGCACGACGAAATGACGCAATCGCTCTGTCGCATCGCATTTACGATTACGAGCGACGCAATCACTCTGTTGCACCGCAAACGAGCCTTCAAACGACGCATTCGACGCAACACGATGCATCTGCCAGAAACTGAGCCACAGGTAACTGGTAACAAATATTTGGTTTTTTTTTGGGTTATTATTGTAATCTGGATCCGACGTGTCCACGGCCAGAATTTCATTATTTCTTCAATTTTTGGTGCTTAAAAAGAACCAATCCCAGGATAGACACATTAATGGAATTTATCAATCCTAGGGTAGACATATAATTTAATTGGAATTTATCAACCCTAGGGTAGCCACCAAATCTTTCTTTTTGGATTAACAATGAACACCATGTTTTCGTGAAGCAACATCTTCACCTAGCATAGAAAATCTTTTATTTTGGGTTTAAAATTGAACTTGCTTTTTTGAGTTTGATTGGATAATAGGCATATGCTCTCCCCTTTACTGGGTGATAAAAAATCCAGACCTATCCATTTTTTATGTATTTATGCTTTATTACAACCCTTAGAAGGTCTGTCGTAGTGGGAAAAAGTACTCACCCTACGAGAACGACCTAAGTGGGAACACCTAAAGCCAAGGTTTCCAACCCACTATAATCAAAAGCAAGTTGTTGATGAAAATCCAACTTGACAGTAGTAGACAGGATAACCATCCCCAAAGCCTTTGTTCTAAAGGTTGGGAGGTCTCTCGAGGGAGTATATCCATTGTCACACTGAACGAAAAGACTTACTAAGAACCTAGTGTAGTAGCCAGCCGAGTCAGTAACCAAACATCGTTTCAATCACGGTGCAAAGGGAGGGACGAATCTCCCCCCAAGACACTCACCATATAATCACCATAGACTGTTTGCTCAGGGGATCCGGTATCCACTTCCGTCACCTTGAGTACGCACCTGGAAAAGACAAAAACACGGGCGCCCCCAAGGGGGTGACAAGGCTGTGTGAGTCGACGTGATTTTAAGATGTGGGTTGTGATTACGAGGATGACCCACTTGACTATTAAGAGTGAGTCTGCTTGAACATGCACTTCATATTGTGATTTTTGTGTTTTCCAACGGTTTTTAACAAATCTTCAACAAATTGAATATCACAAATTGGAAACGAGAAAACTTATCAAAACTGCAAACTTTTGGGTTTTTCCATTAAATTGTATATTGCGACGCAAGTGCTTTGCTGCACCGCAATCGAAAGCTACCAAGCCGCATTCGCTCTGATGAGCCGCACTTGAGCCATCAGAAGCCGCATTTGAACTACATAGAGCCGCATTTTCCATCAGTGAGTCGCATTCGTTAAATTGAGCCGCATTTGATAGACATAAACCCGCATTCGTAATACTATATCACAATCGACACTTCCAAAACCGCATTTGATTCTGTAAGCCGCATTTGATCTGTCACAACGCATTTGCTGCGACGCATTTGATAAAAACCTGCAAATAACTTCTCACTTTCAAAACAGAAAGTCCAAAACTTGTCTTTAGTTGAATCCAATCTTTCTTCACTGTGATAATCCAAACCAAAACAGTCTATTGCTTGACTTTCCATCAAACATTGCATTTGTAGGTACCATTTTAGACTCACAATAGGTTCTCATTTGGCATTCCATTAGATTGCATTGATAACTTCACCATTTCCTTAGACACTCACTTTTGCAGATTTTAGGAGTTGACTCTTATCATTCATTGTCCAAACTTTGCATTCAATAGTAGATTATCATTGGACCCAATTACCTTTGTCACTTTGTCAATCATTTTGTGAATCATTTCCCACTCAATATTCTAGTGTGGAAACTTCACTTTGTCCTACTTATAGTCCTTCTACGGTCCATTGGTTTTTCAAAATTGAATCATTGCAAAAACTTTGTTTGCCCAAGTTTGTCCTCTTTAGATCTTCCACTAGTAAGTTCATCTTAGGACCATTTATTACATATAATTTTTCCATCTCCTTAGTGTCACACCACTTGCATTCATAAGCCCTTAGTCTTACTTGCATTTCATAGCATTCTTTGCAAAATCCAAAAAGAAACCAAAAACATAGTCTCATACTTAGATCGTTTTCTCCATCATCCCAAGTTGAGCAAAACTTTGTATGATTGAAACTAGACTATAGAAAAAGAAAAGACTCATGGATTCCTTTGGACAAGACACCAACTTTCTTGGGTTCACAACTGGCATGAACTCATTTCCTAATGCCACGAACAATCCTTGTTTTGACATGGAAAATTCCAACTTCGATCCTTTTAGTGAGATGAACATCCCATCATCTCCATCACATCTTTTTGAACCATTTATCCGATGGGATGAAAATGGGGATGTCTTTGAAGAAGACATACAAGTTGTTGCTCAAAACCCAGAAGTGGCCTCTTTTGTGGAAGAAATGGTCTTAAATGACTCTTCTAGATTCCTAGCTATGCTCCTTGACCAAGGGGCTAAGTTACCAAAGGGATTCGCTATTAACACTCTTAGACCAACTTCTCCCACTCCACTATCACACAATTCCTCCATGGGAGCTTCTTCACAAAATGTCATCAACACACTCAATTCTACCTCCTTTGGTCATACCACTACCACAACCAACACAACATCTATTGGGGGATCATCTTCCCAAACCAACACCACATCACAATCCATCCCCCAACAAACATCCATCATTCCTTCACAAACAATGGGGGAAACCACATCAAACCTTTTTGGAACTACATCTAGTTCCATGAGTACATTGGAAAACCTATTATTAGGTTCTTCAAGTGCCATGGCAACTAACTCATCTAACCCTTTTGGGAGAAACGAAGAGTTACCATACAAGGCACCCAACCCACTTCCTCACAGGTTAATACCAACATTCCTGTGACTCAAACCACCAACATTCCTCAAGGCCACAATCTCTTATTTGGTCAAGGCAATCAAGGCACTCAATCATTCACTCCATTTGGGCATCAACGAGCTCAAAATCAACAAGGCCATCAATCTTTCACTCCATTTGGACATCAACAAAATCAAAACCAGCAAGGTCCTCAAATTCAGTCCAACATGGCAGGATATCACATTCCCACTTATGCTTCTCAAATCCATACGCAGTAGCACATCCCTAATCGAAATGCTTATTTCCAACAACCGCCAAATCAAAACGCTCGTTTTGCTCACCGACAACCCATTCCAAATCATAACATCTCATCACAACAACAAGGGACTCAAGTTGCCCCTATCAACAACATAGGTGATGCTACTAACCATCCCATGGTGGAAGCACTCACACAACAACTCGCTGCTCTTCAAACACAAGTGGAGACCTTGCAACAATCCAATAAAAAGTCATGCATGTCACATGACTTGTGTCCATATCCGTTTGACACAACTTTGTATATGCCACCATTCCCTCATGGATATGTGGTCCCTCATTTTCCCAAGTATAAAGGCAAAACAAACCCCATTGAACACATAAGGGAATTCACCACTAGTTGTATTGACATTGCTTATGAGCAAACTTATCTCATGAGACTCTTTTCTAGAAGTCTTGGAGGTCATGCACTAGAATGGTTCTCACTTTTGCCTAAGGGAATAAAAACATGGGATGAATCAGCAAACAAGTTTCTTGAAAACTATGCTTACAATATTGACACAGATATTGACATCGCCTCCCTATGCAAACTTACCCAAGAGGATGCAGGAGAGACTTTCATTCCATTCTTTCAAAGATGGAGAACCTTAGCATGTAGATGTCTGGTAGAAATACCTGAAAAGGAGAAAGTAACCATGTTTGTACAAAATCTCCTTGGACCACTAAGGTATGGATTACAAGTCCATTGTTGCACCACTTTTGTTGACCTTGTTGAAAAGGGTGTTCAACTGGAGAAAGCCTTGATTGCTAAAGGGGAATTGAAATATGGTGGCAAAACCATCAACGCCACCACCAATAATAACCCAAGTAGTTCAAACGACAAAAATAAATACTGGGTTAAGAACAAACACATCACAAATGACGATGTAGTTGATGCAAAAACCGTCAATGCAACAGGTCAGGTACTCACAATCAAAGGAGTACACAATCAAAACACACCTGTAACTACACCAACACCAACTACCAATGCTATCCAAAACAATCATGTACAATCGAATCAAAGGCAGTTGCGTCAACCACGATAGTTCCAAAAACGTACATACACCCCGTTGGGTGAACCTATCGAAACTGTCTTGAAGAAACTTCTTCAAAACAACGTCATAATGCTAGAAGAGCCGAAACCATATGACCCTAGTCAATTCAAGCCGTCATGGTGGGATGACAGTTCATTTTGTGATTATCACCGTGCCAAAGGGCACAAAACTTCCTCTTGTCGCCAATTATGAAATTTGGTGCAAGACCTCATAGAGAACCACACCATTGAGTTGGGTGGTCAATCTTTTACATCCAATGCAGATCATACCATACACAAGAACCCACTGCAAGATCATGGTAAGGCTTCCTCGTCTGGCACCAAGCATACAAATAACCAAGCCAATCATATCTGTCCGGCCTATAATACTACTCGTCCTGCATACAATTATCCTGATGGTACCGATATCAACAATCTTTGCATTGCTAATGAAGATGAATTTGTTAATACCATCAACATCAAAAGAGCCCCAGAATGCAATGTGACTACGCGTAAAGGCAAGGTCACTATCCTAGGTCCTTTTGCCCGTCAACCAAAGATCACCATACCTGGTCCATCCGCGAGACAATCCACCCCAAAACCGGAGTTCAACATTGTTGAGCAATTAAATAAAACACCTGCTCAAATATCCATTCTTGAACTACTCCGTATTTCACCTACGCATAAGGCCATCCTAGATAAAGTACTGCAAGAGTCATCTGTCCCTACCAACATCGATGTCAACCACTTTGAGACCATGGTCAGATACTTGAATTCACCTCACCACATCACCTTTTTAGACAACAACTATTCTTCACCCAAACCATCCCACAATGATGCCCTTCACATTGAAGTCTTTGTCCACAAGCATAAGGTTCGACGAGTCCTAGTAGATGGCAGAGCAGGATTGAATATCTGCTCTCTGAAATTGGTCAAAGCTCTTGGTTTTTCTGAGGCATGTGTAGATGCTAGCAAAAGCATCATCATCAAAGCATATGATGATGAAGAACGTGCTTCTAAAGGCGTTATTACAATTCCACTCCAAGTGGGACCAGTCATCATAGATACCACATGCCAGGTCCTGGATCGTGATATCCACTATAATATCTTACTTGGTCACCCTTGGATTCATGCTCTAAGGGCTATTCCATCCACGTACCACCAATGCCTCAAATTCCCTTTTGATGGAACTGAGATCACTATCCTTGGAGATCCTGATCCATTTCAATACTGCACCAACCTGCGAGCTACTGCTGAGCACCAGGTACCCATCAATTGGGAGGCCTCATCTTCCACCGCATCAAAATACGTTGACCCATCAACACTCACGAAATCATCCATTCCATCACCTTCTACCACACCATCTTCATCGGCATCCATCCCAAGTAAAGACTTTCAGATCCAGGACCTTGGTTGTGGAGAGTTCAAATTGAACACGGCTTACTGTATAACCACAATACCGAAGCCACCAAAAGTCTATGGTAGACCTTGTTTTGCAATTGAGCCCAAAGTAACTTTCAACGTTCCACCAAAAAGTGTTTTTACACGATGGGGCGATATGGGTAATGAAGTCATTATTGACATGGATAATTGGATCTACAAAGACCCAATAGAGTTATCTCCACTACCCTTGCATCTCTATGGCAAAGGATATGATATATGAAAAGCCCAAGGTTTCGATGGCACAAGTGGCCTTGGAAAGAACAACAATGGAAGAAGAGAACCTATTATCATAACGGCAAGACCAAGATACATAGGGCTAGGGTTTGACCAACTCGAAACTGACGATCAACGTATCTATGAATTTTCAATTAAGGACGTAATGGTAATAGAAAGTGTCGGGACAAGCGAAGAATCCCTAACCAAAACAGACTCAAATGAATGGGAATGGGGATCTGACAAAACTGTCAGTGACTATGACATTGATGAACTATTCTTGGAACCTGGCCAATCTTCTTTTGAAGAACGATTCCGCCAACAATATAACATTGACCCTATTGACCGACATTCTAAAGACAAGAAATGGGTAAGCATTCCTTGGAATCCAGAAGAACACAAAGTGTCATCAGCAATACCTGAATCATCCCACCCCATTCCTAAGCCCACCCATGAGCCTGACCTATATGATCCCATTATCCATGCTTTTGAAATACCTACCACTAGTCACGATGTTGATAATTTCATCCCATATTATGATTTTGAATTTGATTCATCTGACTCAGAGTATGGACCATCCATTGCGTTAGACACAGAAGTGGAAATTGACAACTTTGCCTTTACACTTGAGGCATCAATTTGCACACTTTCTGCATCATCCCCATCCTTTACCAACACTGACGATGGAATTTCCCTTGTTTACCCACAATTAATCAACTGGGACCAACAAGATCCACCAGTGATGGACATATTTTAGAATGATGAGGCAATTGCAAAATTCATGGGACTAAGAGATGGTATTCCATGGGGAGATCACAAAACAGGATTCTCCATTGATCTAGATTGTGCAGCTTACTTTGGGGAGACTGTGCAATCCTCCAGTCGCAAAAATACAAAAAATAAAAAGGAAAAAGAAATGCCTTTAGGTGAAAACCGCAAGGCACCTTCTGGTAGTAAAATAGTAAAAACAAAGGACGCATCTGAAGGTGAAAAACTCTCTGAGGCGCCTAAGGATGGAGGGTTGGACTTTCTCCCTGTAACACTGGAAAAATTGGCTATGCTCATTGAGGATACAATAGAAGTTAACATAGCTACACTAGAGAATCCCAAAATGATTCTCTTGGCCGCATCATTATCAGATGAAGAAAAACCTGAGTTTACACAATTCTTCACAAAGAGAAAAGTTAACTTCGCATGGTCATATGCTGACATGCCAGGGCTTGATCCTAAATTGGTTTTGCATCATCTTCCTTTAATTCCAGGAATCAAGCCGGTCAAACAAAAGTTGTGCAAGATGCACCCACAGATCGCACTACTTGTCAAGGCGGAATTAAAAAAGTTATTGGATGTTGAATTCATAAGGTCAATTGATTATGCGGATTGGATATCAAACATTGTTCCTATTACCAAGCCGAATGGACAAATCCGTATCTACACGGATTTTAGAGATTTGAATAAGGCTTGCCCAAAGGATGACTTCCCCCTACCAAACATAGACATGATTGTTGACCTCACGGCAGGATATGAGATGCTATCTCTCATGGATGGTTTCTCCGGCTACAACCAAATTAGAATCGAAATAGAGGATCAACATAAAACAACATTCACTTGTCCTTAGGGAACATACTATTGGAATGTCATGCCTTTTGGCCTAAAGAATGCAGGCGCTACATATCAAAGGGCTATGACAACAATCTTCCATGACATGATGCATATTCTAATGGAAGATTATGTAGATGACTTATTGGCAAAATCTTTGACAAGGAAGGAACATCTCAAAGTCTTGGATAAAATTTTTAGACGACTTGAGGATTACAAGGTTAGATTGAACCCAAAGAAGTGTGTCTTTGGAGTCACTTCAGGCAAGTTGCTGGGATACATAGTTTTGAGACGAGGCATTGAGGTTGATCCCGCAAAAGTAAAAGCAATTCTGGACATGCCTCCACCAAAGGGAATCAGTGAGTTGCGCACACTTCAGGGCAGATTGCAGTATATTCGCCATTTCATTGCACAGTTGGCGGACAAGTGTCGACCATTCCAATATCTACTACGCAAAAGCATTCCTTTTGTATGGATAGATAAGTGCAACATAGCCTTTGACCAAATAAAAGAATATCTATTGACACCACCCGTGTTAATGCCGCCTATTGAGGGCAAACCATTAATCCTGTATGTCTCTGCAACGACAAATGCATTGGGGGCATTATTGGTGCAAAATGACCATGAAGAGAAAGAAAGAGCCATATATTATATCAGTCGCACACTAATTAGATATGAGCTCAATTACACAACCATTGAAAGGCCATGCCTTGCAGTTGTTTTTGCAACACAAAAGCTTAGACACTATATGCTAAGCCATCAAACACATTTAGTGGCAAAGATTGGCCCATTAAAATATCTTCTGAGTCGAGTAGCATTGACAGGTCATTTGGCAAAATGGGTCATGATATTAAGCGAATATGACATACAGTATGTGGAGCACAAGGCTATAAAGGGTCAAGTAATAGCGGATCAACTGGTAGATGCACCAATCCAAGTTACTCATCCGCTGATAACTGACTTTCCGGATGAGTCTATTTTTCACGCAAAACCAACTTCACCATGGAAACTATACTTTGATGGGTCCCACACTGGTCACGACTTAGGAGCTGGCATATTATTTATCACACCACAAGGGGATTCAATTCCTAAATCATTTCGGATTGCCTTCCCTTGTACAAATAATATTGCAAAATACGAGGCATTAGTCACAGGTCTCACGATAGCAATAAAATGGAAAATTCAGACATTGCTCGTATTCGAGGATTCTCAATTAGTCATCAATAAAGTGAATGATGACTATGACACAAAGGATGAGAAGTTGCTTCCCTACAAAAGAATGGTGGATAGTTTCCTGATGTATTTCAAAATGATTGCATTTGAACAAATCCCGAGGACATAGAATAAAGCAGTCAATGCAATGGCTACCTTGGATCTCTCCTAGACATCCCTAAGAATGTGTCACAATCTAAATTCTTAGTGGAACAACTGCTGATGCCTGTATACGACATTCCAGAGTCCGAAATGGTGTGCGATATTGTTGGTCCTAGTTTGCCTTGGTATCAAGACATATACAACTATCTTAAAACCCAGACCCTCCCACCAAACCTGTCTAACAACCAAAGAAAATCCTTTATCCGAAAAGCGGCTAGACATACCATCGTCAGTGACACCTTATACCGTCGTGGCTTTGACAACACCCTTCTTCGCTATCTCAACACTGATGAAGCCCAAACAACTTTACGAGAAGTACATGAGGGTATATGCAAATCCCATTCGAGTGGTCCAACCTTAGCTAGGAAAGTCACCAGACTGGGATACTACTGGCCGACATTGGAAAAAGATGCTCTTTAGTTTGTCAAAACATGTCGGAAATGCCAGGTGCATAGTGACCTGATTCATGCACCTGCACAGGAATTAAGACCGATCAATTCTCCATGGCCTTTTGCACAATGGGGACTCGACCTCGTCGATAAGATCTATCCATCCTCTTCTAATGGCCATAAATTCATAATCACCACCACTGAGTATTTTACTAAGTGGATTGAAGTCGTCCCTCTCACTTACATCACCAGTAAGCAAATATCCAAGTTTATCTTGAATTACATCATTTGCCGGTATGGTGTCCCATAATCCATTATCATAGATAACGACAGTCCATTCAAAAATTAGGACGTTCATGAACTCTATGAGTGATTCCACATACAACACCATTTTTCCACTCCATACTACCCACAACATAACGGCCAAGCTGAGGCGTCAAATAAAACAATCCTTCGCATTTTGAAGAAGACCGTCAACGACGCTGGCTGAGACTGGCACCTACAACTCAATCCTGCTTTATGGGCCTATCGTACCAGCATCCGTACCCCCACTGGAGCCACTCCATTTTCTTTGGTCTATGGATCTGAGGCCATATTACCCATCGAGGTCAAAATTCCTTCTCTTCGAGTCTCTTTGAAAGGAATGATTGATGATGAAGAATACAGACATACTCATCTCCACGAGCTAGAAATGCTACAAGAAAGGCGGCAAAATGCCTTAAATCGTCTCTGCCGAAGTTACAACAAAAGAGTAATGGTGAGAAAGTTTGAAATCGGTGACTTGGTTCTCATGCAGAACCCTAGAAATCAGGTGGATCGTGAAAAGCCTGGTAAGTTTGAGGCTAATTGGCTTGGTCCTTATATCATTACTGCCACATTTGGTTTCGGAGCTTATCAGTTGGCCACACCTGATGGAGAACAGCTGACAGAACCTATCAACAGTTTACATTTGAGAAAGTTCTACACTTAGCATCAGAAAGCTGAGCTGAAAACCTACAAAATACAAAAAAAATTGTAAAATAGAAAAAAAAATCATCCCTTGATGAAAACCTGACAAACAGGCATCTTGGTGACACAAAAAAAATCAAAAAATGGCAAAAATAGTAAAAAGAAATGAATTCATCCAATAGTGAAAACCTGGCAAACAGGCGCTTTGGATAAGTACCATGGTGAAAACCTGGCAAATAGGCGCCATGTGTAGTCGATCATTGCTTCGCCATCTACTGTTACTCACATCGACCTTTACTCATTTGTCATAATCACAAAGGCCTAACACATTCACGACATTCGTCCTAAGTCCTGTCAATTCCGACCATGGTTAACATTTGGTTGACATCATTCCTTGAATATCCTTGCCTTTACCTCGCGTCTACCTATCTCCATATCATTCAAATTGGGCATTCCCCAACCTGTTTGGGGGCAAGAACTTTATCATGTAACTGCAATGGGTACCGCACATGATCCTGCATTCTGAAAAAGTCTTGAAAAAATCCTAAAAATCTAAAAAAGCCCTGAAAAAATCATAAAAATTTGGAAAAGTCTTGAAAAAATCATAAAAATTAGAAACAATCCTAAAAAAGACATAAAAATCAGAAAGCGTTGTGAGAAAATACAAAAACATCCAAATCAATGTCAAAATCCAAAATCAAAGTCAATTTGATCAACTCAATCGATCATGTCATTTCAATCTTCGTCCTTTTCCGAACTACGTTGTCTCTGCACTTTTGCTACGTAGGCAAGATTCATCTTTGAATCCCTGAGACATTAGGTCAGTCCTTCTAGGTTTGTCGCAAAATAAATCATGATTCAAACTTTTGTCCTTTGGACAATGTCATTGGTCGTGTCGAACTACAAGGTCTCTGAGTGCACGACGTAGGCAAGGCCATCAATCGATGGACCCCCAAGGCCGCACTAGGTCAATCCATTAGGGTTCATGGCACAATATTTTCACACACGTCAAGCTATCTTCGAATCAAGCTAATCTTCGAATCAAGCGAATCTTATGTCAATCTTGAATTATCAATCTATCAACAATCTATTTCATCAACACTTTCAGTCAATTCAGCATGTCAGCAATGACATGTATTCAAAATCCTATCAAAACAATTTATCATGGCAAAGCTTTGGGTTCTTCTTCAAATGTGTCCTTCTGAAAAGAAACTCTCGTCACTTCTTTATGCTTTTGGATGTGTCATTCCTAAGCATCATCATCATCTGACATTTTGATGGATTCTCCTAACTCCGAGAATCGATCTCCTAGATATCAATGTCATTCAGGATGTGTCCTTCCTGAATTTGATATCGCTCGACATTTAAAACAACACCTGACATTAAAACACTTGGCAAACACTTGGCAAACACTTGGCAAACTTTTTTTCTGTCTTTTGATGATTATCATGATATTAGTTCCTTATGTCCTAGGAACCACGACATATCATGATGATTATCCTTGTCTGCTTATCACTCTACTATTAGTTTCTCCACGATGTCCTGACCTCAGGATTTAGAGAAGCAAAGACATAGTATGATGATTTTATTGTCTATTTTTACTATCATGTGGCTAGTTTCTCAAGGATGTCCTATCATCAGGATTTAGAGAAACAACGACATCTCATGATTGGTTTGGTTTTTTTGGTGGTTGGTCATGATAAAGTGATTAGGGGCAATTGTGTTCCTTGCATGAGTCATGATCATCCTTGTCTGCAACCGTTGATCTACGTGATGGTTCGACCTTGCACACTATTGATCTATGTCATATCATAGTGTTTATCGGCCATCATGACATTTTCGCCCAATGATGATTAAGAGCAACAACTAGAATAGCACTATAGCAAAGCTTTGAAGGATTTTTAATTTCCGCACTAACATGCATATCTTGCTTCGCACTAACATCCATTTTCGTCTTCTCTTCTATGGTTCTCTGATGATATCCTGTGACATACAAAAACAAAGTTGCATACATAATGGGATGATCATTTCATATTCACATCTACATATATCAGATACCATAATTCACATTGCATAAACGTTATCATTTGCATCCATTCATAAGACCATCATTTGCATCAACATATAAGCAGCATCAATAAACATTTACATCAGCATATAAGAATCACATCATCACAACATTACACAATGCATACATACATTACCACATCCAAAATTGCATTCATAAACATAAGCATAATATCCATACATCTCATAGCATCATAAAAGCATCACATCAACATCTCATAAAAGCATAAAATACCATAACTCATTACATCATATAGACCACATCAAAACTACATCGCATATATAATCTCAAAAAATGTTATGTCATATGATAGAGTCAAATGATATCCCAAAAATAGAGCTCGTAGGCTTGAATATCAAAATATACATGTATCTAAAACAAGTCCTAAGATGGCCCTCCTCCATCCCATGGAGGTGAACTGCGAGGTAACTGTGACTGATCCATCAGATGAACAGTGAACTGAATGGGTGTCCTCTCCAGTGTCTCACTCTGTGATCCTGTGGGATCAGTAATCGGAGGCTGGCTCTGCTTTGTCTACTGCCCTGAAGACACTGACCTGTGACCGTGCTCTGACCGATGACCATGCTCTGATTTGTGGTTGTGCCCTGATGAATGCCTATGAGAACTATGAGACTGGTGACCTGACGATTGCCTTGATGCAGTAGACCCCCTAGCACTGGTGTAACTACTGCTATGTAACCTGCTGCTGTGTGTCCGACTGCCACTATCTGTCCTACTGTGGGAGTGGGACAACCCTGGGTCCCGTCTATCTAGAGGGACAGCCTGCTCATATAATGCCCTGTATCGACCCCTGCTCTCTGCTACCCTGGCCAGCTCCCGGGCCATATCTCCTGTCAGCCCAGAGCATAACTTTGCAAACTCTAAAACCCACCGCTCTGACTCCTACCGCCGAATGACGATCGAATCTCTCTCAACTCGAGTGACCTCCAACTCCGCTGCCAAGACCTTGTTCTGAGACAAGGTTGCATCTAGTCTGCTTTGTAGATCAGTGATCCTCTGGTCAATCGTGGCATCCGCAGGCAAAATGGGTGATCTATCACCCTCATCATCTCCAAAGATCATGCACTCCCGCAGTCGCTGATCTGCCTCATCCTCCTCCTCATCTCTCTCCCCCTCGACCCGGACCTCCTCCACATCTATGTCAAGAGGGTGTCCCCCAACAAGTGGATCCACCTTTACTCGCTCCTCCGCCGCCACCTCTACCTCCACTCTCTCCTCCACCACCACCTCCACCTCCACCTCCACCTCCTCCTCAAACACCACCTCTACCTCCTCCTCACCTCCTCTAGCCTCCTCGGCTCTCGCCTCTGGCTCTCTCTCCTCCCCCTCCTCCCGAATGGGTGACAATGGTACACCACCCACTGTCTCTCGGACTCTCCTGGGCTGCCTTCACCCTCAGTCATCTCTCCTCCTCCTGACACCCTTGCCATCTCCTCCACCTCCTCCATCTCCTCCACCTCCTCCGTCTCCCCCGTCTCGGCCTTCGGCCCTGCCTCCATCTCTCCCCCTGGCACCTCTGTCGTCTCTCCCTCTGTCTCTGCCACCTTGCCCTCTCCTCAGAATTCGTGGAATGACTGATTTGCGAACTATCGATGGTGAACCATCCGGATCTGTCAAAGGGATGGGCCTGTGAACCTGCTACCATGTATTAAACTCCGCAAACGTCCCTGGATCTGCTGGACCCCCTCTCCAAGCCCACTGGACTGCCACAAAACTATCTACCTGCTGCTCTGCAATGGTCACTGATATGGGCGGCCCCCACATGGTCTCTCTGGAAGACCGAGCATACTGTGCTGTGCCTATTGGCACAATCTACTGCTCCCCAAACTACCGTAGTACCCGCTGGGGCAGGTACATCTCAATGATCCGCTGTGTCTGCACCGTGTGGCCAATAAGGTACTGAAACTGTCTGCAAAAAGACAAGTGGCCATCCTCACTTGACCACTGAGCACAATCTTTGTACGACCTCCAAACAAAACTGATCATCGTGTCTATTCGATGACGCCAGTACCCGGGATCTCCAACATGAGTCTAGCTGACTGATCCTGCATACAGATAAACGTATGGCATCCCATCACCCAACTGCTGCATCTGTACTGGCGTTCGAAAGATGGGAATACGCTCCCATACCCAAATCATGAGTAGGGTGGTCCCGCAGTTGATACTCTGCCCCTAGAGATAGACTACCTTGTGCAACTGATGGTATAACATGGCCAACAAGCATGACCCCCAAGTGAAAACAGTCCTCTGTGATCTCATGCGAACAAGAACATCCCCCCATCCAATGGGAAATCAGTGACCACGACGATCTGGGATCAGCAATTTGACGATCAAGGTCATGAGTATGGCATCGAATTGAGGAAATCGATCGGCTACAACGTCCCAGCCGATCTCGTAATTGTCCAGAGCCAACTATGCACCATTGGTACCCTCATACCTCTCTATCAAGACCTGTCACCCTCGGTGTGGATCATAGACCACCCTCTCTCCGCTGATCGGAATGCGGAGAATGCGGTAAACATCCTCCAAAGTCACAGTCGCCTCTCCAGTAGGCAGATGGAACGAGCATGTCTCAGAATGCCACCTCTGGCAAAGAGTTGTAAGCAAACCTCTATTTGCTCGAATAACAGGCATGTAAGTAACATGGTATAGGCCTAGGGCCATCAATCGATGTCTTTGTCTATCACTGAGACGATCTCTGAAAGCATACATGTATAAATGGGCACAAGCCAACTCTACACAAGGAAAGGGAAAGGATTAGCACATATTGAACAACATTATGGAAAGTTTCGTACTACTGGCAAGTCAAGGGTACATAAGAGTTAATCTCGGCAAGGTCAACAAAAAGTCAACTATGGTCAACATCAATTGCGTCGTGTTGACCGCAAATGCGTCACAATGTTTCAAATGCGTTGCAATATGTCAAATGCGTCGTTCTGACCAACATATGCGCGAGCAAACAACGAATGCGTCATTTAATCTATCGAATGCTCGATTCAACAACATTTGCGTCGTGAGACATGTCAAATTCGTCGCAAATTTGCAAATGCATTGCAAAATATGGCGATTGCGTCGCACGTTTTCAATTGCGTCATTTCAACTTGCGAATGCACAATCGCACAAATAACCTATGCTACCCATTGCACTTGCATCGCGACGCAATCAAATGCGGCGAACGCGAAGGTGTTTGCGGCTTTCGCAATGGCATTTGCATCGCACCGCAATTGTTTTCCCCCCATTTAACCCTCATAAATGCATAAAAATTGAAATTTGACAAGTTGGATAGAGCACTTATTGGTGCCCCTACGCCCTCGGGTTGTCGGAATGTGCGCACGCGATATCCACGGTGTGTAGTTGTCGAAATCACTGTCGTCTATGAGAGCTCTGGTTTCTGAAATTTCTATATGCAAAATTAGAAAATGACATTGGGAATGACCTTTTCAACCTATTTATAGGCTGAAAATTAGGGTTTTGACCTAGTAGGTCCTACTGGAGGCTCATTTGACCACCTTTGACCGACATTTTGGCCACCTTAACATTCTCCATTTCTAAATCGGATCGCGCCATCACTCTTTTTGTCATTAATTTGACTATTCGGGATATTTTCCAACTTTTTCTGACCCTGGGTCGAAATTCGAAAATTTTCCCGAGGGGGCATAGGCACTTTGTACCTCCGTTGGGGCATATGTTGGACTTGTTTTCTTTGCCACAATGCGACAAGCTGCATTATGACAAAGAGGGGCAAATGTAGACACATAAAAATGACCAAGACTTGCAAGCATTATTTTACCACTTTTCGTCGAGACATGATTATAACATTTTGATTATGTTTCTAATCCACATTCAACTATTAATTAAATAATTTATAATTATTTAATTAATTCATAATCTCTCGTTCCTCATGATTATTAAATAAATAAATCTTATTTATCTATTTAATATGTCACTAATTGTCAAAGTCTTCTCTTAATTAAATAAAATCTTATTTATTTAATTAATCCTTATCATTAATGTCCTCCTGATTATTAAATTAATATATTTTAATATATCTATTTAATATGTCACTAATTCCTAAATCCTCTCTTAATTAAATAAATTCATTAATTTATTTAATTAATTAACTACTTCTTCTAAATTAAATAATTATTTTAATTATTTAATTATGGCATGTGACACTTTTATATTTTTAATAAATCAAATCATTTAAAAATATCTCACATACTTAACTGATTCTTCATTTAGTAATTAATTTCAAAAATCAATTACTAATTACCTCACAAAATCTATATTTTGAATTAAGTTAATTCAGAAAGGGAAATATTCTTCTACAAATCAAGTAATTTCTAAAATTACTGATTTTCTAAAATCCCATCCCCTTGTCTTCTAATTTTTACTAATTTCATCTCAACTGTCACATTCAGTCTTGATTTAATTCATTTAATTAAATCTTATTCACATATGGGTATTTTGCCCTAACCCTAATTGAGAGTTGCCTTATTGAATCTTGACCTTTGATTCTAGGGCATTCCTTAAAACTCTCATCTTAACCGTCAGTTCAAGATTGCATTTTCTATAAAATGACAATCTTGATCTCATTTTTGGCCATCTCTAATTATTGTCGAATCATTTGCTTAAACCATTCTTACTATAGGCATTTTCATTATTCTGGGCTTTATTTTATTTAACTACTTGCATAATAGGAGTAATTTTCTAGATTGCAATAGTTTATTTCTCAAATCCTTCAAAGGTATTGCTAAGGCTAGGCATTTTAGAGTTTGCTCACAAAGCTGAGGGCATTCATTTTCATTACAAGCAATCTCAAGAAGGTACAATGGAAGTGAAGCATGGAGAAGAGAAGACATGGGTGAGATCTATTTAATTCATTTCTTTTCTTGTTATTCTCTATTGTATTCCATTGTTTGATTTATATTAACTTGCAGGTACAACTAATCTTCTGATTTGATCTTGCAGGAATATTTAGATCATTACAGACTATCACATTCAAGTCTGATTTGTTTGCAATTAAAACCAATACCTTTCCCAAGTCTCTGTAACCAAACTATCTCTTTGGAGGCAAGTTAAACCATCGAGTGTGTTGAACTCATGTCCAACCAAGGTGTAGACTTCTCAGTCTCTTCTGTTGAAAAATGTTTTCTTACAAGTAACCATTCCAACATATATCTCTTTCCATAAGAGAACTCAAGCCTCACCTATTTCTCCAAGTATCCATGAGGACCTATAACCAACCAATCCATGCCAAACTCAAAATGCAATATAGCACTATCATGAAGTAATCAAGAAAATGATTAATGTACCCAATACATAAGAGAACTACATAATATCAATGTCAAAGCTCCAATCATGAATCAGAAACATAAACATGACAACATGATCTAACCATTTCCTCCAAGAAGATCACATGCATCATAGCATACAAAAACATCCTCATCTTAAGAGAACAAGTACCATGCCAAACTCTAAATGCAACAAGAGTAAACCATGGCATAATAGCAACCACTCTAAACCAAGAAAACATATCCCCAATCACATTAAGATAACCATACCAATGATGCATCCACATCATTGCCAACAACTCCCACTGAACTGTGGTACGAGCTACACATGGGATCACGACTACCATCCTCTTCATGAAGATCACTCTTTAACATCAAGCAAAGAGTCATCACTAACTTTTTTACATGAAATGATCAATGCATGATTATCGTCATCTGAGTATTCCTCTATAGAAGAATCAAAACTCTTTTTCTTGTTCTTACAATCCTTCTTCACATGTCCCGATTTCCCATAATTCCAATAATTTACCTTACTTCATCCTTCTAACTTACCCTTCCCTTCCTTGTCTCCCCTAGGTTCCTTTTTCTCAAGCCTACCTTTTACAAACAAGGAATCTTGGATTTTCGTTTTAGACTTCCTCCTCATCTCCTTTGATAGGAGAGTAGGAATTATATTATCCATCTTCGGATCTGCACCACTACCACTGATAGCAACAATTAGATTTTCCCAAGACTTTGATAAAGAACAAAGTAACAAAATGCATTTATCTTCATCTTCTAGCTTTACATCTACAGATGCTAACTGACTTATAATCAAATTAAAACCATTCAAATGATTTGCAATAGAATCACCATCTTTCATCTTTAAAGAATACAACTATCTTTTTAGATACAACTTATTAGTAATACTTTTGGTTTAATAGATACCACCTATTCTCTTCCATAACTTATATGCGATAGTTTCATTTGAAACATTCAAGACAACAACATCAGCAAGACATAATCGTATGGTCCATCTTGCCTTCTTATCAAGCTTAGCCCAATCCTCATTTGACATCATTATAGGTGACTTTGTCTCATTACCAACAACTAACCACTAATCTCTCTCTTCAAGGAGATCCTCCATTTTTAGTTTCCACATCTCATAATTAGATCCATTCAATCTTTCAATATCTAAAAAAGAATTAAAACTCATTGTAACAAACTTATTTTCCAAAATCAACAATAACACAATAGTAAAAGCTCTCACTACAGCCAAAAAACCTTCAAACTTTTAAGAGAAAGGTGTCCCAAGCTCTACCCCAACCATTATCTCTGATACCAAATGTTGAAAAATGGAGGTAATTATGTAGCTTTAAAATTTGTAAAACTATTATACTGTAGATCTAAATAAGTATTCTTTGTTACAAATTCTTTGTGGATGATTATTTGCTTAGATTCATTTTACCATTTGTAGAAATAAACAAAATATTGTAGAAGAAATATAAGACATAATAGAAATGACACAACATCTACGTGGAGAAACCATTTCAAGAAAAAAACTCCACTAGAATTGGTCTTGCTTGTATTATTTAACCTTTGAATAAGATTACAATAACACTGATTCAATTCTCCTTGATATGCTTCCTTTGCCTTCAACAATTCTTCTTCACCACCTGTAATCAAATTTGATAAAACTCTCTTCAACTTGCTGCAACTTATAGACAATAATGAGCCTTGTAAACTCCAAAGAGTTTATAATTACAAAGCACAAAGCTTATCTCACAAAACCTATGCCTATTATTTGCAAGTAGAGTTCTTCCGTGAAAAACAATGTCAAACCAAGTCCTTCATCAATTTGGGCGTCCAAAATTGAAGTCCTAACTCAACATTGATTACAAAGATATCTTGTAAGCTTCTCCTCAAAGTTGGCGCCCAAGAATGGGCCCACTTAACTCAGCCTTATAAAATATCTTATCATGCAAAATTGTTAACTCCAAGATGCCAACTTGGGTGCCCAAGGTGGGCCCAAGTTAATTTTTGTTAAATGAAACATATCTGTCATCGATTCATGCAAAATAATATGCATGAATGATCCTCCATCTGTTAACTAAATGTATCCACCTATTATTTGTCAAGTCAACTCAAGTCAACTCAAGTCAACTACATGCAACAACATGCAACTGAAGATAACTGAACCATAACTGAACTGAACCTCGTAAACATCAATCCCTATTTTATAGGAACTTAATATGCATAAATCAAAATCCCTATTTTGTAGGAACCTAAGATGCATTTACGAAGTGTACTCAATTCACCAACCAATTAACTGAACCAAGGTGGATCCCACCTCCCATTTAGGCGCCCATGTGCTCCTATTTTGTAGGAGATCTCCTAAGGCATCCCCACATGCTCCTATTATTTAGGAATAACTACAAATGTCAAATTAAATGTTCATTTCATTCCAAATTAATCTCTTCCTAATCCTAGTGTTGTGGAACACATTCCAAGGACTTAGGAGATACATGAAATATGTTTAGAATGCAATTAAATGACATCCTATTCCCAACAAATATCAGGGAGTAACAAATGCTAAATGTCCTTGCTAAAACATGATACTCAACAAAAACACTAGGTGCAAAGACACGACTATATCAGAGAACATTACAAAGCCATGAAATATTTCCAATGTGAACAAAACATTGCCAATTGATAAAATTATTCTATATCGAGACATCTTTCACCTATTTAGACCTAATTTTTATTTCTATTTAATAGATTGAAGTGCAGTTGGCATGCATGTGTGCAGGCAAAAGATTAGTTCCACTCTTAATCGTGGCCACCAGAGAAATCGATATTAATGAATTATGGTGTTAAGTATTTAACTCAACAACAAAGACTAACCCATAAAAGCATTCAAAGATAACCAATAGTAGACATCAACCCATAAAATGTAGATAACAACAAACAATAGACACTAACCCATAAAATGCACATATATAAAAAACTATAAAATGACACTGTAAAAGATAAGGTTTGCACTTATATAGACCTTATTTTCATTTCTATTTAATACATTGTAATCTAGCATGCATGCATGCAAAGAAAATATTAGTTTCATTCTTAATCGTGGCCAACAAAGAAGTCGACATTAATGAATTATGGTGTTAAGTCTTTAACTCGACAAGAGAGACTAACCCATAAAAAAACACTGAAACATAGGCAAGAATAAACACTAACCCATAAAATGTAGAGAAGAACAAACACTAGTCTTTAACGCATAAAATGCAAAGATGTAAAAAACTATAAAATGACACTGTAAAAGATATAGGAACTTACAAACACCTCAATTTTTGCTTCCAATACAATAGACATAAACCCTCTCACCAGACACAGATTTCACCCTCATCAAACAATCACAACAAATAAATAAACAACACAAATAATCCTTTGCTCAATAGGCTTAAAACTTCACACCATAAGCCATTAACAACGCATGCACTTCAGTTATATCGAGACATTTTCCCACTAATTTAGACCTAAATTTTTATTTTCATTTAATAGATTGAAGTGCAGTTTGCATGCATGCATCCAACGAAAAGATTAGTTCCATTCTTAACCGTCGCCAGTAGAGAAGTCGACATTAATGAATTTTGGTGTTAAGTCTTTAATTCAACAACAAACACTAACCCATGAAAGCACTCAAACATATGCAAGACCACACATTAACCCATAAAATGCATAAAACAACAAACAATAGGCATTAACCGATAAAATACAGAGATGTAAAAAACTATAAAATGACACTATAAAAGAAATGCCTCATTTTTCACTTCTAATACTATAGACATAAACTCTCTCGAAATACACCGTTTTCACCCTCACCAAACAATCCGAGCAAATGAATAAACAACACAAAAATGACAGTGTAAAAGATATAGGAACTTACTGACGCCTCCTTTGTCGCTTCCAACACGATAGATGTAAACCCTCTCAACAGACACAAAGTTCATCTTCATCAAATAATCTGAGCAAATGAATAAACAACACAAATAATCCTTTGCTCAACAGACTTAAAACTTCACACCATAAGCCATTAATGATGACTGCACTTTAGTCTATTCACAATAAATGAAAATTGCGCTAATAGTAAATGCACAGTGTCATCGCTAAAATGCCACACGTTAACATAAACACTGAACGTGAAGACACGACTATATCAAAGAACGTTATGAAGTCATGAAATATTTTCGATAGCAACAAAACATTATGAATTCATTAAACTAATTAGAAAAATTAAATTGATTTAAAAAAACACAAAACCACGAGGAAAATGACAACAACCAATGACAAAATTGCAAAGAAAATGCCAAAATTACCTTTTAATAAAATAATTCCAGAAACATTAGCATGGCCAGGGAAAAAACATTCTTTGCACGTTTTTCGAGGCAAAAAAATGAGTTGATAGTAAATGCACAATGTTCTCGCTCAAATGCCACGTGTCAACATAAACACTGGGCCCAAAGACACGATTATATCAAAAAATATTACAAAGTCAGGAAATATTTCTGATAGCAACAAAACATTAGGAATTCGTTAAACTAATTTAAAAAATTAAATTGATTAAAAAACACAAAACCACGAGAAAAATCGTGACAACCAATGACAAAATTACAAAGAAAAAGCGAAAATTGCCTTTTAATAAACTAATCCTACAAAAATTAGTAAGACGAAAATAAAACATCCACACGACTCTCCAAAAACGTACTAATAGACATGACCGCGGTGAAAACATTAATCTCCTAAATAAGGACTAATAACCAAAGAATAATGAGGAAAAATACTTCCACTAATTAATTCTTACATTAATTAAATTCACAATACAAATGGGCAAGGAACCAACGCGTCTTTTGTTTCTTTAGGTATGGAAGCTTAAAATTAAGGTTATTTGGGCGTTGAAGAACCGACCTACTAAACCGATATAAGGAGCATCAAATAACTCGATAAATATATATAAAGTCTAAAATACATTATATCTCAAATAGTACATTACCCTCCGTAATATATACCTACAGATCTCTAAAGCGAACAAACCCTAGAAATCAACCCCATTTCGTTTATTCACAACAGGCGAGTGAGTTAGCATTGTTCGAGGGAAGCCATGGGTTCTTCAAAGGACGAGGGATCACCTTCTTCTAATGGCGATTCTGCCGCAGACAACAATGGTGCCGCCATTGAAAATTCGCAAGAAGAAAACACCAATAACACCAACGAGAATAATGCTTCTTCCAGAGACAAAGATACTTCTAGTCCTGGGTCAGTGTTTACTTGCAAATTCTTTTATGTCTATTTAGATGTTTTATCACCTCGCATGGTTTAATTGATACGGCTACTGGGTTTATGTTTTGTTGGTCGGCCAGAAAAATCTTCATTGGGGGTCTGTCAAGGGATACAACACCAGGTATGTTGACTGTTCTTTAAATGTTTTGTTTCTTGTATTTTTCTGTTCTCTTTTTTAGTTGTTGGTTCCTATGTATTTATGTCCGACATTTTTATTTGTTTTTGTATCTAGGGTTTTGGGGGTTTCGATGGGGTTTTGAACAAGTCTCAGTCAGGGTTTATATTTTCTGATTTTTTAGGGACTGTTGTAGTTGTGGCCGTAGCTTTATTTATTAAATAGTGATCTTCGCACTGGTTTCTTTTATTGTCTCGTTGGAATGTTACTACCTTAGTAGCATCAGTTTTAATGGACCATTGGATCTTTTGGTGATAAAGGGTATTTTACAGTTTGCTTCACATCATGATCCTTTACAGGATCTATTTAGGAGTCTAGAGTTCTGACTATTTTTGATCTGTACTATATGTGACCGTTATAGTTTTGTGTTTGATATTTGTTATTGTCTGTTCCTTTATGTATTAATCTCTTTTATTTGTTTATAGTCATTAGATGAGTTAGATTCGAATGTGATTGTCTGTCTCCTGCAGCTGCTTTCACCAAGCATTTTAGCAAGTATGGGGAGCTAACAGACTCAGTTATAATGAAGGACCGTGTCACTGGACAGCCTCGTGGATTTGGATTTGTGACTTACGCTGACCCTTCTGTTGTAGACAAGGTCATTCAGGACAAGCATGTTCTAGATGGAAGGACGGTAAGATTTGGGATTACTCAGCAACTTTCAAACTATGCAATTTATAATCGGTATATTCAATTTTAGCTAGTTGTAATGATATTCACATGTGTGTGGGCTTTGCACAGGTGGAGATTAAGAGAACTATTCCAAGAGGCAACACAACTTCCAAGGGCCCCAAGACAAAGAAAATTTTTGTGGGAGGCATACCAACATCAATTACGGAGGGTTGGTTACCAAATCTGAAAGCTGCCTTTTTTGCCTTTTAATTAATTTTCTGCTAACGTTTTTGATATGGTTGATTGGAATAATCTAATTTTGATATGGTTAATAAAGTAGTTCGACAACAGTTTTTAGGCAGGTTAACAAGACAGTGGTTCTTCAGTGGCCTCAGTTCTGATCTAGGGCTATCACTTGTTTGGTTTTAGTTTGTCTTTTTGATTTGATGAGGCACAGTAATTAGAATGCTAGGCTAAGTTTGGTTTTATATCTTACAGATGAATTCAAGGAATACTTTGCCAAGTTTGGCAAGATTGTAGAACATCAAATTATGCAGGATCGAAGTACTGGTCGCTCCAGGGGTTTTGGTTTTGTAACCTTTGAAAGCGAGCAGGTTGTAGAAGAAATCATGTCTCAGGGCAGAATGTTTGAACTAGGTGGAAAGCAGGTATTCATCCAAGTTTGTGTCATTAGTGGTTTTTTTAATGTTTATGAGAAGTAGGAGGTTGGCTTGGTACAGTTATCAGGTATTCATCTGAGTTTGTGTTATTAGTTTTGCTTGTATTTTCATGGGTAGGAGAAGGTGTATCTAATAGTAATCCTTGAACAGGTTGTTGCCTTTTGTGTTGTATACATATACAGATTACTCCCATTTCATCACCATAAGTACCCCAGTTTCTTAGGTAGATTTGACTTATTTGAAGTACTTCAACGGCATCCTCAATTCATTCCATGATATAGGCTTTTAATTTTAATTTTTGTAGGTGGAGATCAAGAAAGCTGAACCTAAGAAACCTTTGCCTGATGCTGGACCTGCATTTGGGATTGACGGTAGGGCTCCTTATTTTCCTGGGCCTGCTGGGGGCTTCAGGGATAGTTATAGTGGGCTTGGAGCACCAGTCTATGGAAGCAATCCATATAGGGCAGGAGGAGGTTATGGTGGTAGGACTGGAGGTTTTGGTGGGTATGGAGCTCCTGAATATGGTCGGGGTTATGGAAGCTATGGTGGCAGCAGTCTAGGAGGCTATGGAGAAGATACTTCTCGTGGTTATGGAGGTCAGATGGGCTCCTTTGGTGAAGGCTATGGTGGCTATGGTGGAGGAATGATGGGGGCCTACGGCGCCACTGCTGATGCTTATGGTTCCTACAGTGGTGGTGGCTATGCTGGCAGCTTTGACTCACGGGCTGGTGGTCCATATGGTAGTAGTGGTTCCTATGGGGGAGGTAGGGGTGCTTATGGGGGTAGTAGCAATGGCCGTTATCACCCATATGCAAGGTAGAATGGCTTTTGGTTCTAAAGAATTATGTAATCATTGTTACATTTTACAACATCAAGCAATCTGCTGGTGTTGGGTTTTCTGATGAACATTTTCAGTTGTAGTTTACTTATGTAGTTGAGGATCAGTACCTTCTGCAAGTGGAGAAGTTTTACTAATTAAATTTGAACTGTTCGATAGAATCTTTCATCACATTTTTGGGTAAATTAAATTTTATAATTTTAACAAACTAAAATAACTTCATAATTTTCTAGGGTATAGTGTGCCCTTATGTCTAGGTGGTTATTTCCATCTGAGTTTCATTATATATGTGATATTTTCAGAAACAGGAAAGTCCCCTTTCGCTTTCAATTTCTTGTGCAATGCTTTTTTTTTTTTGGTAAAATCCTTTTTATATGCCCAGATCAGTTTGCTTATTTTGATAATTGCTGGCTTGGCCGTACTAGATACGATACTACTTATCACTTTTCAAAGTCAACATAGAGGGCATTACAAATAATCTATGTGATGCTTTGTGGTTTGTAATGTTTATATATTTAGATGGTACGAGAAAATGATATTGATTGTTGGATTAGAAAAAAAATAAGCCTGGTTATGTATATACGATGTTGGATCTGATTGTTTACATATATGGGTAGATTGACATAATGAAGATTTTCATATTGACAAGTGCAATTGTACAGCTGTTATTGCGGCTACAGCAATGCCTGATATACAATTCATTTGAACTTGAAAATATTATAACTATTATGTAGTTATACCGAGTTCAATTTATTTGATGAATGTGGATATGGATATTTATCTTTCATTCTATCCCATAGATTATGCTTGTACCAAGAGGCATTGCTTGAAGCTAGTGGTTGTGGGAGCTGAATACTCAACAGATGTTTTTTTTTGGTAGATATTGGTAATAGTAGTTCTTTTGTTTGTAGATGTTGGTGATAGTAGTTTTTTGTTCAGTAGTTTGTATTTTTTGGTTCAGTAATAAGTGTAACAGACTGCCTTTGAATATGGTTTTCTAATTTTATTGTAGATAATGCTCTGCACTGCCTAGTAGTGTACATCAATATAAATGCCTACCTAGTCTGGATATCCATTGAAACTAATTCAGAAAGGATAGGCGGGTGACCAAAAAATTTGAATAAGATTATTTAGCTTGTTCCCGTAGCTATAAATCTGCAGGTTAGATTCCAGGTCGTGAAATACACAGCATCAGCAAGTAGTGTACAGCTAGTAATACACGGGAATGAGTTCTCATTGGAAATTTAACTGGTAGATGCTACAGAGGATTGCTGAGCAAACCAAGACAGAGTTCTAGAGCAGGGTTAGTTCCCTTTTCAGGTATAGATTTAGATTTTAGTTTGTTGTTTTCAGTGGTATTAGCTAATAGAAACTCAAAACAACTTTTAGAATGTACTAGCAGAGTTTAAATGCAGCCTATATGGATGTTATGATGAAATTTCATCTACTTCAAGTTTTTTAACAGAATTTTACTTGTTTTTTGTTTTGCATTTTGCGTGTAAATTATTATCTGTTTACAGACTTGGGAGTGCTGATTTGTGTGCATGTTGAGCTTTATGAGACTATCTGTTTTTATGAACAGATATATAAATCGCTTTTCGTTGTGAAGCACAGTGGAACTATTATTTGTCTTTCTATTTCTTCTCCTCCTGATTTCAAGATGTATCATTACTCATTGAATTTTTCTTGGTTTTCATGGATTGCAGCAATTTTTAAAGGCAGTTGAATCACAATATTTTTGACAAGTTGAACTCATCAGTGGCTAATGATGGATGGTCTCCTTGGACTGATAGCAAGCTGATTACAGGTGGATGACAACGAGACATTATGGTAAGTGAAATAAGAATGTACTTAATATTGCTGTTATCTCTGACTCTAATAGTTTCTAACATGACTTAATTTCTATTTAACCTGTTGTTTCCAAGCATAAATTGTTTACATATATATGCCACCTTGGATCCGTACAAATGGAGTTTTCAGTATCCATATGTTGGAATCAACTTGAAATCATCCTTATTGATCAATTGTTAAACCAAGAGATGTTTTGAGTATTTGTTATACAGGTTAATCATTTAATTACAATAAGAAAATGTGTAGCCAACCATGGTCGACTATTATTCAGGTGAAAAATTGTAGTGATTAGTTTGATGTTTGGCTTTATTAATATTAGATTGTGCTGTCACTGTCAATCCAGGTGGAATATCTATGGTGCATCTTCGTTGAATCTCCTGGAATCCAAACCACAAATAATGGAGATGCAATGTCTGTGCTCTTTATCTGTAAAATTGCCAGTTTAATAGGCTTCTTGACTGTAGAAGTAAAGCTAGATAATATTGTTTATATCTGCCATACACTGAATGTAATGAAGAAACTGAAAAGGCTCCCATCGATCACTTTGGCTCTCAGGCCTTTCAGTGATGAAGGTCCTCCACTGATTGAGGGGAGGATAATTTGTAGAGATATCATGGCACAAACTATTCTTATGAAATTCCTTATTGGCACAAACTGGAAGAGTGCTGCCAAAGATTTGTAGACAATCAACATACCCATGTTTTTAAATTTATAGCAATTAGTATAGTTCCCCTTAAGAAAGTAGGTGTAAAACAAGAGAGTATAAGTACACTGTTCTCCACTGACAATAACATCTAAAGACCAGAATAAGTGTTAGCTTTTGTCAGTCACCCTAGCTTATGTCTCATGTTTTGACATTGCGTAGATTGCATCATCTTGTATGGAGATATCATGGAGAAGCAAAATTCAGGATTTAAAAAACAGTACCGATATTTTTTTATTTTTATTACTGGTCCACTACAGAGTTTGCCTTTTATTTATAATCTTTGTATTAGGGTATGTATTTCAGATTGACTATTATTCCAAATTTGTTGATTGTTTTGTTAATAGCATGTACATAAGGGCATCATAGCAAATACATATTTTTGCTGATTAGAAAGGCATGTATTTTCCATACAATTAATATTTGTTGGTCTCATGTACGAAGATGGTATTTTGGATGGAGGCAATAATTGCAAAGTGAAGCCTTAAAACACTGTATTAAGGAATGTGATGGTTTTGTCACGATGCTTATGTTGCATGGGGCGTTAACTACTTGTAAAATGGTGGTATTCTGCCCTTTTTTCAATTCTCTGTCCACCTTGTTGATAAGGTTTTATTTTGGAGATGATTCTTTACTTCAAAGTAAGAACATGTTCAAGTTGTTTTGGCTTGTTAAACCACATTCTGTCATGTGAGAAATGGTCTCATCTTGAACTTCTGCCAGATCGTTTCTAGAGATTTAACTGTGCACTCATGGTTAAATCTCATAAGAATTTAGGAGTAAAAGGTCTAATTGGAATCTTATGCAAGTTATTAGAGGAAACACATAAATCTGCTTAATTGCTCTTCCATAAATAAAAGAACGTGCTATGCAAAGCAGGGAGGTGATATCGAAGAGGCGATCAGTTAAGTGCTGGGGCACAATTATTTTAGGTATTCATCTCATTTACTTCTCCTAACTTTATGTAGGAAATAATATTTATCTGTTTCTACACCAATTAACAAACGCATCAGTGGTCGATATGAACACACCTCAAACTTGGGAACATATATGATTGGTAGCCATGCTCAAAGCAAGTGGATACCTTTCCATTTAAGATTATACGGTTCTCACAGACCATGGTATTTTAAGAACGATTATTTTTTCAATGTGATCCATTATCAGGATGTAAACAATCCATCATCAAGAGTATGGTGCTTTTTCAAGGTAGCTTTTGTGCACCTGATGATATTTTCTTCATCAAGAGGACATATCTTTTCTTCAAGTACCAATGGCTTTTGGGAACCAACCCTTTGCAAGAGTCAAGGACTGACCTGAATTTGAAGGTAGTGTCCTTATCGATATACGATACAGAGTTTGGTGTGGGCCTTCCAGCTTTCATGAGTGTAAACAAAGATCTCGATACTTGAATACGCAGTCTCCTCTGTAGGATGGAAATATTATATTCTTGTTTCACAGCTCGTCCTTATTTTATTCATGTTTCAAAGGTCTTATGTAGAGGTTGGAGATATTTTAATCTCTCAATTAATTTTTATTCCACGATAATCTTATTTCATGGTTTGGCATCAGGTGTGATCGAAAGGTGTCGGTGTTTGAACTGCCCCATGACAAAACAAGAACAAGGTTAATGTGTTTCCCAAGGGTGAAAGATCTTTTCAAGAATTATAGCAAACAATGCATAATTGCTAGTGAAAGACCTTTTAATGCAAGGACCTACAGCATTAAGATAATATGATACTTGCTTTTGTACCATAAAGTAGAGTTGATACCCCAATAAAACGTAAATTGCAAGTCTGATTTCACCAATTATGCAATGTAACAGTGATATAGAACCTGAATTTCCAGTGAATTTGACGATATAATAATAATAAAATCATACCTCCTAATGTGTACTTTCTTCGTGACAATTACTATTAAATTTCAAATTAATTGATAAATATTTAAAATAATTGCTCGTTATTTGTTTCAAAAATCTACTAAATTGCCTCGTGAAATTTACATGTTGAAGTAACTTAAGTATTAACATGGAGCAGTTGGCTTGGCTACGTGAGTTATCTTACCTTGCATGTTAAATTATAAGCCATTGGCTGTTTGCTAATTTGCATTTTTGGGTTGGATAGTCAATAGCCATGTTCAAGGGTTGAGCACTAGTCTTTGCCCTTATATCTTACCTTGCATGTTAAATTAGAAGCCATTGGCTGATTGCTAATTTGCATTTTTGGGTTGGATAGTCAATAGCCATATGTTCAAGGGTTGAGCACTAGTCTTTGCCCTTATATTCTTATATATAACCAATCATAGTTCAAACAACGAAATTTTACCCTGTACTATGTTACTGAATAACCTTTACGTTAGAGAAATGTATTCATTGTTGTGTGTGTTTTCAAATATAATAAGCTGCTTTCGTGACTTTTCATGTTAAAAAAAACTGCGGTGTTAACGTATAGTACAATTGATTCAGTTAAAAGTTAATTTACTGTGCATGCTAAATTTAGAAGCCAGTGACAGGTTACTAAATAACATGCACAGCAGCCGTTTGAATTCCGGTGTTGGTTGTCAGTTCCCCTTTATAACCCCATAGGCAATACTGTGGTAGTTTTCAGTTGGAAAGTTGTCATACTCTGAACAATAACATAGGTTTTATTTTCGGTCACCACTTCACATCAAATCTTCAATTAAATCTTTTTTTCGGTCACCTGTTTGGTAATTGACGGGCCAAAAAATTGCTATCTACTATATCAAATCTTAAAGCAAATCTTGCAGCTGTCAACTTTTTATCAAATACGCCCATGAATGCAGTAACATAAATGCCTAACGCTGGGAATTAATTACGAGTATCTTTTCTGCATTGGTATATGTATACAGCTGCCGCTTCTTCAGCTCCTTCAAAGGAGTTAGTGCAGTGAATAGACCCCACCCTCTATTGACCTTGAGGAAGAAAATGTTTCTCTTTCCACAGATAATTAAAACCAGCTGATGGTGCACTGCATTCTAGAAGGGTGCTTTGTTAGGCTGGAGGAGATGTAGAGCCATGCCACCGTTGGCGATGTTTTCATGGTGGGGCATTTGGAAGGACATTACATGCAAATCCAATGACTCCAGTAATCGTCTAAGGCATCATTCTTGTACTCTTGATAGGTATCCCAGAAAGCACAAGGCCTTCCATAGCTCATTGGAACCCCTAACCTTTGAGCAAGACCCAACTATAATAATGAGCAAATTTTTAGCTATTTTCCTTCACTCTAATGGTAATGAAACCTATCAAGATTAATTACTGTGGAGAATTTGTACTCTTGAAAGAGAGTTCACAAGTTCAAATCTTGCAGGGGTAAGGTATGTACACCTCATATTGTGGAGCATGAGTTAGGTGCTTCCCTCATATTGGGAGTACGAAGAGTACCATATATTGTAAGCCATCTGTAGACCCAAAAACAGGTTGCCTGGTATCGTGGACTATAAAAGGACCTTACCTTTCCTTTCCTTTTATATCCAGAGTCTGTCTTGACAAATAATTTATAGAATGAAACTACCTTAATCTTGTCTTTTTTCTCACTGTCATCCTTTGCCTCTTTGTTTATTTGATCTTTTTCATTGTGGGGTCCCTTTCAAAAACCTCAAAAATCAATGATGGCGTTCTATTGGTGTAATTAACATCATTCTTTTCTTCTTTCTTTGGCATTAAGAATGGAACGTTGCCTTGAGAAGTATTCTCTAGATATGATGAGAAAAGCCCCTTATTTGTGCTCTTGCATATAAGTTTGGCACAGACCAACTTTTAGAATAGAAGGATTTTGATCCTTAGCAGAGTACTAAATCTTAGAAGCATAGTTGGAAGACTTGCCCCAGAAAAGAACTCGCCAAGCCAAAAATTGGAGAGTCAACAAAAAATTGGCGAAAACTTGGCAAAAAAACTAGGTGATTTTTTCAATTTTTTTTTGCATTTGGCGAGTTTTTCAAGACTCATCGAGTCTTCCAACTATGCTTAGAAGTATTAAGCATGGAACCTTGCCTTGAGAAGTATTCTATAGATGTGATGAGAAAAGCCCCTTATTTATGCTCCTGTGTATAAGTTTGACACAAATCAACTTTTAGTATAGAAGGATTTTGATCCTTAACAGAGTTCTAAATCTTAGAAGCCATTTATGAAATGCAGCTGATGTCTAAGCAAATAACTTATGGTAGATGTTTGGCTATGACAGTTTGATTGCCTAAATTTCAAGCTCTGCACTGCTAGTGAAGAAATGAAGTGTGAATGGATGGGAAAAGCCCACTTTACCACTGAGCTTGGTGTGGCACACATCAAATGTCTATGGATGGTAATTAGTAGCAATGAAAACAGGTTTTTTCATACCTTTGGATATGATCCGAAATTTTTTCACTCAATTTCTTGTGCTTGCACACTATTTTGATGATGGATCATGGAGTATGATCTGAAACATTGATACAAAAAATCGACACAGTTTAATCCAGAAACAGCTCACTTGTTTAATATGAACTGTGAAAATTTGATGATCTTAACCTTTGGATATATTATTTGCCATAGATGCTGCGGCATTGTCCTTTTATAAATAAAGAAGATTTGACATGAGGGGGCCTACCAGATCTTTAATCTTTGTGCCGAAAGTGAGCACATGGATATGTTTGCGTGTCATCATGCATGCTACATTTTTCAGTCTCATGCATATAGTTTGTCTCTTGTCAACAATGAAAAAATATATTGTTTTACCTGCTAAATTATTCTCTGCAAATAGAAAAATTAATTAAGAAATGAAAAACCTAGAAAATAACAGACTTCAGTAGAACAGTCCAATATTTCAACTTTCATGGTTTTCGACACACTAGTAGTGAAATAATATAATTACAGTAATATTACAGTGTTACCTAATTACGTTTATGCGATTTAAAATTAAAAAAAGAAAATATAGGATGCTACCCATAAAAAAGTTAAAAATAGTAGCACCGACAAATTTGTTTTAGGAAGAACTGCAGGGTACAAGGATTTTAAAGGCATATAAAACTTTACTGATGATTGCACAAAGTCTATGCTCGTGCACCAGTCAGTCTAAGCACGGTGAGGAGCATGGGATAGTGTCGTCAGTTACCCTGCAGTTTAAGAATAAGATCTTGGTTATAATATTTAATACATGCTCAAGCTAGATCTTGTTAAACATTTACAAAGCTCTCTTTAGCTCAATTTCTATTTTCCTCGAGTTTTCTTAGAATCTCCTCTTCGAGTGCCTCAACTTAGATTGTGACACGTCTCTATCTCCTCCAATATTTGAATCATTTTCATTTTATAAATGAAGCACCCAAATCGAACCCTATTTCCATACTGATTGAGCTAAAGAGAGCTTTGTAAATTTGTATGTTTTCACATGGTTGGCACTTTCCATCTATGTGCATAGGGAATCTCATTGTTTGCAACACCTTGCTAGGATTTTTTTGACCATCAAGATGAAAATTGTCCTATTGCACCATTTTCATTGTTTCTCGGAGTTGAAAATTGAAATGGAAATGTTCAAATAGAAAAACTAAATCTTAGAAATGGATGCCCTATCTACCATAGGAACCATTGACACACGTCTTATTGATGGACCTCTATTTGTGGGCTCCTTTTTCTCTATTAATTCGTATCTTTATCAATTCCAACTGCAAATATTTTTTTTCTGAATTTTGTGTTTATGCATTTCAATTTAAAATGTCTGGGAGCAAACATGGTGAAAAAGTTTTTAATTGAAGCATATGTACATGTAATAGAAATACACTCTTTTTGTGATCTTGAATCATTTCTAAGTATGATTTCTTAGTTTTTAAAATAACAAAATCAAATGGTTGATAGATATTGAATATAAATACAAAACTTGTCACTATTTTTTTTCAAAATAACTTTACTTTTGCAAGTCCTTTGTTCTCATCTAAGTAAATATTTATAGTTACTCTATAATTTCTAGCAAAGATTCATTGGCCTTTTTGTTTATTACAATTTTAACCCCATTTAGTAGACATTGGAATTTTGTCCACCACCTCTTTAGGTCTTAGATAACTTTTTTTCAAAATTAATTGTCAAAGTGTGCCATTGCTAATAAAAGCCACAGCCTTTTTTATGAGCTCCTCTACATTTCCTTTAAAACCTCTTTGACTACAAGATCTTGAGTGCACTTTTGGATTCATGCCCTTCTCTTCTTGATAAATTTGTTTACTTTGGTCTTTCTTTTCTTAATTACAATGTAAGTACCTCCCCGAGTTTCACACTACATTATAACTTTTCAATCTTCTTGATAAAATATCTAGTAGCATGATTTTGTTATGAATATCACGGCACTCTTTATTTAGGCTAGGACAAATCAACATAGGTAATGAGGGCATATAACATGTAAATTGGTGCATGCCATTTACTAGTGTCAATATATGTCATGTAATTTTTTTGTGTTACTTGAATTTTAATTGGTGTTGCCTCGTACACAATTTTTTGAGTCTACTACGAACATTTTAAAAGCAAATTGATAAATACTTGGTACCACTATCAACTGATCATGAATGTGTTAGGTGGTGCTTTGTTTGTTTTATTTTTACAAGTTGCCTCAACACTTCACATTTACATTTATTTACTTGGCTAAATGATTACTATGTCATGCTTTGATAAATCCTTGAGTATTATCAAATTTGTTTTAGGGATTTCAAATCAAGGTCCCCTATGTTGGTATTAATCCAAGTGTAATGTTATCATTCTTCTAATAACGTGTTCTTATTTTTCATGACTCACCACAATCCTCTTGCAAGCAAAACATAAAGAAAATCATGAATGTACCATTATTAAATTTTGAAGAAATGGGTGATGATGTTCCTTTTTATTTTGAAAACAATGTACTTTATTATCTTTGCCCTTATTCATGTAATTTTTAATAGCATGAAATAATCATATTTAACCTTCCTTTTTATATCTCATTTTATAAATTAAGTTCCTTTTTTCTTTTTCCATGATATTTTGAATTATTTGATATTTTTTTTATAATTCTTATTCTTGTTTTATTTTAATCTTTAATGTTTTGAATTGCCTTTGGAGTTCGCTCAACATCCTTATTTTCTTCCTATTGCCCACATCACCTTCATGATCTTGGTGTAGTTAGAGATAAGCAAGGGAGCTAAACATAAGCAAAGCTAGTGTGAACTCTTTCTAAAATAAAAATACTTAGCCCATGTTTGCATTTAGTAGATCCCACATTATTAGAGCACTCCATTTTATTTGGCTTTGAATAATCAACTATTTGTGTTTGCTAAATAACAACCAAACTTTCAAATGCAAATTTGAAGCAAGAACTCTTTAACATTTCTAGATTCAAAACCCGTCTTATAAGGTGAATTTCTCCATGCGTTGATACTTGATTGGTGTTTGTACTCTTCACTTGTGTCCTAAATAATAAATTGGTACTAGTTTTTAATCACCACTTGCATCTCCTAGTAGTGTTATGAATGGTAAGGTTAAAATTTGACAAATAGAAGTATGATAACTATTTACCACTGTAAGGATAAGATGAAAAATTGTAATTGACTATTTGACCATTGAAGAGTGTGACTCTTCCTTTTCTTTTTCATAAGCTTATGCTTACTACACTTCAATTTAATGAAGCTAATACCCCTTCACACACTCCAATAGACCTTAGCAATATTGACAATTAATTATCTCATGGAGAATTTCTCCAGTCCATATTGTATCCATTGTGAACTTTAGATTGCTAAATGGGTGGACACATTTAGGTGGCCAACAAAGTCCTTATGGCCAATCATGATTGCATTTCTTCATGTTGGATTCTACCAAAGAGCTACTATAATTAGTTATTACATATTGTAAGGAGATGCCTGTGGGTAAAATGGGGTAATAATAAGGTTTTCTCCACTATCATGACTACACTACATTTGACCAAGGGACAAAGGGAAGCTTGGCATTATATATCCTTTTCACTACTGTGTACCTCACAACCAAATGTATTATGAAAACCTTGAAAAAAAATGCTACCTAGAAGCTCTTGTTATGCTACTGTGTACAAGCTACTACTATTGATCATCATTAGTGTGGATTATGAAAACGTGATTCACAAATATCAACAATGCAAAACTCACTCCCATAATCATGTAATGAAGTTCAAGGTGTTGGCTCAAAATATAGAATTTAAATAACAAACAAAGTCATCCTAGTTAAGATTTTGATTTTTTTCATTGTTGGTTGCTTTTAAAGTAACAAACCATGAAAGAATAATAATGATATGATGCAATGATAATGATAAATGCTCAAAGATAAATGATACCTATGCTTGATAAATGATAATGACAATGCTTGATAATGTTTGAATTCTTGAATGCTTGATAGTGATAAGAGTGCTAGCGATATTTTTGATAATAACAGTGTTAGGGACTTTGAATGAAATGAAAGCTTTTTATTTATATGCTTCACTTGACATTTGATCAATAGTGGAAATTGATTTGAAAGATCAATAGATATGAAAATTTAAAATAGGGTAATTTGATGAAAGAAGAGAAAATATAATAATTAAATAAATAAACTTATTTAAATCAAAATGATAGTTGGATAAATACTAATTAATTTATTTTAAAAATAAAAAGTTTAATTTAAATAACTTATTTTAATTTATTTAAAAGAGGAGTTTTAGTTAAATAAATAATTATTTAATTATAGAGGAAAAGATTTAATTTGAAATTATATTTTAATTAATGTTAAAGGGAAAATAAAAAGTGATGAATTAATTAAATAATTAAAAAAATATTTAATTAATATAGATATGATAAAAAGATCAAGATGTAAAAAAAGAAAATGTCAATGAAAATTATTCAATTAATTATAGATAGAAGAAGTGACAAGAATAATGATGAACATACATAAGCCATTTTTGTGTCTACATTTTGCCCTCTTTTGAAACAATGCATTTTTTTTTTGTTGGAGATACCCCCGAGGGGGTCCCCTTTAGCTTAGCAACCAAGGTCTAAGGGGTATCCATTCCGCCAAAATCCGTCCGGGGTACAATCTCGGCCTCATCCCTTTTCAGGCGTCGGGGCTTTGCACTCAGCAAGACTTGATCCTTGGTGGGCTCATTCCGAACCTTTCAACTTCACCAACAGACCAATGACCCATTGACAAAACAATACATTTGAAAACGTTGTTTCAAAGAAAAAGATTGTTCATATACCCCAACGAAATATGAGATAGAGATATGATTCCCCTTAAGAGAGTGGCTAGAGAATTAGAATTTTTTTTCAAAATTAGAACAAGACGAATAAAAGCCTAGAATATCGAACTAGGCTAAGAAAGATAAAGCGGAAAGGGATCGGAGATGAAATGCTAGTGCTATAGAGGGCTAGATGTAAGGTTGAGAAGGCCAAAATAATTCATTTGCACTCTTGCGATCTCCAAAATCTAGAGCCTTTAGACTTTAGAGCATCCTAGAGCAGAGTAACAAGCGAGATGGTGGGTGTTTCGAGGGCGACGCACATAGCAAAGCGAGTTTGAGTGTTGAGACGACCAGTTGACGTAGGGCCATCGATGAGTACCTAACCCTAGGAACCTGTCAAGTAGACTTAAGTTCATTAATAGGGGGTAGAACTAGGAAAAACCAAAATTGGCCTTTTGGGCCAACATAGCACATATGGCATGATGCCACAATTGGCAAAAATGTTGCTCAAATGGCTCGATGCAATGCATTTGGCAGGAAACATTGCACCATTATCTTGCAGTGCATATGGTTAAAACCATAATACAAGTGATAATAAAGTTGCGCATTTGGCAATGAAGTGCGAATGGCTGGAAACACGACACATTTGGAAAAAAATGTGGTGCATATGGCAAAGCTATACAAATATAAAGAATTACGATGCAAATGAAACACAAAGTTGCACAATTGATAAAGTTGCGCAGTTGGCTATAAATGCAATGTGATGGGAAAGTTGCGCAAGTGGGTGACAATGCAACACAATTAGCAATAAAGTTGCACAATTGGCTAGGGTTAGGCTAGGAATCTAAAATGAATGTAAATTTGAATTATTTTGATGATTTATGCAAGATTAATGATGTGCGATTAATGGATAGAGGATGAGGGTGACAAACTTCAATCTCGAGAGTGAAATCACAGTAGTTGATACTTCAACTGACTAAGATGGACAAGACATTCTAGGGAGCAGTAGGCCTATGACATATTATTCACATGTTAGAGATCATGGCCCAACAAGCTATGATGAAAACACTGGTTTAGAGATGGCACAACGACCATAGCACATTTATGCTTCTTATTGGGGAGGCCACAATCACTCTAGAGGATGTGTGGATGATTCTTTTGATCCCTATCTAAGGAGAGAGTGATTTACAATATAGATCACAAGGAGCATGCATTCAGTTGGGTATTTCTCACATATGACCTATGTATTGAGGAGGGTAAGATGGACTTGCGATGGGCCATGGGTCGTTTTGACCCACTTCCCTTGGTGGTGGCAAAGATTATGGGTCGGGTCCTTGTACATGACAAGAGGTCCCAAGGATTTTCCTCTGGTTGGGGGAGAGTCTTGGAGAGGATAATGGAGGGGACAGTTTATGCATGGGGACCATGTGTCCTAGCTCACCTCTACCATGACATGCATCAGGCAGTCTATAGATATGGAGCCAATTTGGCATGCATTTTGACACTATTACATATATGGGTTTGGGAGCACATGGTAGTCACTCGACCAGTGACCTACAGGGTATAGGGAGTAGGACTACCATATATTTATATGTACACAGGGATGACTACATATAGATGACTAAATGACATGTGGTACTAGTGACGAGAGTTGGATGACCTAGATGCCTTTATATGGAGGCCATGGAGGGATTGCAAGGCTTGTGAGGAGGATGCAAAGCAACTACCATTTTGTAGACGACCCAAGTACCTGATTGGATGAAAAATCCACATAATTTCTCAAGCAGTACATGTCAGAGAAGGTTAGACATCAGTTTAAACAAAATAGGGACCGATAGGTGAGGGCTATTTGCCAAGACTCAAAGAGAGGAGGTTGATTAGGGGTCTATGATCATTGCAGAGACAACGATAAAAAAGCTAAAGATGTTTGCCCCAACGTCAAGGAACCTAAGAGAAAACATAGTGAACACAAGGACCATCACAAAATATGATACATGGTGGGCATAACATAGGTCTATGCAGATGATAAAACTTGGCTAGCAGGTGGGATAACCATCTGTGGGAGATGGGGACAAGAGGATGAGAAAACTATGAGATCCACATGTATGAGTTATCACACATTAGCCTTAGCATGTATAGGAGGAGGGGGGCAACCAATGGGGGGATCAAGATCGCCACATACTGCATATAGGGTAAGGAGAAGTGGAAAGGAGGAGGATGCCTAGGTATAGGTGTCCATGACACAAGATAAGAGAGATGAGGCTAGGAGGCAACTGTAGAGAGCCATGGGGACATAAAATAGGCTCAAGTGAAGTGAGATAGTTTGTAAATGCAAGCCACACAGGTGACCACTGAGAGGGATGGGCTATGAGTCCAACTAGCCTGGGTACATGGACAGTTGGCCTAGGTCATAACAAAGAGAGACACAGTGTGGGCCCAAAGGCAATAAGTGGAGGTTTAGCTCACATAGGTGATGACAAAGAGAGATGTTGAGAGAGCATGATGAGTACAACCCGAGACAAGCATGGGGATCCCAACCCAACAGGTTATGTCTGAGGTTAGACAGATCACTAGGGAGGCTACTTATTACAAGACTCTCTATGAGAGAGAGTTACCAAGGGAGCATCAAGCTCTGCCCTGCTCCATGACACAGACATAGAGCTAGTTAGGGGCTAGGTCGAGAGGATCACACAACATGGGGAGCATGGGGTCACCATCACCACCATCACCACTAGGAGCAGGGGATCTCCAACCCATTCAATAGGGGGATTTTGGGATAAGGCATATCCATTATACATATGTATTATATGATGTATATATATATATATTTGATTCCATGTATATTATTTATGTAGACACCATGCCTACGAGCCATTGTATATTTTTATATTGTATCCATGTGGCTCATGTACCCCATTGTATAGATTTGTACTATATTGTTATATTATATGATTAAATTGAGACTATTGACATACACTGTACATCATTATGATTTGATATGTGAGATACTTATCATTCATTATGATGGTGTTTACTTTATGTTGCTTATGATGTTATGATGTGATGATGTTAATTATGATGATGATTTATTATGACCATGCATATATATATATATATATATATATATATATATATATAATGAATGTTATGGTTTATGATAAATGATTATGATACTATGATACATACTAAGACATGTGAATGCAGTGAAATCAATCTCCACCAAGAATCAAATATCAAAATGAAATCTATAAAGAGAAGATACAACAAAGGATGATATGTAAAATGCAAAGCAACAAGTAAAAAAGAAACAAGACACATTACTTTGAAGACGAACCTTAGCAAGTGGATATATCACCTGTCATTTACCCATCTTGCATACACACAACACACATGTAAACATGAAAAGAAAGTAATGTCTAAACCCAAGCTGATCTAAGAACATTAAGATATAGGCCTTCATCGAGCAAATGAGAGAGAAAAGAAAGTCAAACATGCAAGTAAAGACGCTCATGCTATGACCCAAGCTGCTCTAAGCATATTAGGATAGGCTTTCATTGAGCAAACAAGATAGAAAAGATAAAACCAAGAAAGAAAAAGAAAAGCAACCGTGAAACAAAACCAACAACCAACATATCTATTGCTAAGAGATAAGCTTAGTTTGATAGATAAGTAGGGTCCATTGTAGGAAGGATGTATCCGTTAGGACCTTAGATTAGATTTGATAATGCCTATCATAGGAAAGATCATTTTGTTAGGACATGAAAAAAATGTTTTGATAGTAATATTGAAAGATAGGCAACAAGCTATGCAAGTCAAAAAGCTAGCTCAACAATTGACATTTTCTCATGATTTTCGTTAAATATTAATGTTTTAGGATTTTCATATGATCTCAAGATATAATTATCCAACACAACACTTGGGTCAAGGGAAAGATGCCCCTAATTAGCTATAAGATCACTTATTATGGGATAGATTGTGACTATGCTATTATAGGTGGATAGGTGTAATGCACCAATGATGAAACTAGTATGTACAAACTACTAGGATACCTCGAGGGTCAAGCATAAAAATTCTTAATATGATTGCTATTAATAGGCTCTTCCAAAGGTTCTCCTTCAGGTGTAACATGTTCATAATCTCTAGAACCATAGTTTGTTATAATGATATAAGGTCTCAACAAATTAGGTTACAAATTTCCTTGTCTTTTGTTAATTTTTTGATTCTTTTAGGTCCATGTCTCCAATTTCAAACCTTTAACTTTTGTTCTTTTTGTTGTAGCTACAATGAAGACAGTTTTGGTAAGCTTGTAAGTGATTTAATGCATTAAGATACCTTTCATCTAATAGTTCTTAACATTTTTTGACAAGGCTAGGTCCACTAGAATGAGCCCCACAAATACCTTCATGTACCTCAGAGAAGACAATTTTAGCTTCTTTCAAGTTTAGACACCTAAGGAGGACACCATCAAGATTCCTTCAATAAATGGTATCACCAAAGATGACAAAATGTGAAGATCAATGAATGAAAGTTTTCTTTTGAGCATTAGATAAATTAGGTGGAAGAGTACTATCATGGAGATAGGTGTAAAAATCGTGATAAGAAGGGGAATTAGGACCAACAAGCTCACATACCGGTTCAAATTCAGGAACCTCAAAAGCTAGAATCAAAAGTTGTCTTACCAAAAAATCACAATGATGAGTGTTATGAGGCATATCCAAGAGAGATCCAATAGTAGCCATAACATTTGTAGCTCTATTATTTGCCCTTGGGATTTGTTCAAAGATGATAGTTGGAAAGTATTGTATAAAACTGTTTACCATCCTCTTATAGGGGAGAAGTTTTCCATCCTTTGTTTGATAATCATCATTCACTTTCCTTATAACCAATTGTGAATCTTGATAAACATGAAGTTCCTTTATTTGCCATTGGATTTCCATTCTAAGACCAATAATTAAATCTTCATACTTTGTAATGTTGTTTGTGCAAGGTAAACAAGTCTATATGATTTTGGGATACAATCACCTTGTGGACTAACAAAGATAATTCTAGCTCTAGATCCATGTTGAGTATGGGAGCCATCAAAAAATAACTTCCACAAGCGTGAAAAGTTAATGCTAAAAATTCTCATCTAGAAATTTTGAGATAAGGGGATGATCCCCATCTAAAGGTGCATCCTTTAGTTGATCTGCAATGATTTGTCCTTTGATAACCTTATACTCCACATACTCCATGTAAAAATCACTTAGGATCATAACCCACTTTTCTATATGACTAGTTAGAGAAGCCTTAGACAAAAGGTACTTTAAAGGATCCACCTTAGAGATGAGCTTTTTTTAATGATCAAACATGTAGTGTCTCAACATTTGTGATGCAAAAATAACAGCTAAGCATGCTCTTTCTATTGGAGTGTAATTAAGCTCATATACAACCAATGTATGACTAATATAATAGATAGCTCACTCTATCCTCATGTTGTGTGAGGAGAGAACCTAATGCAACTATAGTAGCCAAGATGTATAATAACAAAGGTTTACCTTGAATAGGATGCATCAACACTTGGGGCGAGGCCAAATAATCCTCTAATTGTTGAAAGGCTTGTTGACAATTCTCATCCCACCTAAATGTGACATTTTTATGCAAGAAATGCATGAAAGGTTGACACTTATCTGCCAGTTTGGGTATGAAACACCTAATTGATTAAAGTTTTCCTTGAAGGCTACGCAGTTGTTTAAAATTAGTTGGAGGAGGCATATCAATTATAGATTTAACTTAGCAAGATCTGATTCAATACCTCTACTAGAAACAATACACCCAAGAAATTTCCCAAAAGTTACATTGAAGACACTTTTTGTGTTCAATCTCACTTTATATGCTTCTAATCTGTCAAAGAAGGATGCCCGAGTGAGAATCTCTTGTGATAGATTTTGCTAATAAATCATCTACATAATCTTCCATGATACTGTGAAAAAGGTCATGGAATATTGTTGTCATTGCTCTTTAATAGGTATTCCTTGCATTCTTTAAACCAAAAGTCATAACATTCCAACAAAGTATTCCCCAAGGGCAAGTAAAAGCTATAAATTATGTTGATCTTCAGTGGCAATACAAATTTGATTATAACATGAAGATTCATCCATTAAGGATAAATTTTTTTTTCCAATTGTTAAATCCACAACCATGTCTATGTTGGGTAGAGGAAAATCATCTTTAGGACATGCCTTGTTTATATCTCTAAAATTTGTGCACATGCAGATGTCCCCAATGGGTTTGTTAATTGGAACAAGGTTTCCCCCAGATTGGGTTTGTTAGTTCTGGAACGAGGTTGGAAACCCACTCAGGATAGTCAATTGTTCTAATGAATCCCATATCCAACAAGCTTTAAAGTTCAACCTTGACCAATAAGGCTACTTGAGGATGCATCTTGCGAAGCTTTTGTTAGACCAATTTGGCATCGGGAAACTTTGTCAAATGATGAACTACCAATTCAAGGTCTGTTGGTAAACAATTTTGTCACTGCAAATAACCAAGACTCGCCCAATGAGCAGCGACAATGTGAACCAACAAATGCATGATTTGTTATGAGATTAACAAATATCCTCTAGGTTTAGAGGGCAACTCCCTTGTATGATATGATTTTGGGTTTTTGAATATATAAAAATAGGGGGTATGCTTTTAACTAGAAAGCAGAAAAGGCAGAGAAACACTTGCTCATCACCATGATACAAGAACGATAAAGATTTATTTAAAACTACTAACTTGTTGAAAAGTAAACCGATAAACAATTAACATCATGACTCATAGATCAGACTATTAAGAGTTTGCTAACTTGAATCACTGCAATTCAACATTTGCTGCAAATAAATGAACAAAATATCAAAGAATGAAACATCCTCATAAGGAAGAAACATTCAAATGCCTATCAAAGCTCAAAGACTCATTCATAAACATTAACATTTCATTCACAATTGCTCCACACAAACAACGAGCATCTACAACAAATAATCAAAATGAATAACTTTATTATTCATCATTCCAATCTCCCAAATAAACTAAAAATCAGACAAAACATCTAATTATTATGCTACCCACAGACCTCACAGAGGCTCCCGGTTCCACAGCAAAATGATCCCCCTAAAGTCTACAGATTACATATTTAAAGTTTTCCCAATGAGCTCCTTCAGTTACATAACCGCTCCTTAAATTTCAGTTGCAAAGAAACCCAACCTCTCCTTGCTGCTCGGACATTTCTTGGCTGTAACTTCTTGTCCCTGAGCTTTTCCATTTTATTATCGCTTCTTTAAACTAGTTGCATAAATGAAATGTAAAATTATCTCCTTCCCAAGGTTTTACAAGATAATATTTACACATGCGCCATTTTTGCTTAATCCATTTGTGAAAATCATTCCCTTGCCACATGCCATGATATTGCTTTCATTGGAGAAGTTAAAATAGTTTTCGTTACACTCTATACACTATGGGCCAAAGGTGGAGATTTCAAAATGTCGAATGGGAATCCTGTTTGAAAACTCCTGTCATTAATGAAGGCTTTCCCCTCACATAATTTGGGATCTTCAGGCCATAATAGCAGTTTGAATCGAACAGTGTCTTCTCTAACTGATGCCTACACTATAATTCATGGACTTTCATCTTTAATAAGTATCTATTTTTGTCAAATATCTGTGATAATCTGTCTTTAAATCTTTTGATTGATCATTCTAGGAATTCCCATGTCTTAGCAAAATGTGTCTTCACTTTTAGAAAATTCACCCTATGGCTTTAATACATATACGGTGTCGACCTAGATTGGCACCCCAACTTGAACATTTTTGCACATTCTAATAACCATACGGAGTCGTACAGAAACTGAAATTTTCTTGGGCCACGAAATCATCACAAATAAGAATCAACTTACTTAAACATCAAGCTCTTACTGTAGACAACAACTTTTGAACTATATATTGAAATGAAAGCTAAAGTAGAACTTTGATTGGAACCACAATTTGCGGCATGGTGTTCTTGAGAACAATATACATCACGGCTCCTGCTATCAAAGCCTGTTCATCAAACTCTGTCTAGATTGATGACATATCTTGCCTTTGACGGTCATAATCCCGATTACTACCAGGTCCGAATTCATCTCAAAAGAGAGCCCATTCAGATGTTCTTTAGTGTAAATTATAAGTCATGGAAAGGTTGGGTGGTTGGGAAGTTATGGAAAGGTCCTTTCCTTTCTATTTATTCTTTCTCCTTGTAAGGAGAAGGGGTTTTTCTCTTTTTGCTTTTTGGTTTGTTCTTGGGATGATTCATTTTTGGGAGGAAATTTCTTGATGGAGAAAAGGAAAGGATGGGTGAGGAAGAATGGAGAAAAGGGCTTGGAGAAAGATAGATTCTTCTATGTTTGAGTTGACAAATCTCTTGGTAAGATCTACCCTTTATGGTTTGGGTTTTTGTTGATATGTAAATGAATGTTGTAGTGTTTCATTGATTTATGTATATCTTTGTTGATTCTTGTTTAATGTGTATGTTAATTTGTGGTTTGAAATCTATGTGAAGATTTAATGTTGTGTCCTTTGTGATGATGTGTGTCTTGGGATTTGTTTTCGATAGGAGATCCACCTTGTGATTTGTACATGAATAGCCTTTTTGTGTGTTAGAGCAAAGCATTTGAGTTATGTGAATGAATGGTTGATTTGTGTCAAGCTTGGAAATGTGAGCCATGTGTAAAGTAAGTTGGAAGAGATATGTGACCCTTAGAGCTTGGGTGGATTGAACACCAATCCTATGGTTGGCAAGAGAGCTTGTCACCAAATTGTTTTTTTTTGGTTGATTCTCTTTTTAGGTTTACATGTTAAAGTTGGGGATCATTTGGGAGTTCATCAAAGTAAAGTATCAAATAAAATAGATATGGGTTTTACGAAGTGGGGAAAGTTACAAGTCTACATGAATATGGTTAAGTGGAATGCAATTATGGTGCATGTGGCTAAGGCTTCAAATTTATGATTGTGGTATGCATTATAAAATAGTTGTGAAAATCCAAGGAAGATATTTAGTTAATTTTTCATTGTTTAAAATACATATAGAACTTAAGGCAAATATTCAAGAACTCCATGTTTGAATAGTGTAGGGGGTTTAGTTGTAAATAATCATGTTATCTAGATGCCTAACAATTGAAGAAGAAAATGGATTGTGTTTGACTCCTATGTCTTGTTAGATTCCGCGAGAAGCGAGAACCGATTCAGGATCTAATGTCGGTCATAGATCACATGCAACTTCACTCAACAAATGATTGAGGATCAAAATAGCAAAATGAAGAGAAATCTGAAATGAGAGAACATTGGAGACAAAGCAAGAGAATTTTGTGAATACTCTCATGACTCTCACCGAACAATCACTGAACTAGCCGAATTAGTGGAGTTAACTGAACTAGTGAAGGTGAGAGGAGAGTGCTCAATATATAGAAGAATAAGGGCAAATACATCCAAGAGGTGCATTAACTCCTACTACCCATAAAAGGTGGGAGCTTATCACCTACTTGGTAAATGACAAGACATGTGGCATAACCTCCTCAAGTGAAGACATGAGAGGTGACACATAAAGCCAAAAGAGGGTGAGAAACCCATCTACCCCATAAACTACTCAAGTAAAAATAGAATAGTGGTTATGAGAGGTGGTACAACAAGCTAAAAAAGGATGTGTAAATCAACTACCCATGTGTGGGGAGAGAGTGACACATGTAGCTGTTGTATTTTTCCATGTGTCCTCATATTACCACATCTAATAAACCTAAGCAAGCTTAAATAATAATGTGTAGGAAAAAGAAATACCCCCTTACATAAGGAAATTAAAAAACATACACTAACATGTCTAGGTGAACATAGCATGGATTAATTAATCGATGGAAAACAAATTCATCTTATAGTATGATTTAGATAAATGACAAAGTTTTAGAATTTATTTCTTATCATCCATACTTTAGTAACGTGATTTCAATCTTTCTTATAGCAAATAATATTTTCATTTTGAAAACAATAAACTCCTATACATGATATTCACAAAAATAAAGAAAAACTAAAATTTATGATTTGAATGTTACAATTTCATATATAAGATTAGTAACATATATTTAAATATATATATGCATATAATTTTATATTTAATTAGTAAAATATTAACAATAAATACATATATAAATATTTATAAATATATATATAAATATTTATAAATATATAGATATATATTAATCTTATAATAAGTAAATACAGATTTATAATATTTACATACTAAAATATTAAAAGCATATTAATTCAAGTTTTAAAAAAAATTCATAAATATTTAAAATACTATATACATATCTAGTTAAATATATTAATTTCATTTCAATCATACTTTTACAATTTAAAATATAAATTATATCATATAAATATTAATTTTAATCAGTCCACTTTTATTAAAAAAACCCATATTATGTCACATGAAATGTTTTTCAAGAAAATGCATTTAAGTTTTAATAATAAAGTGCATAATAATAAAATATTCCTTGTAAAATAAATGAATATGTATTATGTAAAAATAATAATAATAAATAAATATATATAATGTATAAAATCATATTCTCTGTGGCGATTCCGTTTGTATCAACAATTAAAATGAAATGGTGTTTCTCATTATTTCTTCTTGTTGGAAATATATATGTGTTTATGTATTTTTTTCTTTATCGTGTCATATTATTAATAAATATAAGAATTTTTTTTCTTGTATTTATGTATCTTTTCATTACCCTAGAATATTATGAATAAATATAAGATAAAACTCTATGAACATTTTACTACATTTAAACTTGAAAAAAAAATAATGAAAGAGTGAGCTAAAAAGTGAAATAAAAACTTGAAAATATGACAAAAGAAAATGAAACAAGGCTGCATTGCTACCAAGTTCTTGCGAAATGCTGGAAGGATGGTTTTGTTCTTTGATTTGTAGACAAATTTAGAGAAAGACTAGTTCAATTGAAGTGGGGTCAAGCATAGAACCATTGACTGTTTTCTAAATTATTATCTATGTTATTGTTATCTTTGCCATTAATGCCCCAACTAATGGGTATAAACTTGGAGGGGGCACTATAGTAGGCTCTAAATCTTGATTCATTATTAAGGTTGGCGAATCAATTAGTTCCAAAAAGTACTTGCATTTAAAATTTGTGCAATCTTTAACAAGAACACATTACTTGCATTTCATGTATATCGTGTTTAACAAGAAGAACAAATTATTGATTATGGTGTCAATTATTGCTAATAAAAAACTTGCAAAAGTGTTATGACAAATGCATTCTCTACTGTAGCTGATACTATGATCTTCATTAGAATTGAATGATAAACATAGAGTTAAAGTCCATGATTACACCCAACCTCTTTTGCAAATTAGACATGCTCTCCTTTTACCATTTCATACTTCATGCTAGAGTGCAATGTGAAGAATAATTTCTAGCTCACATTAATTTCAAATTTTAAAATTGCCTACAAAATCTTTAAAATTGTATACCACATTGCAATTTATTGTTCTCTACATATCTCTCTTATGCTTTATATTAGCTAGTAGGTCTATTGAAGATGTCAAAGTGATTTTATTAGAGAAATAATTATTATAAATATCTTATGATGAGAGATCACTTACACTTTCATAATTTATATAACACAAATTAATCTATTATTTTAATTCAAAGATTAATTTTGTTTCACTAGGCTGATTTTAAAATTTTCTATTTGATTCAAATAATAATAATATATAAAAATCTCATATTTATAATTTAAAATTTATATTAATTATTATATTTTTTCAAACTCTTTATTACTAATTACTATATTAAAAAAACATTTTAAATATTTATTAAAATATTTGAAAGTAAATTTATTTATATTTAACATATTAAAATTAAAAATTATATAACTAAATAAATAAAAAATTATTTAAAAAAGAAGTAAAAGTCATCTACTTCTTCGTTATTATATTTTTTGTTTAAACTAAACATATGAATTATTTGAACAATAATTTCTTTTAAAAAAATTAGTGAAAAATAAATAAATTTATTATAAAAATAAGTTAAAAATCAAGATACTATTCTCGTCTATTATGCAATGCATTTCACCCATGTCTTATGGACAGGAACAATTAAAAAATTATAAATAATTTTGTTTATGAAAATTTATCACAAAAAATTAACATAATAATTGAAATTAAAAATAGACAATATTGAAAAAATGCCATTTTAATATGAACTTGGACAAATTGAAAATGATATATGCCATGAATAAAAGAAAACAGCTAAAGAAAAGAGTGCCATGAAGACAGTTTTGTGAAAGCTATCATGAATTTGATATAATTTGATGTGTTATTTTCATGCTAATTCAAATTAATTTTTTAAATATAACAAAAATAAACACAATAAAATAAAATTTAAACTCTAATCTTAAAATATAAATGTGTTGCTCATTGCAACCAATTCTATAATTCATCTATTTCACACATCAACAAAAATGAGATATAGGAATTAATACTTTTCATTTTTTTACACATCAATAAAAATGAAATAATTTTTAAATTATAAACTTTCCTTACAAACACCAACTGTTTATTGTTCCATCTTTTTGCTTTTGACACTTCCTAAATAGATATAAATACACATTCAATATTCACCATTGTTTATTATAGTATGGTCCATGGGGGGCTTGGGCATCTATTTTCATGGAGCTAGAGGTTCCATGGGGAAAAACTAATTATGCTACAAGATTAATTGAAATCTTTTCCTAAAAAATAGCAGCCCCTACTTTTAAGACTGCATATTGGGTAAAATTGAGGTGGGGCTACCTTTTAGTATTGCATATTTAGGGTAAGGTCCCATGGAGGGCGGCTTCCTATAAAATTTCAGTGGGTGCTGTTGAGATTTTTTAGGAATATTTTAAAGCTGATGGTCTCATGATTTTAATAATACAATTTAGCTTAAAATTTTAAGCTCCATAATTTAAGGAATGAACTGTAGTGCTTTGATAAAAAATAATTAATAAATGAAAATTCTCTCATTTTTATTTGTTGATAAGAATTTAAAATTTTAGATGATAGACAAGTGGCAAAAAATTCCTAAGATGTAGGGGCAATTTCTAGCCCCACCTCAATTTTATGAGCTGAAATATGCAATCCTAGGGGCTGCTATTTTCTAGGAAATATTCCAATTAATCTTGTAGCATAATTTTTTTTCCATGAGACCTCTAGCTCCATGAAAATAGATGCCCAAGCCCTCCATGAGACCATATGGGTGAAATTGAGGTGGGGCTAGAAATTGCCCCTACAACTTAGGAATTTTTGCCACTTGTCTATCATCTAAAATTTTAAATTCCTATCAGAAAATAAAAATGAGAGAATTTTTATTTATTTGTAAATTTTTATAGAGCATTGGAGTTCATTCCTTAAATTTTGGAGCTTAAAATTTTAAGGTGAATTGCACTATTAAAATCATGAGACCACCAGCGTTAAAATATTTATAAAAAATGTTAGCAACACTCAATTTTTGTAGGAAGCCCCCTTCATGAGACCTTACCCTTAGGTGAGAATAAATGATTTGATTATTTATTTACATTCCTCATGGCTTATTATCCTACATAGTGGATAACTCAAAAAGAAATGAATTGAATCTCCATATTTTAAGGAGCGAAATTAAACTCTTAACAAACTACCCTTCAATGGTGAAGAGAGGGAATATTTATAATAACTAATTTTTGGCGGACACCAATGATGCTTGTTAGTTTTCTTCCATATATGTCAAACCATTGTCATTATCAATGCCATCTTAAGTGATCTTTCATAGATTGGAAATCTTTTAATCTAACACATTCCATTCTACATTTCCTTGCCTTACATAATATCAATTTCGATATTTGCAACAAAATAAAAACAAAAATTAAGAATAAACATCTAAAATTAAAACCCATAAAACCCTAGAACCTACCAAATACTTACACATCATCAAGAAACTTGTAAATGATCATGACGCTGGTAATAAGAAGCTACTGATAATAAATTACGTAAGAATACACCACAACAAACACAGGAGGATTGCACCTCACATATTTTAAAATCCTTTCAAAAAATTCCTTTATGCTCATATCAAATATCAAATTTGTGTACTAAAAGGTAGTAGGAAGATAAATACTTAAAAATCTCTGGCTTCTATAATTCTGTTAGAAAGAGATGTAACTAACGACTCTAGGAAAATTCACTGCCAGCAATTCACTGTCATGGAAAATTTGTTGGCAGTGAATTTTCCATGGCGGTGAATTTTCCTACCATGAATTTTTTGGATGCCATAGCTAACCAAATTTATGCAATTACTTTCTATATATGGATCTCACCAATTAATAAAGCCTATTTATTTGCTCTTTATTAACTAAAAAGCTATGAATAGCTTAAAAATTATTTAAATATTAAAATTAGCCTCTCAATAATAATAAAAATATTTTTGATAAGATAAGCAACATGTATAGGGTGCTGTACCCTTCACACAGAAAGCCCAAAGGGCCAAAGGAAAGCATAGTTCAAACAAAACTTGAACTAGAAGAACAAACAAAAACAGTTGACCGACAACTGTAAAACAACCAAAAAGAATTAGACAACCCCCAAAACAGAGGGGTCTAAACTGACTCCCTGAACCTGAGGCCATGAAGAGGCAACAGATTGGGGGAGACCCTTCTTCTTTTGCAACACAACTGGCCAGGAAGGCTCATAATCGAGAACCAATGAGCGAGGCGAGGGGAGTAGATCCACAACAACCACCCTGAGAGAGGAGCCACCATGCAGCAAGGGAGCCAACAACGAAGCAGCGGAGATAGGAGAAAATAAAGGTCCAACAAAGTCGAACAAAGAAGGACGTGCAGGTTCTAACTGAACAACGACAGCAGAGGGTTCTGACGGAACAGAGACAACAAAAGGCTTCATGGAAAGGATAGATGGAAGAGGGTCCTAGGTAGTCATGGGAGGGTGAGCCTCCAAAGAGGAACTAACCGAAGGAACTCCCGAAGGAGGAGAATCCACAATGAGATGGTTCGATAGAGCATACTTCCACCAAGTCGCAGCGCCCTTGTGGTGGGCAAGAGGGCAAGCAGAGGCCAAGTGACCCACCGAAAAGCAACTACTACACTGAAAGGGGAGACCCTCATAGTCCAAGAGCTGCTTCCAAGGTCTGTCCTCCACCAGCAAGACCACATCACCATGAAGAGGTTTGAAGATGTCCAAATCGACTAACAACCGATCTACCGTAGTATGCCCAAGCTCCCTAGTTATAGAGTCCACCATTAAGAAGCGTCGAATGGTGTTTCCAATAGCTTCATAACATGATCCCTCCCAAAACTAGAGGGGGATTTGATAGATGGACCCAAACTGGTTTGGTGTTCAATGACTTTGTAAGGGGATTGAATGAGTGAGACCAAGGCATGATGGATAGAGAGTGAATACCCCACATCCACCCCCTACCCAACACACAATTTCTCTCCGTAGAGGAAGCAAAAGTAGCAATAAAAAAACCCCTAGCGCTAGGGTAGAGCTCGATCTCCCTAGAGACCAACGACTTCCAGGAGTTAGACACCCAAGTATGGAGATCGGGGAGGGAAGGCCACAGGCCATTAAACTTGCAGACCGCACCTTGCGCCAAATAATAAACCTCATTCTCAACAACCTCAGAACCACAGACCACCATAGGAGAATCCCGGGCACATGGAAAAGGTTGACAAGCCAGAGCAAGGGGCTGAGCACCCACCGTAGCAACCTCAAAAAAATATTTCACTTGTCTAGAAGAACCCCCAACAGGAGGTGGGACATCCAACCCAGGAACAGAGTCTGCAAAAGCAACAATAGATGGAGCAACAATCACCTGAGGAGGGACAACCCACACATCAGCAGGAGGAGAGGAAGCACTCATAATATAGTCCAAATATTCCAAAGAAAATAGAGGGCAACTAGCGGGAGGGTCCCCAGGGTCCCCAATGGCCACACCCCCATCAGACGGAGTTGCGCCCAAGCCAAACCTGACACCATTCACAACCGCGCCCAAACAACCGCTAGTGCCATTTAAAATCCCCGCATCACTTTTCCCGTCAACATCGCAACTTTTCAATAATAATAAAAATGTTATATCATAATAAAATTGTAATATTATAATATTATTTTATTTATTTATTAATAATTTAGTATATTAATTTAATATTTTATTTTTTAATAATTTAATTTAATGTTGAAATATCAATGATATAATTGAATATTAAAATAGTAATGGTATAATTTAATGTTTTTGCTTAGAGTAAAAATAGGTTTTGAAGGGACCCAAAACCCTTTACAAGCAGATTTTGAATGGATCTGGAACCCTCAACCGGAAGGTTGTCAAAACAAAAAGACAAGACAACACAGACAACCAAGGAAAAAAAGGCTACAAAGCCACAAAACAGCCAACAACCAGCCAAAAACCAGCCCCCAAACAAGAACAATCAGAATTTACATTTAGAATTACTCTCGTGGGAGCAGAGAGTCATGTCAAAAGGGGGCTTAAAGGATTTATCTTTCTTGCTCCTAACCGTTATCAAACCCTCTTCCACTTGCGTTGCCTTATCAAGCCAAGCCAACGCACAATTATCCTGAAGAAGTCAGACTTCAACCACCATCTTATAGATATGATCTGTATTCCTCCCAGCAGGTGTGGCCACATCAGGAGAGCCACCCGAAACGATGGCCAGAGCACTATCACCAGCAGTGGTAGCCATAGGCCCACTCTCATTCTCAATAGAGGTTTCATCAACCCCACCATTAGAGACATTCGAAGAGGAAGCCCCAAGGCCCTGAGAATAATTTAATGTTAAATACTAATGATTTAATATTTTTAAATATTTTTAATGAAATTAATTAATAAAAATATATAAAAAAATAAAAAAATATTAAATACAAATTCAACATAAAAAAATATTAAAATAAAATAATAAATCAAAAAATTTAATTGTTATGTAAACAAAAACAAACTTAAAGACAAATAGAAAATTTAAAAATATTTTAAAAACTACAAATTTCTAAAATATTTTAAAAACTACACATTCCTAAAATATTTTAAAAATTATAAATTTTTAAAATAAATAATGTAATAGTTTTTAATTAAGGAGTAGAGACATAAAATATGGAGTGCATATACACCATCCAATTTAATATTTGTATATTTGATGAATGTTTTTAGCATCCATGAGATGAAAGTCATTCACATTTTTAGCCAACATTTTAACTTTTACTAATATAATTTTTTATCACTACTTTTAATATGGGAGAGTTTATATAAATCACTTTCCCAAAATCAGGGAGCCTTATAATCATAATTAAAAGTGGTGAGAAAATTACACTGAAAAAAATGCAAAATAATTGTTTTTTTCCTTAAGATTCATGATAATTAATTTTAAAAAAAATTTAAGTTAAAAAATTTGCAATTCTACTTTACAAAAGATATATAAAAAAAATAATGATTTGAAATGAATTTAGATCATAAAATTTACAAATTTGATTGACTACAAAACAAACTAATAATCACTATTTAAGTACACCACCAGCGCTATAGTTCTATGCCAAGACAAGGACAAAAAAAACCAAGAGAATGTGAATATTTTAATAGTCACAAATGAGTTTAGTACAAAAAAACCAAGAGAATGTGAATATTTTAATAGTTACAAATGAGTTTAGTTTTTATTCAAGAATTCAGTAGTTGTTGTTAGGTTATGAATTATCCTTAATTTAATTAAAGAGTAAACATTCATTTTGAATATTTAATATTGTTTTAAAATTGTTTCTTCTTAAGTTTAGCTTAGACAATTGGAAAGATGAAGTCATAATTAAATTGAGTATAAACAACAAATTAAAAGAGCTATAAATAAAAGTAGATTATATTTTATTAGTAGAAATTTGGGAAGTTTGATTTTTATTTGGGCTAAAATTAAAATAAAAAGTCAAATGATAAAAACCCAAGAAATTTTTCGAAGTTTAAAAATCTAATTTGAAAATTGAAGATGCAAATAAAATTTCAAGAAGGAAAACCTACTTATAAAAGTTACAAGTTAGTTTTTTGGAAATCAATTTTTTTTTTGTCAATAAATAAATAAATAAAATATATTTTTATCAAATTAAACCTTAGAGTTATTAGAACCTTAACCTAAAGAATGTTATGTAGTCAATAAGAGTTGAAAAAGAAGCAATAAAATCCAAATATATTATAATGTTATTAGTTGATTTAAGTTCAGAATTACATTAATCCCTTAGATAATTTAAATAGTTGTAGTTAAAAATTATTGATAAAATTTAAATATAGTTAGATTGAGATTTAAAAAATATAAGAAATCGAGTAAAACAAATATTGTTAATAAATTTTGCTTTGTGACAGAGCTTAGCCATGAATTAAAATTGTATTACATGAAATGTAGTCTTAAATGTGCTCTTTGTATAATGTTTTTGTATAGATTAAATTGTTACTTTTATAATTAAATGCCATGCTAATTTTATGTAAGTCTTGTTCATTCTCATTCCACCTTCATTCATTGTGCAAAGCCCATACAATAGTATTATTAGCTGAATCTTATCACTTGTGCTAGGAGTATGATACTCAACTTCATCCAGATTGAGTTGTGCAACGCAGGTAAATGCTTCTAGGGTAGGAAAGAAGATATTCTTTATTAAGGCCTAGTTAAATGAAATAATCAAGGATCATGTCAACTCATAGAAGGAAGCTTTGAAAAAAAGATAATCTCCTATTGAGGTCTTGTGTAGTTGTATAGAACACATAAGATATCATCATAGTTGATCATAAGAAAGAATGCTCACATATATAATGATAGAAATCTCGATGTGCCATCAATGTAAAAGGCATTTTTCCCTAAACAAGTCTTGATTGGTTTTATTTTAAAAGGATTTTTTTTTGGGTTTAGTTGGGTTAAAAGTGGGCATGATATTGTTTAATTGTATAAATTTAAGGTTAGAAATGTTATCCTTTATAATATAAAATTGGCCAATTGTGTTAATATTAGTAATGATAGTAATGAAAAAAGAATGATAGGAATAGGGGCAATTATAATACCAATATAAGCGTGTTATTAAAAATGTTGTTAATAGAGATATATCTTATTCACCTTATCATTAGTATGTTGCTACCTTCATGTATGGTTAATGATTGTTAGTGTTTACACACAAATTTTATAAAAAAAATATGGTTGTGTATTGTTTAGTGGTGTAAAATTTAGGGCATGACAGTCATGAAAGGCTAACAAAACCTAACAATAACTTTAAGGATGAACTAGGATGATGAAACACCACTCATTTCATCTCTCAAATCTAAAATTTTATCATTCAAGCATGGGCATGTAGAAAGGGGTTAAAAATTAGTTAAAACTTAAAATACGTAGGTCAAAATACACATCACCCCTAGCCACACAACTTAGGGCTTTAAAAACATTTAAAGAATTTAAAAATTAGCATTTTAATATCCTTTTTAAATTTCATAAAGAAAGCATCTAATATTTAACAATAACGATGACCGTTTCATTCAACCACACAACCTAAAAAAATCCAATACCATATTAAAACAATTCACAACACATAGATGCTCTTATCTTGTATCTCATCCACTTAATCCATTTTGTTCTACAAGCTTTCCTCACATCCTTCTTTGCAAAATTCCCTTGCATATTTGGGCATTTAAACCTCCATCCCAAATTTGCACTTCTCTCATCCACTTCCACAAGTTTTTCTCGTAACCTCTCCATGATGCTTCTATTTCTCTTTTGATTCCTCTTGTGGAGAGTTTCATTAGACTTAAAGATTTTCATTTCCCCCATCTAGTTTTGACCTTTGATCTTGACTTGAAACCCTATATTTTTATTTCTTACATCTTTCTCCACTGTGAATCTCCACATTTCTTTCTATTGACCTCACACACTCCCTAAATCCTTTTAAAACACCATTAATGTTGGATTTGATACTTAAAACTACACTACTAGTTTTTCTTTCCATAAACTATTGTTTCTCTTAAGGACACAGATCACATACGAATTCAATAATGGAGGATGAGAGTAGCCATGCAACCATTAATGAGGTAGGTAATTTTCAACTCCCAAAGATCTTTGTGCCAATTGTTGACTTTTCATTTTGTGGATTTTGCGTTCTTAATGTTGTATCATACTCCAAAATTATGATGTCCATTTCTCCATTGGGTTTTTGTAAGAAAGATATTGTAGTGTTATTTTCCTTCAAACACACCCTAGGAGGCCAATATAGATCTCGATATGAATGCAACTAGAGAAGATGACTTTCATATATTTTTTGGTACAAGGCCATGTATTAGTGATGAAAGTAGGCATGGGTGAACTATTCGTTATAATCAATCATGACTCTTCTCCCAAGGTTTCTTCAATATGTTGAAGGATATATATTTTATTATTTTAATTTAGAAGTAAGAAAATAGGTTGTAGATTAAAAATAAGAGGAAGATGTTTCCAAGATATTAGAGTTCATTTCTAACAAATAGTTAAATACATTTTTGTATTGTAATGATTAGATTTTTGTCCCAAATGTGTACTACATTATTTCAATCCCAAAAAATGAGAAAAACGTGTAGAACCATTATCTTGTGAATGTCTCCACGTGTATTGCATACTTTTATGAATATTTCATATGTTTTCCTAATCAAATTTTGGTAATTTGAATGTTTAATTAGTTTTCCATCCAAATGATGGTAAAATCGTTGTAAATATTTTGCAAGGTATCTTTTCAAATTGGCATAATAAATATATGGGTTTATTAACAAATTACTAAGTCATCTTCATTTTCATATTTTGAAATTTCATTTATCTTCTTCTCTCCATGCATACATCCTAGATTATGTGTGAAGTTAAAATGATATATTTTTTAGTAGTATTTAAGGGGATTCTAGTTATTGCATTCATTGGTGTATGAAATTTATAGTATCTATCTTTTGAATTGAATACATACACCTGTCTACTTCATGTTCAACCTCCCATCAAACCAACACAATTAAAATATCTAAAAACTAATCTTCATTTCATATTGTGTTGTTTTTGTTCCATTCAATTCCATGTCTAAATAATACAATTAGAAGTCGTTAAAGCCATATTTTTAAACACTACTTAGAGATAAATAAATAGGAGTATACTATGTGGTAGGTATTATTTATGTCAAGGTATATGTCCATTTCCTATAGTTATATTTATCACAATATCTTAGGGAATCCTCCTTTAGTCTATTAGAGTTTAAATTTGAAGGTCTTATCCACCATAATAAATAATTCTGTAATTGTCTAGCTTGATCATTAGTGTGATATCTTTATCCTCGAGTTTGACATCCTTTGTGCTTAGGAAAGACTTTCCTTTATGGATTTGGGATCCAACTACTTTGAGCACCAACATAATGACATTGTTGCTAGGAAAATAATATACTAGTTTTTATTTGGAAAACTCCTATAGCACAGTCATTGAAGAGGTTGCTAATTTTAAGTTTGTGGGATGCCAACTTGCATCAACAAAAGGGTGACATGGAAGTAAATTTTTGTTTGGAACTTTGGAGTTAATCAACAAAATGATGACATGGAAGTAATTTCTTTTTTGATACTTTGGATTTAAGTTGCTAGAATTTATTTGTCTCTTCCAAGTGAAGAGTGGTCAATATGTTTCTATCAAATCTAAAATGTGTGTAAATCAAAATACTTGAATATGGAGAGAAGGAAACTCAGTTATCAACAAGAGTAAGAAGAATACACAACTAATTTAGGGAGACAAAGAACAATGAGATATTAAAATAATGGTAAGGAATTTACACCCTTCTATCAATATTCAAAATTAGGTACATCATATAATAAAAAAACATAGAATAATGCATATATCTATTTATAAGATGAAAAGAAGAAATATGACTATTGGTAGAAGGGATTGTGGTAGATCCTATGATGATCATACTCCTTGTCCATATCTTAGTTCTCCTAATGTGCCATATAGATATATAATTGAAGTAGAAGAATTGATCTCGATCACCTCAAAAAGGAGACATAAACAAATAACAATAGTTGAACTGCAAGATGCTTGATTAAAAAGAACTCATATGCTTATTAGTAGGAATAATAAGGATATATTATATAATGTATAAAATTTTGTCATAAGATATCAAGATGTAGAAACATGTTGGTGGCCAATATCAGGTACTCCTCCTTACATGTCATAAGAGAAGAAGTTGAATGTAAAGAGATATTGCTAGATCACTTTGAACATGAGAAAACTTCTTGTAGATCTTGAATTGTAGGAAGCTTATCTTGCTACACTTAAAAGTGTAACTAGTCTCTTAGTGAGTAGAGAGGAAAAAACTCCTTACATATGAGGAAGACTGTGCTCAACTGTATGAAGATGAGAATGATTAGTAGGATGTATTAGGATATGACTCAATATAAGGAGAAGCTAAGTATATTGAATATGGTGTAGTTGATCAAATTTATCAAGGTAACCATAGTGTTGATCCACATTAGTATGAGTTGATTTCTCACAACATTGACCATTCAAGGTAAATCATGTAGTTGGAAACCCACAGGTCCAAGACATGAACAATAGTACTTGAAGAAATAGAGGGAAGAGAATAAGATGAGGAAAATAAGTGCTACAAGGAAGGTAATGGAGGAGAGGATTCTAGTGCAATATTGGACAATGAAGAAGAAAGATGTGCCAAAAACACTTGATGAGGAATAACCAATTTAGTCATAACCATTGTATATACAATGTGTAGACAAATAGATGAAGAACCAACTATGATTTATTATAGTCAAGTCATGAATTTCATCCTTGGCTCAAATGAATTGACCTTACCAAATAATCAAATTGATCTTTCATGTGAAGAGGTCAACCTACAAAGGGAAGAGAGATGGCTGCACATTGAAGATGATATCTACAATGCCACAAATAAAATTCTATTCTTTGATGCTAGTCCTAATTTTCTCTTGGAATATCATGATGGAAAATATCAATTAATAATTGATTTTATCCTTTTACTTGCTCCAATTGAGGATATGAATGAATAACTAGTGACTGAGAGCAAGGAATCAATTGCTGCATTTGTGAAAATCAAGGAATCTCTTCAAGATGCACCAACCTTGGTAAGTTTAATTATTTTGAACCTTTTAATATTTTACCCATTTCCACATCATATAATATTGGTTGTGCTTCAAAATAATGAGGATGGATAGGAACAACCCATCACACTTATTAGAAGGTATTCACATGATGAAAAATGTAGGTGTGCGCCATGGAATAAGAAGATGACATCCATACAAGATATTGGTACAAGTTTTGATGTAACAAAGTTCAATGAGATAAATTTCAATTATGCATCCACATTTTGTCACCTTCAAGATGATCCAAGAGGTAGGGATATTTTATTTCACCTAGAGAGCATGCACTATCCCCTTGGAAATAATGATAATCAATAGGGAACATTTGAGTTGTAGCACTAAATATTTGTTGATATGAAAAGATCATGGTAGATTGATACTCAAATGTTTGAAATGTAGAAGAATATGGCTCATGGTATGACCATATAATTTTTTTGAGTATGGTCATAGTGCATACTACCTCAAGAGCTTGGCCAAAAATCTTGTGAAGTTGCCAGTTCATGACACTATGTAGTAAAAATACTTCTTGTAAATAATGGTTCTTCTTTGTACACGTATTGTGTTTTATTCTTGTGCAATTATGAACCTTGTTGTTTATAATAAAGTGTAATTGTATTGATACCCTCTTTATTATCCTTTTTGGGGTATGCTTTTGTAGAAGTTGTGAAATCCAACTTCACAGAACCCAGAGACCACCTGCATGCAAATAACCTACCACATAAAGGAAGAGATGGAGACAAAAAAGAAAGGGTGCTCTGCAAGCTTCAAGAGAGATTACATTGACTGAATGTAATAATACAAAGAGATCAATCCTAATAAGGAGATCATGCAAAACCTAAAAGTAACCCTAATAGGTAGACATTTAATAATTAATATAATTATTAAATGTCACAATATGCAAACTAAAGTGAAATCTTAAGAGACGAATAAAGTTAACTTAATTAACATAATTAAGTTAAAACCTTTACTCTAACACCCCCCCTTAAGATGAGCAAGAGTGCAACTACAAACATGTGCAAGAAAGCAAAAGTAACTACAATGCATGAAAGTAAACATGGGTCCTGACAACTAGGCCTGATCAGGTACCCAAATACAACGAAATCTCTGTAAAGTGGAGAAATAGAGAAAACCTCATGGGAAAAACTCTACTCCAAAAAAGAGATGCACAAGACATGAAGAACATCACTGAAGTAGAAGAAGTTGCAAATAACTGTCAAAAGATGACTGCTATGGTGCTGAAGAACCTCCTCTTAAGATAGGATGATCATGATCAAGAAGACAACAATCTACATGAGTGCCCCAAACGACACTACTCAAATCAGATGGAAAACAAAGGCAAACACCTGGAATGAAGATACAGATGGCACAAGTACCAATAGTCTGAAAAGCACTGATCAACTAAGAATGAAAGATTCCTTCCAAGGCGAAACCAAGGAAGCATTAGCACGAACAGTATAATACCCCTCCATAATACTGACTGGGAGAGCCTGAAAAATCCACTGAAATGTTGTGAAACACCCTGTAGTACATGAAGGAGAATAAACAACATTTGAAAGTGCACAAGAAAGCACTTGCAACTGAAAAAGTGGTGTGCAAAACAAAGCACACATGCATGAGGCTGGAATCATATGGATCCACTGTTGTCATGGAGGGACACTCACCAGACAAAGGTGTGATGGCAAAAAAAAAGGCACTACACAACCCCCCCATGGCACTTTATAAAACAGTGTGAGTACAAAATATGGCACAACCTTATGTGCAAAGTCCCCAAAATACGTGTACAATAGTGTGACACTTTATCTCAGTGCATTTACATACAATAGTTTGCTTACAAAAGATGTTCAAAATGCCCACAAAGGACAAAAAATTGGAAATGCATGAAGAACAGCCAAAAACGAAGCAACCAACGCAAACAAGAAGTTCCCAAGAGCTAATATGTCTAGGTAATTCACCAGAGTGTGAAAACACAAAAAATTGGAGTGAAATCTGGAAAAATTGCATCGATAGAACTGAAGAGATCTGAAATACGGTTCCAACGCTGCTGAGATCGCAAAAAATGGAGAAACTGGTCAAAAGTTACGAGCTCGGGACTGAAAACAACTCCATTAACTTCAACTGGTTGTAGAATGCACCAACAAAAAAATGAAGCAATGAGACCAATACCACTGAAAAGTTGACAAAACCAATTTTTCGATGATATCTTGTTTTCCAAAAAATGATATCATATGCCCAAGTTATGGCCTCTAAAAGAAAACGAATTCAAAGGGGAAAACCACAGTATTGGATTAAATTTGACTGTCATACGACCGTTGCAACAAAAATCCGGGCCTAAATTTGATGGCTAAATAACGGTCGCCGCATTTCTTCAATTGGGCTTATTAAAAAAAAAATTAAAAAGACTTTGATTTTTTAAAAAAAAAAATCATAAAAAAAAGGGGCGGCCGTGGGCTATATTGCCGCCTATGGTCAAACCGCCGGATGGTTGTAAGGCCGGCAGCAGCTGACGCAGCGACAGGCCGTACGGGGCTCACAGGCCTGCGTACACAGGTACCTACCTACGGGTACCCTATACCAAGGCCCGAGCAAGCCTTTAAAAGGCTTTTTTTTATTAAAATAAAAAAACTTTTACAATTTTTTTTTTCCCAGAGCTAATTTTTTTTCTTGATCCGTGTGCAGACAGTTGTATGGATAAAATTTTGCCTCTCAAATCAATTTTGTCCAAAATGGATGAATGAATAGTCAATTTTGGGGTTTTGGACTGTTGCGGACTCAATGGTGAGGTCCGTTTGGACTTTAAAGGCTCTAATCTAATAGGTATGCCTTGGATCAAAAGAGACAAACCCCAAACCCTTGAAGCTCCAAAATCCTTCAAAACATGAACAAGAAGCAACAGGTCTGGTGCTCTGATACCATGTAGAAGTTGTGAAATCCAACTTCACAGAACCTGAAGATCACTTGCATGCAAATAACCTATCACAGAAAGGAAGAGATGGAGACAAAAAAGCAAGGGTGCTCTGCAAGCTTCAAGAGAGATTGCATTGACTAAATGTAATAATACAAAGAGATCAATCCTAATAAGGAGATCATGCAAAACCTAAAAGTAACCCTTATAGGTAGACATTTAATAATTAATATAATTATTAAATGTCACAGTATGCAAACTAAAGTGAAATCTTAAGAGAGGAATAAAGGTAACTTAATTAACATAATTAAGTTAAAACCTTTACTCTAACAGCTTTGAGAGATATCCAAATTACTTTTGTGCTTGCAAGAGACACACTCCCAAGTAGAGCTTATGTTGGTGCAAAAATTTGAAGTGCCTAAATTTGTTTGGTTCAAGGCCCCTTTGTTTATTTGATCTCATTATGACCATCATATATAACCAACATGAGATAATTCCCTATGGGTCGCTTTTGGTCATTTTTGTATAAATGTTGTTCTTTTTCATCCTCCACATCCCTATTAGTTTCTAGAAGTTTCCAAAGAATTGAGAAGACCTAATTCTAGGGTGTTTTGGTTATTTTCTAGCATTTTTGTGAAGTTGAAATTTTTTATTGGACAATCAAACATTTTCTTTCCCATCCAATCTAGTTCATGCATCAAATCTTGCATAAAATCCCAAAGTATTTTAGATCTTTCCATCCCCTTTTCCCTTATCTTCACCCTTTTACGAGATCGTGATGTAGATCTAGACATTTCATCCCAACTTCCCCCCCCTTTGGCATAGAATTTCTAAAAAGTATATAAGGTCTTGTCTTCATTCCATTTTCTTTTATTTCCTCCTTTTGTGGGATTTCAATTATCATTTGGATATTTTCCTCATGTATTGACCCCTCATCCACTTCCACATCATATCCTCACAAATACTTAATCCGTTCTTTATCTTTATCTTTGTACACTTTCAAGGTGCATTTGAACATGTTCCACCTTTACCTCATCCACTTCCTCTATCTTGTTTTGCAAGCTTTTCCTACATCCTTTATAGAATTTCCTCACACATTAGAATTTTTGGAACTCCATCCTAAATATCCATTTCCCTTATCCACTCCTACAATTTTTTACCACAACTTCTCCATGATGCTTCCATTTCTCATTTCACCCTTTTTGTAGAGTGTCATTGGACTTCAAGATCATAATTTCTCCCTTGCATGTCCCTTTTTCACATCCTTCTCCACTTTGAATCACATTTCTTCCTATTTTCCTCTTGCACTTCCTAGATCCGCTCAAAATGCCATTAGTGCCAAATTTGACCTTGCAACTACCTTGTAGATTTCCCACCCAAAAAGCATTATTTATTTTAATGGGGTGGATTCACAGAAAAATCCAATAATGGAGGATGAGGGTGGCCATGCTGCTATTAATGAGGTAGGTGATTTTCAACTCCTAAAGACATTCCCACCAAATATTGATCATTCCTCATGGATTTTTCATCTCATTTATGGCAACAAAGAGAGCTGGTTGAGGTGGTATGCTCTCATTTTTTAGAATGTTGTAGCTTTACAACACCAAAGAGATATATTAAGTGACCAATCTACTCTCATTTTTATAGAGTATTTCAACTCCTTCACCTTGGAACAAAATTGATGAACTCAAGACATGAATGTTGATAAAAAATATATAAAGACACATCAAATCTTCTCAAATGGTTGTCAACATGACATTTCCTTCCAATTCAAAGCATAATTTTCTTAATAGTGTGCCTAAAGTGTGATATGTTGTTCCTAAAATTTTAATTATATTTTATAGAAAAATTGCTTGAATACTACCATCTAATTTAGCCCCTTGATTTTTCTTATCTAGCTAATCACATATTTCCAACCATATCTTTACATTTTGAAAAGTAGTATTAATTTATGTACTACATAGACATTGAATTTGATGAGAATTGTTGCCCTTGAAGTGCTACTTTTGTTATGGTTGTCATTTGAAATTGATTTTTATGCCTTGTTTGTACTATAGTATTTATTTGAATCTAGCAAGCTTAATGAGAAGATGAAATTTTTCCAATATAGGTTGCATTTGTAGAACACATTCCAAAATTTCATGCTTTTAGAGTTAATTTTGTCGTCACTCAACTATGATTTTATAGTTTATAGAAAAGGGAAATGATAGACAACTTTTAGTATTGTCACTACCAAGTAGGGAAATTAGGTGTTTAAAAATCACAAAAATATATTATCCAAGTGAATAATATTCCTATATAGGTTTACCAAAAATAAACTTAAGGTTGGAGAGATTTATCTTCAAAAGCATATAATACACTACTTGTGTTGCAAACTAACACAAACCAAATAAAGGAAAACATTACAAAAACACAAACGACCAAACCACCATTGAGTAGAGAATGCCTCCTCAATTGCAATCACATATTGCATAACTTTCTTAAGATGGTTTGTGTCCATTGCTATTTAGGGATAAAATGAGCATCGATAAGTTAGAGTTATTTAAGAAAATATTGTAAAATTACCAATCATACTAGACTCTTCGGATTCAATTTTGGAATTAATTTCTAGCATTATAATTTAACTAAATTTCATTAGAATTCAGAAAAACCTATATCTTTCCGACATGTCACAATCATGAATTTCTTTTATATTAACAAGATTTTATTATAACAATTTTTTTCTGCACATTTCAATTATATATTTGTTACAAGTTCTATGATTAAAATCTATTTGATGATAATCTTTGAAAGACATATTTTAATTTAATTTAAAAAACCAAAAATAAATTGTAAATCTATAACATCATATCTTCAAAATGTTTGATGTTGCCAATTTCAACACAAATTTTAGAATTATACAAAAGTGTTATCTGCAATTAAAAAAGAAAGAAAGAAGAGATTATTAAAACATAACACAAAATTCTTTATTATCCACTATCAAAGTCTTTGAATTATAAGCTGCCATTCTCTAAACCTATTTTAAATTCAAATAATGGTGGTCAATTTTAACCCATTTGCCATGCTCGTCTGAAAGCTCTTTGATTTCTCAAAGTTACATCCATCAATTTAGGATGAATTACAAATGTTTTATATAAGCTTTTTGCTTATAAACCTGGACTTCAATTCGAAAGTGAAACTGTTAAAAATTTTAATTTTATGTTTTTTAATCATCTAGATATTCAAGTACAAGTCTTAAGTTGAAATCTCTTCGATTAAAAATCAATATTTTACTTAATCTAAGATTAAAATCTTATCGACATCCTACAAAAATATTGTATAAAATTGTAAACCTCTTCAACAAAAAAAAAAGATTTCACTTAATCTAGAATCAAAATTCTACCAATATCAAGGAAAGACATTGTATGTCATAAATTTTTGTTTATGTTTTGATCAGTTGCATTGTATTTTTCAAATGAGAAAATTTCTGTTTCCTTCAATTTTTCCATATAAATACCTACTAAGGGAAATGATCAAATAATTGAGTATGTTCCAATAGTTGTTAAAGTATTTGTTGATTCAATGTCCAATATTTTTAGCAATATTGCACCAATAGTTGTGACTTTAAAGTTGTTAGTGTTGATAATGAGTACCCATAATAAAATGAAATGCACTCCTTAAATCTAAAAATCAACAAATCATGTGATGCCACATCAATACACTAATAAAACATGACTTAGTACACAACTATGAGTCTAACTTATTTTCTGGGCCTTTCATGCTGATGTGACATCATATTTGATGATACAACCTTGAAATATTAGTTATAAGCAGGGGACTTGCCAAGTAAGCTACTGTAAAAAAATGGAAAAAGGAAAGGAAAGGAAAGGTCCTTTTATAGTCCACAATACTAGGCGATCTGTTTTTGGGTCTACAGATGACTTATAGTATATGGGACTACCTCATATTCCTAATATGTGGGAGGCACCTAACTCGTGCTTCACAATACAAAGCATACATACCCTACCTCATAGTCCCAATATACAGAAGTGATTTGAAATTTCTAAATAAAATTTTGAAAAACACAAGATTAAGATGTGTAATGCCCCACCATGCAACCCTAGAGGAAGTTGCAAACAACTACTTAAACAGGCTATTTTTTTTTTTTTTTAAAGTACAATTAACATGCAAATTCACTTCCCATTGCAAACATCCCCTAAGGTTACAAAACTGAGATTACTTATTAACCCGCAACAATATAAATGAATCCATAACATTTATCAACTCAAGATAATAAGGACACATACATTCCATACAAGATAAATTACATCAAAGCATAATAGATAACTTTCAATTTCATTTATCCATAATTAAATATTACAATTATAGCTCTCATTCCCCGAATGAGGCAAGTCAAATAAATAAGGTTACAATTACAACTTCCACCTCGATATCAAATGAGGGGTAAAATAATACAAGAACAACTGGAATGAAATGAAGCAAGATATGAAACTGAAACCCACGAGCTCTCCAACTGAAAATCTCATCCAATCGAACAAGAAGAAGGCCCAACGGATTTAGGTGCATGCCACCCAACCAAGTGGAACCCAAAGGCCCACCCCCCGTGCTAGGAGATAGTAACAAGGAATCCTAGCCAAGACCATCTACCTCTAGACATAGGCTAACACAAAGCTGAGCCAAACTGACACAACCAATCACATGTACCACACAAGTACAACACAAGTATAATTCAAATACCATGCAAGTACAATGCAAGTACAACTCTACATGGTCACATTGCTTCCAGAAATAAAGCAGATCAAGTATGTTACGAGAACCATACACATAGAACCAATGCCAACTATGGTCACATCAGGTATGTTAAGGAAACTATACCCACAAAACCAAATACCAACAATTGTCTTAGACATAGTGTCATCACACAGCTCGTCATGGGTTGTCCTCTAGGAATCTTCATAGGCTTCGACCCCCACTAAGGGTTATCCTGGTGGCCTCAACTAAATCCCGACCCCCATACTCACTCATGTGGAATCAAATACCTTTCGTACAGACAAGATAGATGACCTTGCCATTCCAAGCCTTCCCACTCATCCCAAGTCTAAACGAGCCCTTGTGTCTATGAGTGAGGCATAATTATCTTGATTAGTGTGAAGTACCACCTAATATTCTAAGTTTTTTTTTAGTTATCACTTGATTAAACCACATCCGTAGGTTTCCCAGTTTACCTCTTTGGGCTCTGGCTCCTACGAAAGCCACTCTTCTACTTGACAACACACATACCATGCAAACACCAAGGGTAACAAAGTGCAAACCAACAAGATATCACGACCACTCATTTCTCAGGAGGCAACATAAGTCAAATCCATCTCCAAACATTGGAGGTAACAACAATAACAAAACCACTCCTTACAAGGAGGCACAAATTACATAAGTCACTCCTTACATAGGAGGTACAAAACATCCCCATTCGTGGAAATCGGGTAATAACAATAACATAACCTCATGCACTACCCAAGGGAATAACAAACGGTCATCATTACATAACGACAACCCCCAACCTCTAGGGTCCTCTAGAAGACTTACATATTTAAGACACTTAGCCCATTTCCCAAAACATGAACCCAGAGGAAATAATCATGAAGGCAAGTTGCGAGGAATTAAACTAATTTTGGATATATTAAATCCATTTCCTCATTACATTCAGTAATTTATTGCATCAATAAAACTGAATTAAAAATGCATCTTTCCAGATAAGGGAGAAATTAACACTTAATCACCTAATTTCCCTACTTGCATTTAAATAATGAAAATTCAACCAATTTATCATATAAATCAAGATACGTTGCTTTTAAAATAACTATTGTTTCCTGATTTCAATATAGCCATTCGGAAATAATTAACTTGACTTGAAAACGTATTATTTACTATCAAAACTAATTCCCCTTTAAAATAATGTTTAAAAAAAATAAAGCAATGATTTAATTCCAATTAATTAATTATTTTCCATTTCCTCAATTTAACTCAAATCATACGATTAATTTAAATCAATCAATTAATACCTATACATATATACATTTTTAACAAAAAACATATGTATATTTAAAATTTAATCTCCATTATATATATACACCAAATAATACATATATATCAATATTTAATATTATATAGTATAATATAAAATATTATTAAAAAATATTTTAATATTATAAAATATAATATTAAAGTTATTAATATATATATTTTTAAAAATCAAATTGACTACCCTTGGGCCGCGCACCAACCATTAAGGTTGGGCCTTGTCTACCTCGGGCCGCGTGCATAGTTTTAGGGCCACGGTTTAGGGCGCCGACCACGCTGGTAAGGATGGCTGACTGTTTGCACAACCGACCATGGTGGTGGCAGCGGCGACGGCGGCTAGGCACAACCGTCCACCACAGTGGGTGGCTCGGCTGTGCTTAGCACAACCGACCACCACTATGGTGGCGGCGTGCTAAGCCACCGAGCGAACGGTGGGGGCGGTTGCGCGGCTCCCCACAACGCCTCCCATGGGGGTGGCTGTGGGTTGAGCCCCAGCCCCCAACAATAATATATATTTTTAATTTATTTATTTTTATATTATTTCTAAATTTTAAGACCTACGGATTTTTGGAAATCCGCGCCCTTACATAGGGTATTTTCTCTTTTTTTTTTTAATTTTTTTTTTTAAATATTTTACCAGCATAACCCCCAATATTTTCATGCATATCTATATATATTTGTTTCAATGAACATATACATATTTTTAAATACCCATACATACTATTTACAAAATTAATTTGAACAACCAAAAATGAAATAACACTTTCCAGCCAAGAACACCAATATTTTTCTTGAAGCAATTCATTTCCAAACAGAGATTTTTTGCAATCAAAATTCATATTCAACATGGGTTTTTTTTCCTTGCAATCCACAAACAGAATTTAAATAATTTCCAACAGCATAATCAAACTGTGTAGCCTTTCAAAATGAAACTATTAATTGAAAGAACCTGATTTCAGAAGCTTGATAGCTAATAAAGAAGCAAAGCCTTCTCCTCTATCCCAGATCCTTTCCAAAAATTCCAAATTAGCTTCTCCAAATCCAAAATCAAAACCAGCAATTTTCCTTTCCTTATTTTTTTTTTTCCAATCTTTTTCCAGCTCCCCCAAAAACTCCATGAAACCCCATAATAACCAAAAAAAATAAAAAAATATCTCTACAACCACCACAATAAATTTTAAAAAATAGAAACCAAAAAATATCTTCTAATTTCATTTTCCATTCAATTTTCTCAAACAATTGCAAATTAAAACTTTTTTCCAATTTTTCCCAATCCAACAAAACATCTATTAATTTCAAAATGAATATCTTAATTCAATCTAATTAATTAATTTAATTCAATAAAATGAATCTAATCCAAGAATAAATTATTTTATTAATTAAATTAAATTAATTAGTAACTTAAATAAAATTTTTCACATTATAACCAGATTAATCTAATCATCAACTTAAATACATAAAGTCATTTAACTACCCTTTTCAACTTGCGATATAAATAAAATTGAGGCAATTTGAACAATATTAAAACAACTGGACCACACTAAGACCAACGACACACTATGACCAGGGTGACGACTTGGCACGGAAAACCTAGCTACTATCTCCCAATCGAATACCGTTGGGCAATGGACATGTTCAAACCTGTGAAACCAGGTGGAGTCGATGTCCTGTACTTGTCAACCTGCAAACAAAGAGTATATCCACATGCATATATATGTCATAATTAAAACACAACGTGAAGAGGGAATCATAGAATCGTAGGGCACTCGCAAGCGAGTGATGCGACCCGTCCCCTTCACCAATACAATATTACTAACTGATGAATCTAACATCATTAATATGATCAAAAGCATAAACATCATTAATTCAATTATCCACTATGCTAATCCAAAGCATGCCATAATGATAACATCAAAAAAATACACCATCACACCAAAATATAACATTCACATCACTTTACAGATAATGATCAAACAACAACTGAGTTCTAAGTCAAAGTACAAACATAAAATAAGACCTAACCAAAGAGAACAATGTTCGATCAAATGAGCAAAACGGAGGGGTCTCACATCCTCCTCCCCTAGGGTCAGGCTTACTCCTGGAAGCCTGCAACTACCCCTAGTGCAAACTCCATACAATCACACATAACCAAGGGTTCCAAATTGAACCACTCCATTCCTTAACATAAAACAACAACAACCCGTACTGTATACAACTCAGCCAAGTACACTGTCGATCTAGCCAAGACAACATGGTGAAGCAACCTCCAACCAAATCTCCAAAAACACATAACTAAGGATTATCACACATAATACACATATTTACCAATACACATCACCGGGAATCATCACAAGACTACAGAAGGGTCCATCTGGACACAGGAAAGCAACATACCAATCCATGATAGAAGAATCCATGACCCATAAGCAAATAACCAACTCAAATAAATCAACACCAACCCAGTAATTGGATGGTATTAGGTCGTACATAGAGTGAGACCATCCAAACAAGACCACCATGACCTATCTCTTGTTGTATAGGGTGATCAACCTCCAAGATATGGTTATCACACCAGAGGTGAGTATTGGGTCCTAGCTGCAAAACAACCTCACATGCCTCCATCCTCAACGTTTTCTGCGTCAACTTCCTCGTACACACTTACCAAGTCCGTTTCATACGTCCTTGGAGAGGAATAACAACACAACACATAGTCGAAATTGAAAACAACAAAGATAACTAGCTTAGCCACCAAGTTCATAAAGAAGAGCAAATTAAAGTTCCATTTCAACAATAAAGAAATAAATACATGTAATTTCAACACTGAATCAAATTTATAACCACTAGGGTTATAAGAAAATAAGATCACAAGTTGTGGCTAAACCTTCACAATCAAATATAACCAAGTGTCGGCCCTCACAATCAATTGAAAAATCATCAATAACCTAAAGAAAGTTCACAATATTCAAATTTCACTATACAACAACTGTGTGACTAGTTACTAGCCACCAAACGAGGAAGGAGGAAACAACGTTCGACTAGAATGATAACAACCCTCATGTGATGCGGAATGAGCACACAATCCACATGACCCAGGGTGTATCTACGACTCTCAAATAAGATACAATTACTAGTTTCCTTCATTATAGGGGTACAACTACATACATAATCCCATAGGAATATCCAATTCCATAACCCATGGGACACGTATCAAAACTTCCCAACCATAACCTTTTCTCAGGTTACTTTCACACTACTCTTTTCCACAAAGTACATCATGCTAACGTAAAATCCATGAACACACGATCACTCAGCCATTCCACTAACAATTCACAGGGACAACACAGTGGGCACAAATGTACCCAGAACCCAATGTTTAAACCTAGGCTCTGATACCATGTGTAATGCCCTGCCACGCAACCCTAGAGGAAGTTGCAAACAACTACTTAAACAAGCTAATTTTTTTCTTTTTTAAGTACAATTAACATGCAAGTTCACTTCCCATTGCAAACATCTCCTAAGGTTACAAGACTGAGATTACTTATTAACCCACAACAACATAAATGAATCCATAACATTTATCAACTCAAGATAATAAGGACGCATACATTCCATACAAGATAAATTACATCAAAGCATAATATATAACTTTCAATTTCATTTATCCATAATTAAATATTACAATTACAACTCTCATTCCTCGAATGAGGCAAGCCAAATAAATAAGGTTACAATTACAACTTCCACCTCGATATCAAATGAGGGGTAAAATAATACAAGAACAACTGGAATGAAATGAAGCAAGATCTGAAATTGAAACCCACGAGCTCTCCAACTGGAAATCTCATCCAATTGAACAAGAAGAAGGCCCAACGGATTTAGGTGCATGCCACCCAACCAAGTGGAACCCAAAGGTCCACCCCCTGTGCTAGGAGATAGTAACAAGGAATCCTAGCCAAGACCATCTACCTCTAGACACAGGATAACACAAAGCTGAACCAAACTGACACAACCAATCACATGTACCACACAAGTACAACACATGTACAACTCAAATACCATGCAAGTACAACACAAGTACAACTCTACATGGTCACATTGCTTCCAGAAATAAAGCAGATCAAGTATGTTACGAGAACCATACACACAGAACCAATACCAACTATGGTCACATCAGGTATGTTAAGGAAACCATACCCATAAAATCAAATACCAACAGTTGTCTTAGACAGAGTGTCATCACATAGCTCGTCATGGGTTTTCCTTTGGGAATCTTCATAGGCTCCAACCCCCACTAAGGGTTATCCTGGTGGCCTCAACCGAATCCCGACCCCCATACTCACTCATGCAGAATCAAATACCTTTCGTACAGACAAGATAGATGACCTTGCCATTCTAGGCCTTCCCACTCATCCCAAGTCTAAACGAGCCCTTGTGTCTATGAGTGAGGCATAATTATCTTGATTAGTGTGAAGTACCACCTAATATTCTAAGTTTTGTTTTAGTTATCACTTGATTAAACCACCTTCGTAGGTTTCCCAGTTTACCTCTTTGGGCTCTGGCTCCTACGGAAGCCACTCTTCTACTTGACAACACACATATCATCTAAACACCAAGGGTAACAAAGTCCAAACCAACAAGATATCATGACCACTCATTTCTCAGGAGGCAACATAAGTCAAATCCATCTCCAAACACTGGAGGTAACAACAATAACAAAACCACTCCTTACAAGGAGGCACAAATTACATAAGCCACTCCTTACATAGGAGGTACAAAACATCCCCATTTGTGGAAACTGGGTAATAACAATGACATAACCTCATGCACTACCCAAGGGAATAACAAACAATCATCATTACATAACGACAACCCCCAACCTCTAGGGTCCTCTAGAAGACTTACATATTTAAGACACTTAGCCCATTTCCCAAAACATGAACCCAGAGGAAATAATCATGAAGGCAAGTTGTGAGGAATTAAACTAATTTTGGATATATTAAATCCATTTCCTCATTACATTCAGTAATTTATTGCATCAATAAAACTGAATTAAAAATGCATCTTTCCAGATAAGGGAGAAATTAACACTTAATCACCTAATTTCCCTACTTGCATTTAAATAATGAAAATTCAACCAATTTATTATATAAATGAAGATACGTTGCTTTTAAGATAACTATTGTTTCCTGATTTCAATATAGCCATTCGGAAATAATTAACTTGACTTGAAAATGTATTATTTACTATCAAAACTAATTCCCCTTTAAAATAATGTTTAAAAAAAATAAAGCAATGATTTAATTCCAATTATTTAATTATTTTCCATTTCCTCAATTTAACTCAAATCATACGATTAATTTAAATCAATCAATTAATACCTATACATATATATAAATTTTTAACAAAAAAATATGTATATTTAAAATTTAATCTCCATTATATATATACACACCAAATAATACATATATATTAATATTTAATATTATATAGTATAATATAAAATATTATTAAAAAATATTTTAATATTATAAAATATAATATTAAAGTTATTAATATATATATATTTTTAAAAAGAAAATTGACTGCCCTTGGGCCGCGTGCCAACCATTAAGGTTGGGCAGCGTCTGCCTCGGGCCATGTGCGTAGTTTTAGGGCCACAGGTTAGGGCGCCGACCGTGCTGGTAAGGATGGCCGACTGTTTGCACAATCGACCATGGTGATGGCGACAACGACTAGGCACAACCGTCCACCACAGTGGGTGGCTCGGCTGTGCTTAGCACAATCGACCACCACTGTGGTGGCGACATGCTAAGCCACCGAGCGAATGGTGGGGGTGGCTGTAGGTTGAGCCCCAACCCCCAACAATAATATTTTTTATTAATTTTTTTAATTTTATATTATTTCTAAATTTTAAGACTTGCAGATTTTAGGAAATCCGCGCCCTTACATAGGGTATTTTCTCTTTTTTTTTTAATTTTAATTTTAATTTTTTTACCAGCATAACCCCCAATATTTTCATGCATAAAATATATATATATTTATTTATTTCAATGAATATATACATATTTTTAAATACCCACATACTATTTACAAAATTAATTTGAACAACCAAAAATGAAATAACACTTTCCAGCCAAGAACACCAATATTTTTCGTGAAGCAATTCATTTCCAAACATAGATTTTTTGCAATCAAAATTCATATTCAACATGGGTTTTTTTTCCTTGCAATCTACAAACAGAATTTAAATAATTTCCAATAGCATAATCAAACTGTGTAGCCTTTCAAAATGAAACTATTAATTGAGAGAACGTGATTTTGGAAGCTTGATAACTGATAAAGAAGCAAAGCCTTCTCCTCTATCCCAGATCCTTTCTAAAAATTCCAAATTAGCTTCTCCAAATCCAAAATCAAAACCAACAATTTTCCTTGTTTTTTTTTTTCCAATCTTTTTCCAACTCCCCCAAAATTTCCATGAAACCCCATAATAACCAAAAAAAAAAAAAATCTCTACAACCACCACAATAAATTTTCAAAAACAGAAACTAGAAAATATCTTCTAATTTCATTTTCCATTCAATTTTCTCAAACAATTGCAAATTAAAACTTTTTCCAATTTTTCCCAATCCAACAAAACATCTATTAATTTCAAAATGAATATCTTAATTCAATCTAATTAATTAATTTAATTCAATAAAATGAATCTAATCCAAGAATAAATTATTTTATTAATTAAATTAAATTAATTAGTAACTTAAATAACATTTTTCACATTATAACCAGATTAATCTAATCATCAACTTAAATACATAAAGTCATTTAACTACCCTTTTCAACTTGCGATATAAATAAAATCGAGGCAATTTGAACAATATTAAAACAACTGGACCACACTAAGACCGATGACACACTATGACTAGGGTGACGACATGGCATAGAAAACCTAGCTACTATCTCCCAATCGAATACCGTTGGGCAATGGACATGTTCAAACCTGTGAAACCAGGTGGAGTCCATGTCCTGTACCTGTCAAACTGCGAACAAAGAGTATATCCACATGCATATATATGTCATAATTAAAACACACCGTGAAGAGGGAATCACAAAATTGTAGGGCACTCGCAAGCGAGTGATGCGACCCGTCCCCTTCACCAATACAATATTACTAATTGACGAATCTAACGTCATTAATATGATTAAAAGCATAAACATCATTAATTCAATTATCCACTATGCTAATCCAAAGCATGCCATAATGATAACATCAGAAAAATACACCATCACACCAAAATATAACATTTGCATCACTTTACAGATAACGATCAAACAACAACTGAGTTCTAAGTCAAAGTACAAACATAAAATAAGACCTAACCAAACATAATACTGTTCGATCAAATGAGCAAAATGGAGGGGTCTTACAGGATGCTCAAATACAAGATCATCTCCCCTATTCATATTAGAACATTAATGAGCAAAGTCACAAAATAAATCAGACAACATTAAATTTTTTATATAATTTTTAAAAAATATTATCATGACTTTTACCTCTAACATTCTCTATACAAACACATCATTAATGATTGTGGACGTGATTTATGATAGCACACATTAGAGTACGTTAATATTTGACTAGTATATGTCGAATTAAGTACCTCAACAACCCTTTGGAGGCAATGTCTATACAGGAAACAAATTGTTGCATTGACTGTATTTAATAATTAATTGAAAACAAAAAGTGAATGCACTTTTTATTTTTAATCAATTATTAAATACAGTTAATGGTGAATCTGTTGCCTGCATAGACAATTCCCCCTTTGGATATCTTGTGAGGGCCATCCACAAATTTTTCGATGATTCTTTTTTAATGTACGCATTTTTAAAGATTTGAGGGTTGGTGACAATGTGGCTTTTAATCAATTCGACAAGTAGACATCATGTTTCTGAGTAACAAATTCAATAATGAACAAACAAATGAATAATGAATTTAATTGTGAAATAGATAGATAGGTATTTGTAATGTATAAATTACAAATAAATATAAACAAGTGTCATGTAATGGTATAATTTATATAAGAATTTATCTAATTATTATAAAATGATATAATTAATATTATAAATTATAATATTATCATATTTAATAATAATAATTTTTTACAATTTATTAATAATTTTAAGTGTTATATAAATATTTGTATAAAAATACAAGTCCAATTATACAATCTAATAAATTTTAAAATTATAATATTGTGTAAAATTGAAAAACATTTCACATACAATCAAATTTTAAATTTGTTAAGATCCAAAGCATATCTCAATGTTCTTATACAAAAATGAAAATTAGTGAACTTTTACTTTGTCTGTTATTTTGTTCCAAAGCGAGATGATGGAAACATAAAGATATCATAATATTTATAGAAAAAGTAATGATTACCAATATTTAATTCAAGTGATTAACATATAACAAGGTTTGGTTAAAGATTCTTCATCGAACATTTGTGTTAGAATAGTTTTTGAGAAAATAGAAAAGCAGGATGTGTGCATGATGACTATTGAATTACCTTTAAAAGTAGAGGAGTCTCAAAAGACAATGCGGGAATGCCTAAGGCTATATGGATGTAGTTTTCTAGTTAATGACTACTGAAAATAATAAAACATCAAACAAAAAATTATGTTTATTTTGGTACCCATGTGTTAAATCACAGGAATATGAAATAAACAAATAATCTAAATTAGTTAAACACGAGTTATTTGAGACACTCCTTAGTTGATCAACTACAAGGAAGATGTTTAACTTCTAGTCAATTCAGTCAAACAAGGAACTCCATGGATTTATTGTTCCATACTAGAGAAAATTGACTCCATAGTAATATAATTAAGAAGGAAAATAACTCATAAAATCATTACCAACATTATCATAACACTGATTTTATATCAATATTTTATTTATTGTTGAACTATGTGCATAAAGCTTTCTATGTATTAATATCTTAAAATATTAAAATTAAATAATGATTGCCTGAAAATGTAGATCACGAGTCTTTTTGATAATAAAAACTCTAGAAACCTATACAAATTTAAGGTTTTAGGTCCACATCATGAAACATGATACCAAATCAACATGCTTTTTGTTGGGGGTGTCCAAAAAGACCCCCAAAAAATATAGACTAGTAGTAGTGTATCAAGTCATGTTTTATTGGTGCATTGATGTGGCATCAAATGATCTGTTACTTTCTTAGATGATCTAAGGAATACATTTTATTCAATTATGAGTACTCGTGATCAACACTAGCAACTTTAAAGTCACAAAAATAGTGTTATACTACTAAAAGTATAAATGCTATCACAAAAACTATAACATGCAAATGACTCTAAATGATCACCAAAGTACTTGTACAATTTATTCCTTGTGCTTATTCTTTGACCAAAATTAATGCTAGACAATATAATTTGAAAAAAGTAAAAATATATGATTTGAGAAACAATCTTCAACCAAGAACAAAAGTTGACCACATAGCATGAATAAAAAGGATCAACATGTGTTGCATCTTATAATGTGTTGGTGATCCAATATGTAAAATTGAAATCCCTAAGGCTGGATAGTCTCCCAAGTTCCAAGGATGTTAAACTTGGGAAGAGTATCATAAAACCTATGTTCATGTTGGGTAATTAAAGGCCAATTATTGATGTGGGTAGGAACTCCTTCACTTTTGGTTTTATAATACCAATAGAGAAATCCCTAAGGTGTTGAATTATATGATATTACTGGGACTGGAAAGTCACCATTCCATAAACCATACCCATTGCACAATGTACCCTTATTTTGGTTGTCACAACGTACCTACATGTTGGTCTAGAAATAAAAAAGCTACGCACCTTTATATAGAAAAAAACTCCTAGCATGTAGAGTGTCAAATGCTAGTGAAAAACCTCTAATATTGATATACACTTATATAAGAAAATATGGACAAATTAATACAAGATAATTGAAAGAAAGTGATTATGATTGTTTTTTTTAAATGTGTTCGGGTGATAAGAAGTTGAATCATTAGAAAAATAGTGCCAACTCTAGTATGGCAATAGATTCACAAATTCATTCAAAATATGTAATGATTGAGACCTCGATATTACACCTTAATAAAGGTTTCGTTGAAGACTATACCCCTTAGAACACATAAGCAAACTAGGTTCTACCCAATCATCCAAAGAAATAATTTTTTTTTTAGAATATTAAATGAATCTACTTGGATTTATATATGGTCAAACCTAAACATTTCCTTTATTATTTATGAAAATACACCATGTGCAAAAGATTTATTAGGGTTTTATAATCATTTGGTTGGCCAAATGATCACAAAAGCATCTATAAATGAACACAATACCAATGGAGACTCTAAATCAAGGTTGGTTCCACACTTTACAATCATTGTTTAGAGATCATAATAAATTCATTACAAATTTGGGATGAACCTAGATCATCAAAATAAAAAATATATATTTTCCCTTTGGTAGAGTTAAAACCCTAGTTGCCTAAAAGTGTATTCTTAGTTCTTCTCCAAATTAATTTTCCCATCCCCTTAATAATGAAAAATGAAGGTCCTTATATACACTATAGGTTGTGTTAGAGTGGGAAATGTGCACACTTGAAAAAAATTCTAAAAAATATGTGACCTTAGAAATTGCAAGGGGTGCCCTTATCTCCACACCATATTTTTCATCATTTTGGTACTTTAAATATGACTCAATCATATCCATCTATACCCACAAAGCATGAAGAGCCACCCTCCTTTCAACTGCAAGTCTTCTAGACATTAATGGAATCCACAAAAGTTGGGAGAGTAGGTGGAATAAGTGTTGGCACCTAGGAAAGCCTTGGCATAAAAATCTTGACATCCTAGTGCCTAAGGGTATATGAATGCAGTTTTCTAGTTAATGATTCTAATATTTAAATAATAGAACATAATTAAATATAAAATTATATTTATTTGGTACCCACATGTTTAACACACATGAATAGGAAACAAACAAATAATCTAGAAACTAGTCAAACATGAGTCTTTTAAGACACTCCTTGGTTGATCCACTGCAAAGAATATTTTCAACTTCTAGCCAAGTCAGTTAAACAAGGAACTCCATATATATTGCTCTATTTTAGAGAAAATTGATTTCACAAAAATATATAACTTAGAAGAAAAACAACTCATAAAATCATTACAATCAAATTACCATATAACACTAATTTTATAATAATATTTTACTTATTATTGAAGTACATGCGTAGAGATTTTTATGCATTAATATCCTAAAAATATTGTAATGAAACAATGATTACCTGAAAATATATCATGAGTCTTTTTGAGAATAAAAAATTTAGAAACCTATACAAATTTAAGGTTTTAGGTTCACATCATGAAATCTAATTCTAAATCAGCATGCTTTTAGTTGGGGTGTCCAAAAAGATGCCCAAAAAGGGTAGATTGGTAGTTGTGCTTTAAGTCATATTTTATTGGTGCACTGATGTGGTATTAAATAATTTGTTGCTTTCTTAGATCTAATATTCAATTATGAGTACTCGTGATCAACATTAACAACTTTAAAGTTACAACTACATACTACTAAAAATATTAGATATTAAAAGGCGCAATGTTTGACTCTGTAGGTTTTCACACTTGCTCAACGAAGGAAGGCTCCGCTATTTTTTCGCATTCCCACAGTGAAGCATGGCAACACATGGTTGAGGGATAATGGGGTTGTGGCTAGTTGGGAGGAAAATAAGCGATCCAAGGACCACACTGCGCCAAATCCGTTTGATTCTTCCCGTGCAGATTATGTTGGTGATGGCGAATTTGTCTCCTACGAAGCGATGGAATCCCTATCCAGATTGATCCCAGACCAGGCTGCTTGTAGGCGTCTATGCCATGACCTGTGCAATGCTAGGGCATCACCGATTGTGGGTACATTGTGCACCTCTCCTCAGAGTATACAGGAAAACCCTAGTTTAGATTTCAAGGCGGCGTTGGGTTTGGAGGCCCATGGGGATTTGGGGCAAGCGCCGCCCACATCTTTGCCTGCATCGGACACTCTTAATTTTGATTTCTCTTCAACCTGTTCACATACAGTGCATAGTCCCCCTTTCACAATTCGCTGCTCAGATACGATTCTAGAAATCAGTTTGGATGGTGTTGCTGTTGACAGAGAAGAATACCTACAGGATCACACACTAATTTGCAAATTTTTAAGGGTCTGGCCAAAATTGTGCGATCTGCACACTTGGATAAGCAAAAATTGGAAGGAATACATGGAGGAAGAAATTACTATTTACACTTGCATGAGGGGTTTCTTCATTTTGGAATTCGAATCTCTGGCTGACAAGGAATTAGTTCTTAAAAATGGCCCATGGTTTTTTCAAGGGGATTTCCTATGCATTAAACCATGGTTCCCATCCTTTGATCCTCGAACAAAGATGTTCTCTTCTGCATATCTTTGGGTGAGACTGCCTTAACTTCCCTTACAATTTTGGGAGATTAAGAGTTTTAAAGCTATTGCCAACGGGATTGGGAAGTTTCATAGCATTTCAAAAGAAATAATCAATTACGAAAACTCTACTTGTGCATGATTATGTGTGGAATTGGATCTATCTTAAGGACTCCTAGCAGAAATCTCACTAAAAATTAGAAATCGGCATTGGCAGCAACCTATAGACTACGAAAAGATTGCATTCAGGTGCAGGAAATGCTTCTCTACTTCCCATGTTACATCCCATTGCAAAAAAAAGAAAGGAAGCAAAGTTGTTTCGAATCAGCCCACATGGTGGATTGGTGCCGAGTCCAACCATTACGTCATCTCACCTAACATGAAGGAGGATTCTTGTACTACACATAATTATGAGGATGTTTCTCCCCCTCCTCTCTCAACCGATTCTTTGGCTCCACTTATTGACAGTTTGAAAGGTTCTGGCTCGGTTGCTAAGAATGCAACTCTCTCCCTTGATATGGCATCAGACCCACCTTCATCAGAAGTTTTTGATCCACTGTCCACAGTGTCATCTGTATCACCTAATGGAGTCTCCCATGGTGTTTCCACCGAGAAAGGAAATAGTAATAATTTGAATCCATCTCACAAGGTAGAAGAAGATTGGACCAAGGTCAAGAGGAAGAAATCATCTTCTTCCAATGGCAAACACCCAATGTCTTAAAGTTCATTAAGTTTGATGAGTAAATAAGGTAATTTGTGGGTTGATATGCATTGAAAGCGAGGTTCTACTGGTTTGGTCCCATAGGAAAATCATAATTCATGTGAGGAAAGTAGGATTGAACAACCCAATTTTGTAGTGTTGCACCCCTGGTGGCAAGGGCATGCATTTATTATCTTTTCATTATGGGAGCTATCCCCTAGACAACACATACTTAAAAAAAAAATAAAAAAATATTGGATATTACATAAATAAATGCTATCACAACTACTATAACATGAAGATGAATCTAAATGACCATCAAAATACTTGTAGGATTCATTCGTCTTTCTCACTCTTAGACCAAAACCAATGTTAGACAATACAATTTGAAAAAAGTAAAACCATATGATTTGAGAAGCAATCTCCAACCAAGAAAAAAGTTTACCACATAGGAAGAATAGAAAGGATCGACATGTGTTGCATATTGCAATGCGCCGGTGACTTGAGATGTAAACCCAAAATCCCTAAGGCTGGAAAAACCTATGTCTAGGTGTAACGTAGAAAAATTTATCATTGACATTTTCACTCATTTGGGACCTCCTTGTGACCTTTGGCATAGATTTTCCTAGATTTAATGTTGTAATATGGCCAAAATATTCACATTAGGTCTTGAACCCTTGTAAATCAATAAGAATTCTATGATGTCTTACAAAGGTGTTGTGAAGTGTTGTAACACATTTCCCACTTTTCTAGGACCTTTAGATAACATATTTCACTTAAACATCCTCTCTTTAACACTTACCAAGCCTTATTCCAAAGTGTTGTAAGGTGTTGTAACAAACTCTCACACTTTCCTAGGCTTGTCATCAACAAATTGACTCTTTCTTATGTTAAAATGACCCCTTAATGCACTTATAGGTCTTACTTAAGTGTGTTTCGAAAGACAATCCCGTTAAACAACATTAATTACATTTTAATTCCTGAAATCCACTTAAAATTGCCTAAGCGGATGAAGTCGCCACCTTGGGTGACTTAGTCCCATTTGGCATAAAAATCAAAATTAATTCAAAATTCTGGCAAGATATTGTCTTCTAAACCCTAAGGTCGGCTTGTGATGAGGTATTTTCAGGAAATTAGGGAAAATCATGTATAAATATGTGGTTTTCCACTCATTTTGGGTCCTCCTATTTTCATCTATCTTCTCTTCTCCCATCATTCTTCTCAAGCAATCTCGGGTTTCAACATTCTAAGTCATCAAGCAAGCATTCAAGGGCAGATTCTTCAACCATTGTTGCAACAAGTCAATATCTATCATCAAGGCAAGTTCATTGTTTCATGCTTCATTACATTATCTCTTCATTTTGGTTTAATTACCTAAAAGGGGTTTGACTTAAGGCAAACCCCCATGCCCTAACATCTGAGATTTCTTTCTCTCTTTTTGTGATTTACAGGTCTTATTTACAAATTTGTCAAAGAAGAAGATTGGAAATGTTGTCAAAAACTTGTCAAAGCCCTTCAAGGTTGTCAAAACCCTAGAAGAGGCTTGGAAAACACCTACAGGTCAAGTTCTATAGTTTTAGATTTGAAAAATTACCAGGAGCAAAAGTGCAGACCGAGAGCTATAGTTTCCCCTTTCGAATCTTCAGAAAAGACAAAGTGGACACTTCCCCTAGTTGTGGCGACTTAGTCCTGGAATGTGAAATTTTTTCAGAGATTTCTATGAATCTGGATACCCATTTGGCTGAAATAGGCCCCGGTGCTATTTTCCAGAATTTCCCCAAAACTAGACTAAGTCGCCCAGTTTGGCACAAGTGTCCCACCAGGCTTAAAAATCAGATTTTGTAAAATTCCAAGGACATTCACAGTATTCACTTTAGCCTCTACCATTTTCTAGGTGCACTCTTTCTATTTACCCCTTTTATCTTGTTCTATATTACATTTTAATCCATATCTCTACATATCACAATGTGTTTTCAAACAAGTTGCATTTTCTAAGTATTTTGTCTCTTTTATCTATTTCCAGCATTTAGATCATTGCATTCAGACATATTTACATCATACTTGCATTAGTATTGAATGTTAACATTTCCATTTTGGTATCCCTCTCTCCTTTTAGGTGAAAAACCCTAAAAGTGTTAGAGAATCCTAGGTGATACCAAAAATCTATGTTACACTAGGTTGGGAAATTAAGGGCCAATTATTGAGGTGGGTAGGACCTCCTACACTTTTGGTTTTGTAATACTAAGGGGGGAATCCCTAAGGTATTGAATAATATGATATTACTGGGATCTTGAATAGTCACCTTGCCATAAACCAGAGCCATTGCACAATGTACCCCTATTTTGGTTGCCATGTAGTGTACCTACATGGTTGTTGATACTTAAAAATATATGCAACTTTATATAAAAAAGGCCTATTATGTAGAGTGTGTAAAAATACTAGTGAACAACCTCTATTGTTGTTATCCATTCATATATGAAAATATGGACTTGAATTACTACAAGATAATTGAAATAAAATAATTATGATTGCTTTGTTTTAATATTTTGGGGTGATGAGAAGTGGGATCATAAAAAAAATAGTGCCAATTATAGTAAGGCAATATAGTCATGTGGATTCATTCAAAATATGTAATGATTGAGATCTCGATGTGACTCCTTAATGAAGGTTTCATTGAAGACTAAATCCATTAGAACACATAAGTAAACTAGGTTCTACACATGCATTCAAAGAAATAATAGAATTTTTAGAATATTAAATGAGTCTACTTAACAATATATGAGCATACCTAAATGTTTCCTTTATTATTTGTGAAAAGATACCATGGAAAATCTTTGTAGGTTTTCTATAATCATTTGGCTGGCTAATTGATCACATATACATCTATAAATAAACACAATGCCAATGGAGACACTAAATCAAGGTTGATTCCACACTTTACAATCATTATTTAGAGATCATAATAAGTTCATTACAAATTTGGGATGAACCTAGAGATCATGAAAATGAAAAATATATCTTTCCCTTTGCTAGAGTTGAAACCGTAGTTGTCTAAAAGTGCATTCTTATTATTTTCCAGATTAATTTTTTCATCTACTCAATAATGAAAAATGAAGGTCCTTATACCCAATATAGGTCATTTTAGAGTGGGAAACATGTACACTTACAAAAAATTCTAAAAAATATGTGAGCTCAATAATTGTAGGGATGCACATACCTCCACATCACATTTTCCATTATTTTAGTACTTTAAATATGACTTAGTCATATCTATCTATACCCACAAAGCATGGAGAGCCACCGTTCTTTCAACTGCAAGACTTATATACATTAATAGAATCCATAAAACATGGGACAGTAGGTGGAATAAATTTTTGTACCTAGGAAATCCTTGGCATAAAATATTGTTATCCTAGTGCTTGGCCAAGGTTTCAAGTTTTGGGAGGAACCTATAAATTGTAACTTTGAATTCATATAGGTTGGATACGTGTGTTGCGGTGAAAATGGATTACGAGAAGAAAAAAAGGAAAACTAGGTGATGGGAGGGGGGAAGGAATTTAGGACTATAACTTGAGGTTCTAGGTTTTAGTAGGTGTCTGAAGTCCAACATGAATGAATGCATAACAAATATGGAGCTCACATCCAAACTTTCCATTTTAACTAAGTTGTATTTCACTATCCATCTTATTTATCATCAGAGGAAAACTAGGAACTCATAACCTTGGTGGAGGTTCCTAGTTCTCTATTCTTGAGGAAGCCCAACAAACTCTTTTCATCCTTATTTCTTCATGTAAAAAACACTAGCTCCAAGAAATATCACAAGAACCCTCATAGTAGTTTTTAAGTTGTTAGAGATTCATTGCCCAACAAGAAATTTTCAATTGTGTTAGTATTTAGGGATTAATTGAGAACTTGGGAATTCACTGAAAGGAAGTCGGGTGAGCGGAAATAACTTCTTACACTAATCTAATTAGGAGAGAGTTACAATTTTTTTTATTTTTAACACCTTTAATAGTTGCAACTAGAGAAGCACATAGAGAATTGATTAGTTGAAAAAGGGGAGCTCTACATAGAACATCACTCTTTCTCCAACTAACATTCAATTATGTCCTACGAACCCTAATAGGATTGATTTTCAACCTCTCAAGGTGAGCCAATACACAATTAGGAGGACTTAGGAGGGGGTGTTCTTTCAAATTAAGGGCTTCACTACCAAGAAAATGCTTGGAAAAGACAATGTTTGAAAACACACTATGATATGCAAAACACTTAAAATGAACTAAATGAAGCTAACAAATACTGAAAATGAACAACTCCAAGTTAGGGTATGTGTACCTGGGAAATCTAGAGATGCAAATAGGATTCTGGAAATGCAAACAGACTGCCAAAATATTCCTTGGAGGACTAAGACACCCTTGCTACCGTCTTAGTCCCGATGCTATTTTTTGAGGTAAACATAGAATCCTCGGATGCCGGAACAAAATCCCAAAGAATCTCTAAAAGATTCCATTTGGAGGACTAAGATGCCCTTGCTACCATCTTAGTCCTGATCTAAATTTCTGAAAAGTCTGAATGTGGTCCTGAGCTCCTAGGTCTGTAATGGCTTCCTCTCGGATCTCAAGTTTTGAAACAACTAGATCTGACCTATAGGTGAGTTTCCGTGAAGATGACAACTTTGCAATGCCACTTAGCAAATTTGACTACTTTGCACTCCAAGCACGATCTTCAAGTATTCAACCGAGATCTGTAAATACAAACACACAAGAGAGGGAACACTTGTTGATTGCTAGTGAATGGGGATTTTCCTTGGTCAAACCCCTTGTAGGTAATTAAACCAAATGATGAAATGAATGAAATGAAGCATGAAACATGAAATATGTGAATGATATAACCTTGGATGATGTCTTTCGAAGAAAATTTGCAATCTACCATGTAGTGGCCATGAAGAATGTAGATCTTAGATCCTTGGATTTGATGTGAACAATGGTTGTAGACAGATCTTCAATGCTACATCCATAATCTTGGCTCAACAAAATGAATGGATGCACTAAACCCTTGACATGATGCTTGAATCTTGATGATGACTCCAAATTCTTGATGAATTGCTCTTGAATGCTCTTGTGAACTCAATTTGACTATAATGAATGCTCTCACAAAAGACTTGGATTGAAATGAGTGAAGGAACCTTATATTTATACTAATTCATGCTTAATATCCTGAAATTACACCACAACAAGCCAACATATGGAATCATTAGTTAAAGGGGCAAAATTCCCACCTGAATTTGAAATTAGACCCCGAAAATAAGCCAAGGAGGACTAAGAGGCCCTTGGTGGAATCTTAGTCCCGAGGCTCAATTATCGGGGCACAAACTCCAAAAAGGGACCTTATTGAGAGGTTTCAAAATCAGGGTCCCAAGACCCATGGAGGACAAAGACGCCCTAGGTGGCATCTTAGTCCCACTCCACAAATCAGGGACACACAGATAGAAACATTAAATGATCATTTATCTTTTGATGTTTGTCAGGATTTTCCATAAAAATATATAGTTCATAGGGCTTGTGAATGAAAAATAGGACCAATTAAGCCATAAAGAAGCATAAATAAAGAAAGGTGGGCCCAAACAAGTGTGAAAATGCAAGGGTATGCATTTTACTACACTACATTTAGCCCCCACTTTAGTGAGAGGATGAACTTGCTTCAAACTCACACTAAAGTAGCCAACCACACAATCAAGAGGGGTTCAAATGTATAAATTTTAGTAAGATAGGATGACAACGATCGAGAGGGATGATTAAGCCCCCACGGTCGAGATCCTATGAAAAACCAACATAGGCATGCAAAGGAACACACATGTAGATGATATATGAATCCAAAAATAGATCACAAACATACACCATCAAAGACATGAAAAAGAAAAAGGAAAAGAGAAAGACTACAATAGATCAAGCTTTGACTAGCCGTCCAACGTGGTGGACCGGCTCTAGGCTTAAAGAGGGTTTGCAAGTGGAACGTGCTGTCCACTATGTAAACAAAACACACACTCACAAGGGCTAGTGGGAGCTAGTTGTCCACTATGTGAGCCCCAGGAAGTCCATACCAACATCATAACCCCATGGCTATGATAAGGACAAAAATGCATACTCACATGGGCTAGTGAAGCTAGTTGTTCACTAGGTGAGCCCCAAGGGGCCATATCAAAGCCATACCTCCATGACTTTAATAAGGCACAAGATGCAACACAACAAGAAAGAGAGATGTTCAAAGGGATTTTTCTTAGTTTGTACGAGGTCTCTTCTTAGGGAACATTGTGCTTAATGTTTCCAAGAGAGGAAAATTCAAAGAAATATCACACTCTTTGAGGAAATCAAACCCAATGATACCACCAAGAAAGAAACACATCTCAGGAAGAAATAAAATCGCACAATGAAACATGAGTGTCGATGTATGCCCCCACTTTAAAGCGGTTGCTAACACCATTGCTGTGAGAAATTGATTTAAAGTAGAAGAAGACATGAGAGCTTATTCAGAAAGCCCTATGCCAAGTCATATATTTCCAATAAGCTATGTCATGAAAAGGAAAATGGTTGCCCCAAAATGTCACATGTGAGCCAACTTAAGGCACATTGCCCACATTTCAAGCTTGCTCTTATATGTACATGAAAGGTGGTCAACTAGCTAAAAGAGACAATGACAAGCGACATACGAGGACAAGGCTATCTAACCCCTTGCCCCCACTTAGTGCAGGACAAGGGTGAGCTGAATAAGATGAAAATAAGTTTCGGTTAGAGGAACTAGGTGCTTCAACCCAAGGAAAAGCACCACAGTCCTTAAGATGTTGAATTTTGTTACTCACAACCTTACATTCATTAGTAGCATGACCATGAACTCTGTGATAGGCACAAAATGAAGTATTGTAATAAAATTTCTTTTGTGTTCTTGGAGGGAGAGAGATCAAACAATCTTGGAGGAGTTTCGTCAAGATACTCTCTTGGTCAAAAGTAGAGAGTGTTGGTTTATTTTGCGACAAAGATACCTTTTGCTTAGTACACGATGTCATAATCACACAAGACTCTTTAGATTGTGAGATTTTTTTCTTTCCTTTACTGGAGGGTGTAAAATCCACTAAATTTGAATCATTAGTGTTTTGTGTGATGACATTGACATTAAGCGAAGATTTATCTGTTTCTTTTGTTTCTTGCAAAGAATCTTTTTTAATGGTGTTGATATTAAGTGAAGGCTTGTTTATTTCTATCAAAGGACAATAACGAAGACCACTAGTTGTTTCTTGTGTGTTAGGTTTGATAGGGACACAAATACCTTGTTCTCTAGAACCACATCCTTTTCCACTGTAACCAAGTTGTTTAATCATTTCGTAACCTTTTCCATAAAGTTTTTTCATCTCTTTAGGATTTAGAGGTTGTTGATAGTTAGTTTTGTCAAATTTTGTTGTATAATTTTCTTTTTCTTCTAAAGTGGTTGAGGTGGATGCTTTCAAAGGGTCTATCACATTTTGTGTTGAGATTATCACTTTTTTATTTTTCATGTGTCTTTATTATGATCTTCGGTTTCCCATCAAGGCTAGGTGTGAAATCCAAGGAACCCCAATAATCGTCTAATAGCTTCGTGACTTATTCAATGCGTTTTTCTTCATATTTTTGTTGCACATGTTCCAATTGTGTAGTTGGTGTCAATGTTTTTAAATAATTCTCTTTATCTTTTTCAATATTCAAATGATTGTATGGTTTAGGATTGGCTTTGATTGTATAAACTTTGTTGTTGTAGACATATTTCATGATACGATGAAGGGTAGAGGGCACAACATGCATCTCATGGATCCATGGTCTTCCTAAAAGGAGATTGTATGAAAGATCATGAGGCATAACATGGATTGGGTTTTGTAAGGTAGCCTTTCCAACTGTAATAGGCAAAGTGATCACACCAAGCGATTTCCTTCCCACATTATCAAATCACTTAATAGATAAAGAGTCAGGTTAAATTTTTGATTTATCAACACCAAGCTTATCCAAAAGGTTTACACTACACACATTTAAGGCTGAGCCATTGTCAACAAGGGTTCGATTTATCCCTACCATCTTGTATTGAGCTATGATCATGAAAACATCATATTGTTTTTGCACTTCCAAAGGGGGGAGTTCATTGTGGTGGAAACAATGTCAGCATTAATTCCTTGAATCGGGGCTTCTATATCATTTGGTTGGGAATTAGAAGGATAGGAACTTGTTGTAAGGCACTTTGAATCATGTTATGATAGTGGGGGAAGGCTTGGATAAGGTCCCATCAAGATATCTTAGCAGGAGTCTTCTTAAGTTGTTCGACAAGATCATACTCCTTTCCATTTTGTGAAGGCAAATGAAGGGGACTTGGTAAGATAGGATTAGGAAATGGGAGGGATGTTGAAGGTGTTTGTCTTGGTTGTGGATTGTTCCTAGTGTTGTATGTATGAGCAACGGTATTGTAACTCGGTTGCTGTGAAACATTGTTCTTAGGTGGTTCGAGGATAAGGACGGGTTTGGTTTGAACTTGTGGTGGATAAATGATAAGTTTAGGCTCGGGAGAGTACTCCAAGGGGTATCTAATATGCATAACCTCAAAAGACTCATCCTTATTTTCATTATCTCTTAGTGAAGAGGAGTTTAATGTTACTTCATCATCTTCATCTAAGGAATTATTATTGTCCATGTTTTCCTTTTCTTCCATTGTGATATCTTCCCTAGTAGGAGAGTTTTTAGGAGAGCTACAAACCAAATGTTCTTGACATTCAAGGATTGGTTCTTCCAAAATGACTTCATTGCAAGTAGGGGAATGATCAATGGTTGAATTGTCTTGCTCGATAAGGGTCTCCCTAGGTGTAGAGGGATAACTAAGATTTTCATGACTTTCATCGATCAAAGTATATTCTTCACAACTAGGAGAAGAACAAATGTTATTTTCATGATTACCTATGGTTGTGTTATCTTTTTCATCAATGTCTTGTCCACTAAGAGAGGTAAGAGGAGAGAAACAACTAGGACTCTCAAAACTCTCATTGATTAGTTCTTCTAACATCAAAATATCTTCTTCACAAATAGGAGAGATATTAGGAGAAGAATGAATATGATCATTAGGATTGTCCAAGGTTGTATTTGGGTAAAAGCACAAAGTTGTGTCACACTTTATAAAGGAAATGACCAACATTGATCCAAATTTTAAACTTGAATCACTAAAAAATGGCATATATCTTTTGAATTTTGAAATGATGTAATAGTAAAATATGTAGTTGTTAGTATATTTTATGTTTGTAATTTTTTTAAAAACTAAAAAATTATTTTAAACTATTTTTTAATAAATTAACACTATAATTTAGTTGTTGATAAAATGCTAAAAAATGAAGTTGCATGAGCCGTCAAAATTTTTATAGGGGCTAATGCAAGAAGTTGGGTCCACAAAAAGCTCAAAAAGTGGGAGTGATTTTGCTATTTTTCAGAATTTGTCACACTTGGACTGAAAATTTGATGCAGTTACACAATGAATTTTTAAAAAATTCAGTAATATGAAATTTAGAAATTTGAATCTAGTTTATAAATATGTAAATTATTCAAATACCCAGATTGTAGAAATTAAATTTTGATAAGGATCTATAAAAACCACTTTTTAAAAGTCCCTTTTTTTTTACCATACCATGTACGTGTACGGACAACACTTTTTGACTCGAATAAAAGTATTTTGCTAATTCCTTTTGGGGAAAGAGAGCTAACAACATGAAGATTGATGAGGAATTTTTTTTGTAATTTTTTATTGAATAATTTTATTTTAAAAAAAAATTTATTGGCCTTAATTGTTGTTTTTAAAAATCAACGTGTACAGATAGCATAATTTGACCTAAACTAAACTTTTTTTGAATTTTTTTTTTTTTCCATTGTGTAAAGAATTATCTAAAGATTGATGTCATATAAATTTTTTTACAAAAAACTTAACCAAAAAAAGTTATTAAAAAACAAAAAAAACCTGATATTTCAAGTTTAAGGACTAGTTTGCTTTGAAATTAATAAAAAAATAGAAAAAATAATCCAATCTTAATAAAAATTATATATTTAAAAACTAGACATCGTGTTCTGTAATGGGTTTTAATTTGATAGATTGATTCGGAAAAAAAATTCATCAGCCATATTGTCAAAGTTGAACATTCTTCTTCAATCTGCCTTAGTTTTTTAGTTGCAGGTCAAAGGCTAAGGCTCAGATTGCCAAAGCTTTCCCGAACCTAAAACCAAGTCTGGAGGCGGGTTGGGAAATAAATTTTTTAATAACGCGTACGCGTTATTAAAATGCATACGCGTTATTGAAACAAAACGCATACGCATTTCATAACGCGTACGCGCTATTTTTTTACTCGTTGGGTAAAGGTAACACATACGCATTTCTAATATATCTGTTTTTCCTGATCTGACATTTTCTGGTACAACACGTTTTTCTTGCAACATTCTTTTTCTGCAGTACAGCCCGAAAGCTCGATGTTTTGCATTTTTTATTGCAAATTTGTCTTGTGCAGGGCATATTCTATTGCAAATTGGTTGAAAAGTCAAGTGCAGGTTGAATTTTCTGAAGTGGAATCAAGTACAAGAATAATTTACAAGAAGATTCAAAAAAGAGAGTTTTTGGATGTATTCATGATATTTTTGTGTACTTCAAAGTTCAAAGAAGAAAGGATCTTCATAGTACAAAGTGTTATTTGAATATTTGAAGGAGGTGAAAATTTGAAAATTGGTTACAAGTATATCATTTTTTTTTCATCAAAAAGGGTTTGGTAACCATGGGATCAAAGAAAAGGCAAAGAAAAAAGTGTAGAAAGTCAATCACACCCGAAGAGATTCAAGCAAATAAAGATATGGAGGCAAAAAGACAAAAGGATAGAAGAGAAAGAATTCATCAAATGAAAAATTTGGAAGCATCTAGTTCAATGAATGTTGAAGAGAAAGTCATGAATGATGAAATGAATGTAGATGATGCAAATGTGGAGATGGTGAATATAGAAGAAAATGCAATTATGGAGACAAACTCAACTATGTTTTCAACTTCAACTTTGAATGATATGGAAATAGTACCTATGCAAACAACTTCGGGTATGTCTTCAAATCCACCTCTCAATGATATGGAAAATGCACCTATTCAAACAATCTCTCCAGTTATTTTTTCAAACCCAAGTCTTGATAATATTGATTTTGTTTGTTTAAATGATGCTGGATACACCATTGATGATATCAATAATTCTAGGGTTGAAAGAATGAAAAAACAAAAAAATGATGAAAATATATCTTATGAGAATGCAAATGTTAATCAAGTCCCTCATATTGATGAAAATGAGAATGAAATCTTTTTTACATTTGAAAATGAAAATGGAACCCCTTGTGTGAATGAAAATGAAACCCCTTGTATGGATGAAGGTGAAAATGTTTTTTTTACAATTGAAAAAGATGTGTTAGATAACCTTCGTGGTAAAGTTTCTTGGAGACAAATTAGAACTTATGGAAATAAAATATATAAAATGTTTTTTTATAGAAAGAAATTAGGATTCCAATGTCAACTCATGGTGCAATTGATGAGAATGTGGAAAATGAGAAAAGTGATGAAAAAATTAGGTATTTTTGTAAAACCAAAAAAGAAAGATGATTCAGTAGAACAAGTCATTTCTAGTGTTGCTAATGCTATTGATTTTATAGGTAAGAAAAGTTGATCTAAAGATAAAAATGCGGCTCGTCGTGCAATAACAACTGCTTTAGTTGATAAAGCAACTTCAAATAAAAGAATGTTAAGTAAGATTAGTAAATGTATAAAAGTAATTCCTAAAACTTTGATTAGAGCTGCTAAAAGAAGAGAAAATATTGAAAAGGATCCAATTAATCAATGTTGGAGTTTTAGTGGTAGACTCCCAAGATCAGACATGAAATAAACTTATGAAATTAAATCTTTAATCGATAAATTTTGTCATGATAATAAAAGAGTATCACCTAACATTAGAGATGTCTTAATTAAGGGTGGGTTCCAAAATTCGTGTACCTCATCCAAAGCATCTCTTAGATATGACTCAAACTGAATTATATAAATTTTTTTTAGATGCTTGAATCTTACCATTGAATATTAAAATAAGTCAAAGATCATTCGAAAAGTGTAAACCTTGGTATGTTAGAATTAATAAGCAACGAATCTCTTGTTGTTGTAAGACTCATGTACAATTTTTTTATTATTATGATAGTTTTCGATATATACGATGCACTTTGCATGTTAACCAAATTATGCAGGACATTTGTGGTATTAATATGCCACCTGAAAGAATCAAAGATTTTATATCAAGTTTGTTTTGTGAACCCTCTAACGGAAACTTATTTGATTTAAAATCATGTATTTCTAGAGAATGTGATAGATGTGCTAAATTTTCATTATTAGGTGAATGTATGCATGAAAGTAGTTTAAATGAATTTGGACAACAATTAGTAGATGTAAAAAGATTTAAAAATGTTGAGTATTCTTTAAAAGATGGAAAATCTGGAAAACGTTATGAGCTAATTATGGAAAAAAATAATGTGCATGCATTTATTAAAGAATTTAAAGATAATATTGTACCTAAATATGTTCAACACTCTCAATATGCTCATTGGCTTGATAATCAATTTTGTTTATGTAAAAACACATTCCCAATTGGAACTATATTGTTAGTTGTTGATTTTGCTGAAAATTATACTCTTGCTCCACAAGAAGAAATTCAATCACAATATTATAATTCAGTGCAAGTATCTATTTTTGTTCATATTGTTTATAGACATGTAGATGATAGTAGAGAAGATAATAGAATTTTTTTGAGAGAGTACCATTTTTATGTAAGTGATAATCGATTACATTCATCTGAGTTTGTTCAATATTGTTTTGATATATTTTACAAAAATTTAAAAGAAAGAGGAATTCAATTGCTAGAACATCTCATATGGTCAGATAATTGCACGGGTCAATTCAAAAATGCTAGGATGTTTTATTAGTTATGTAGAGTTCATAAGGAAAATAATATCCAACACATATGGAGTTTTTTTGAAGCCGGTCATGGTAAGGGAGAACACGATGGAGCAGGTGCATGTGTGAAAAGAGCTCTTGCTAGAGAGCAACTAAAATTTGAGGATGCTACAAAATTTAGAGATGCACATGCAATTGTAGATTGGTGCAATACCAAATTATCTACAAGAGTAAGTGAGAGCTCAATAATTCACTGCTTCTTTTGGTTAGTTGAAGAAAATGATATTTGTTCTCAACAAGATTGTGAAACAATTAATGGATCTGCAAAATGGCATTCATTTAAGAGTTCAAATGCAAACACATGGACAATATGGACAAGGGAGTTGGCATGCTTTTGTCAATTTTGTATTGCAGGTGATTGGGAGGCTTGTGAAAATATGGAATGGGTTGAACAATGGAAACAAAGAGCCTTAACACCTACATCGACACATGTTCAACATGGAACAATAATTGAAGATAATCAAGCGTTCGCATCAGATGATTATGATCATGTTTCTGATCTTGTACAAGAAGGTACATTATTTATTGAGATGAATTTTATATGTATGCATGTTTATATACATGAATTAAATATAAGTCGTGCTCTTTATTGAATTTTTTATCTATTTTTGTAGGACATGTGTATGCTGTTGTTGCACCCGAGGGGAATGAAGAGGAGACAGAGTACTGGTTGGCTAGATGTGTTGAGAGAAAATATAAGTTGGTACATCCTAGAGTGGATGATGATAACTTTGAGTATCCAACTGGTTCAGTCGTTGTTGTTGGCACCTGGCTTCAAAAATATTTGATAAGAAAGAATGGCTTGCCTGCATTTGAAGATTATGAAAGACACAAGAAGATTATACATTATTCACATTTGATTTTGGCAACCAATATAAAACTAGTTAGATATCACGGGAGGCCTGCTAATAAAGTTTTATGGACACTTTCAATGGATGATCATGAGACAATCATAGATGCATTACAAAAAAGAGAGGATGCAGATGGTACAACAGAGTAAATAAATATTGGTAAGTATATCTAGTTGTATGTATATATTTAATTGATATATATATTTGTCTTTAAATTCATTTCCTTATTAAAGTTTTATATCATTTTTTGTTTCAGGTCTCCCTTGATACTAGATGTTTTACAAAAAAGAGAGAAGATGCACTCTTATTACAATGGAATTCGAATCTAGAGACAGGTAACTATATATAGTTGTAGATACATTTAGTTGAGAGTATAAATATAAAACTAAATTTAATTCATTGTCATTTTATAAAAAGTTTATAATTTATTTCATATCCCCTTAAGCCATCCTCTTATGTACCATTAATCCATCCTCTTGCATCCCCTTTAAGTCTCTTTATTAATTCCCCTTAATTCATTCTATTAGGACCCCTTAATCCATAGCCATCCCCTTAAGCCATCCCCTTAGGTCACATGGTTTAGGGTTTAGGGTTTCTAGGGTTCATGTGATGCTTAGAATAACAAATTTATATGGATTAATGGTTTAGGGTTGATCTCCTAGGATTTAGGTCAGTGGTTTAGGGTTTAGGGTTTCTAGGGTTCATGTGATGCTTAGAATAACAAATTTATATGGATTAATTGTTTAGGGTTGATCTCCTAGGATTTAGGTCACGTGGTTTAGGGTTTAGGGTTTCTAGGGTTCATGTGATGCTTAGAATAAAAAATTTATATGGATTAATGGTTTAGGGTTTAGGGTTTAGGTCACATGGTTTAGGGTTTATGGTTTCTAGGGTTCATGTGATGCTTAGAATAATAAATTTATATGGATTAATGGTTTAGGGTTTAGGGTTTAGGTCACGTGGTTTAGGGTTTAGAGTTTCTAGGGTTCATGTGATGCTTATAATAACAAATTTATATGGATTAATGGTTTAGGGTTGATCTCCTAGGATTTAGGTCACGTGGTTTAGGGTTTAGGGTTTCTAGGGTTCATGTGATGCTTAGAATAACAAATTTATATGGATTAATGGTTTAGGGTTTAGGGTTTAGGGTTTAGGTCACATGGTTTAGGGTTTAGGGTTTCTAGGGTTCATGTGATGCTTAGAATAACAAATTTAAAGGACCCTTAATCCACCCTCTTGAATCCCCTTAAGACATCCCTTTAAAGGACCCTTAAGTCATATCCTCTTACATGTACCCTTATTCCACAATCTTGCATCCCTTAAGTCACTCGCATGATTCCCCTTAAGCCATTCTCTTAGGACCCATTAAGCCACACCCTAGGGTTCATGACATGCATCCCCTTCATCCATCCTATGGCAAACATCATTTAGGGTTTAGGGTTTTCTAGGGTTCATGTGATGCTTAGAATAAATTTTTTATATGGATTAATGGTTTAGGGTTTAGGGTTTAGGTCACATGGTTTAGGGTTTAGGGTTTCTAGGGTTCATGTGATGCTTAGAATAACAAATTTATATGGATTAATGGTTTAGGGTTGATCTCCTAGGATTTAGGTCAGGTGGTTTAGGGTTTAGGATTTCTAGGGTTCATGTGATGCTTAGAATAACAAATTTAAAGGACCCTTAATCCACCCTCTTGCATCCCCTTAAGACATCCCTTTAAAGGACCCTTAAGTCATATCCTCTTACATGTACCCTTATTCCACAATCTTGCATCCCTTAAGTCACTCGCATAATTCCCCTTAAGCCATTCTCTTAGGATCCATTAAGCCACACCCTAGGGTTCATGACATGCATCCCCTTCATCCATCCTATGGCAAACATCATTTGAATTTGTATGGAATTTATAAGATCCAATTTTGTAACTTTTACTATATATTTACTTAAATGACTCAATTTTTTTTTATAGAACTACTTACTTACATTAATTATTTTTGCAGGTTTTCATCAAGTCGGTCTACCATGCGATTGTCATTGAAAAATTATTTTATCAAGAGACTATGTAAATATCAATTTTTGGTCTTCACGTAAAAATTGATAAGCTAAATAATTGGATATACATGTGCACACATATATGTTTCATTATGTTCTATATTTGTATGATTTTCAATGAACTTATTAGTAACTTTTTAAAAATCTCATTCCAATTTTATAGATTATACATTTCATATAATTGTTCAAATATTTTCTAGAATTGGTAAATAGTTAAAATTATGTGCTCTTAGTTTATTATGAATATAATCTAAACTATTTAAGGAATATTTAAATTTATCACCTTTAACCATGTGATAAATTATATATTTATGAAATTTGATTGTAGAGATAAGAATTTATATCTAGTGCATGTATTACTTGAAAATTAGATAAAATATCTAGATCTACAAATGTATGATTGCATATAATCATCAAAAGGAACATAACATGATCATAATTGACTGCATATATATAATCATCACATTAAAGTCATCTGATATAAATAAACAAAAATATGTATATGTCAAATCCAACACATAAAAGTTTAAATAAAACTAGAGATGTCTGGTCTATTTAAAATTTAAAACCATTTAACTATTAGGCTGATCAGTCAAATCAAGTCTCCTCTTTGTTCCAGGTCGATTTGATGTACCTGCATCATGTTGTAAAAGAGTACAAGTAACTTGAAATTAGATTTAAATTTTGATATAATTAAACATATTTAAACTTGAAAATATAAACTTTTCGATAAAAAATAAAAATTTAATTAAATATCTAGTAAATACAATAAAAATGATTTTTAGTACATGAATAATTTACCATATGATCATGTGGATCTACAGGAACATTTTGTTCAACGGGTAGCATAACTGTCACTTGAGAAGATCCAAATGCCCGATCTACTATATCTTATATATTCATATATAAAGCAATCAATATGTTTAAACCTCAAATATATATATATATATATATATATATATATATATATTTAAAAGATCCGTAAAAAATGTTTAGGATATTTAGTAAAGTTTACAACCTCGAATGATATGACCTCAAGATCACGCACCTAAGATTTCCCATGCATAAATGCTAACGATGTCTCAGGTGCACTTGCAATGGGTGTCTCATGAAATCCTTGCATATAGATGTACAACAATTTGTATAGATCATTCACGCATGTGTATATAAATGTAAAATTTGTTTAGGATATTTAGTAAAGTTTACAACCTCGAATGATATGACCTCAAGATCACGCACCTAAGATTGCCCATGCATAAATGCTGACGATGTCTCAGGTGCACCTGCAATGGGTATCTCATGAAATGCCTACATATATATGTACACCAATTTGTATAGATCATTCACGCATGTGTATGTAAATGTAAAAATTAAATTAAATCTATAATGTGTATTTAATTCAAACTTAACAAACTTTTGAAAGAATGCACCTGAGCTGATGATGACTCAGGAGCGCTCACCACAACTTGTGGTTGGTCAGCACTAGGCACGCTCATCTAACCTCCCTGCATCTAGATATAATATATATCAATCACACATCATGTGTAAACATTCAAAATAAATTAGATATATATATCCACACAAACTAAATTTAATATATATTGGTTTAAGTACCTGACCAAAAGGTGAGCCCATATCTACAACACTCGACATATAGACATGATCATTTTGAGTTTCAGGCATTGTCTGATCATGCGTCTACACCAAACACTTATTGAATTAATATTGTATTATATATATAATTTGATGTTATTATTTAAACATGAATTTTGCACATTCCAAAAAAAAAATTAAGTTCAAAAGATGAACATACCTATGTAAGATGATGCTTAGAATATAGTAAATCCATAAATGACTGTCTTAGACGCATGTGGGTCACTTGAAGTGGATGCCTAAGTATTCCTATTGCTCGAGCCTACATGCTCTCTATTGACCACTTCAGCCGCCGCGTGTGAAGTTTGATGAGTGAGATGTCCTGAAAGTGAACTCAATGCTCCTAATGTCGATAGCATGGTTTGCTGCTAAAATGCAGCGGGAACACCAGGAGAAGCAGGAGGAACAATAGGAGCAATTGGAGCACTTCGCTGAGGATCAACACGTGCTCCTAATCTATGTTGGGGCATGCCACGCCCAACTCCTTGAAATGACCTCATATCAAAATAGTTGGGTTTTAAACCCAACTCAAACTTTGCCCATAACTTTCTCAAAAAGTATAGGGGCACCTCAGAATTGCCATGTGGTGGAGTATCAAACACCACCCACCATCTATCCCAAAAATGTGTAGCTATCTGGGGGTGCCTACACCATAAAATTGAAATTTGTTTTTTGGTGGGTGGAATTGGTTGGCTAGTTTGGGGGTTAAGAAAATATTGGCACATGGCTTCTTTGGTAATTTTAAGGTCATTAATTTCTTTATAAGACAATCCATCTGCATAGAATTGTCTCCTCTCGTCTCTCCATTGATGGAACCTATCTAGGTCCGCATCAATAGATCGAATAGAATCGACAATAGTTTGCATCATAGATGCAAACCATGAGAGATGGGGGGAATTCTAGGCTCATTTTTTATTAGATCTATATTTTCTTGAATGACCATAAGATTTTCCCTAATGCTCTCTCTCAACTGATCCTGGTCTACTATAGGGGGTGGGGGGTTAGGAGGTGGAGGGTTTGGAGGAATGGGGTTTTCTTGTGGTGGTGGGTTTGGATCTATGGGATCTACAGGAATATGTGGTTCAGGCATAAAATCCTCTATGCTAAATAGTGGATCCATGTGAATGTACAACCAAATGGCAACTGCACATGTTAAACAATTAAAAAATATATATCAACAAATTAATTAAATAATGCACACAATTTGAAAAAACTATTTAAAAATCACATTGAATGTGCACAAATTCAAAATACAATTCATTTGAAGACCATTCGATTTATAACATTAAAAAATCCATAATGTTCATGTTAAAAATCCATAGCATGTACACATTAAAGTTTATAATTTAAGTTTCTACAAGGTTTGAAAATTTCAAATTTGTGGTTTACAATTTGAGTTTTGGGTAAGGGTTTGTGTTCATATTTTAGAATGTAGGGTTTAGTGTCTAGGGTTTTCTTGATTAATGATATGTGATTATGTATGGTTTGGAGTTTACATATAGTCTGAAAGATATCTAGGTTTTATGGTTTAGGGTTGATAGATAGGATTATATGGCTCATGTGATGTATACATATAAGGTTGTAGACATCTATTTCAAGATTTGGGGATTTTGAAAGTTATATATGTATATTAGAATAATGTAATAACCATTAAGATCTAGAAATTAAAAAAATTGGTTATAAGGATACATTTAAACATATTAAGGATATACATTTAAACATATAATAATATAGAAACATAGTAATCATGGTATTTGAAAAGGGGAAATGATAATAGGAGTTACCGTAGAACACAAAATATTGTTCATATGAGAGACATAAAAGGTATGAGAAGGAAATATTATTTTAATAATAAATTATTAAACAATAGTATAGTACATGAAACTTAAAGGATGCAAATAAATTAAAATTATAGTGATTAAAAGTAATAATTATGCAAGAAATAAGGAAGCCAAACTACCAATTCGGTAGGGTCAAATCCAAGAAAGTTTGCAACCCAATCCTTCACTGGAATTATAGAATTTATATTTATACATTTCAATTTCTTGATTTTTTAAAAATTTTGAGTAATAATAATGAAGGAAAATCTATAAGTTGATGTTCTAGGACCCCCTTTGACAAAATGGTAACAATCGACCTAGATTATGTTGAATCAAGAGTGAAGGAAATGAAAATTCAATATGTTATGACTAAAAGTCTATGGTTGTTATAACAAATTGAGGGAAATGCATTGTCTTGTGATACCTCACAATTATCACTACTAAAAATAAACTTTGTTGATCACACCTAAAGACCCCATTGTTATATAAGTTTGTAAATAAACTCTTTGAAAACTAAGATTGTGAGAAACATAAATTGAAGAAATAAGACTAAAACCCTATGTGTTTTAAAAAGTTCCACTAGTATTCATGATTTTTAAATCCTTATGAAACCATCAAAAACCTTAGGTACCTAAGTATGGGGATATTGGCTCAAATACATAGTTTCAAAACTAAAAAACTACTAGAGTATGGATTTTAATGACAACAAAACCCTAGAATAGAACAACCTTTACAAACATCATAAAAAATTTGAGGGAAATTCTCTATGATTTAGGGTGTAATGGGCCCAATATATATGCACATGATATATTTTTTTGAAGGATTTTAAATATATTGATTTAAATTGTATGCATGTGTGCATATGTATTTGTAAATGAATTCGTTGCATCCTCTTAAGTTGTCTTCTAGTTTAAGAACAAGTTGAACATATTGAATATAAGTTCATATAAACAACTTGAATATGTTTAAGACAAAATTCAAGAACACATGGAAGAACAAGTTGAACAAGAACATGTTAAATAATAGATTAGAAAAACAATTGTTAGAGATGCAAAATTGGAGAATTCAGTTCAAGAAAACATTGCTAATAGATTTATTTTTCAAGTTTAAGATAAAAAATTTAATCGATATAGATGAGGAATTTTTTAAAATACGATTTCATCTAGGGATATGTTGCCTTCTATTAGAATTTTTATCACACTAATTCTAACTTGAACCATAAACGGTCTAATTATAACTTGAACCATAGACCCTAATTATAGCTTGAACCCTAATGTATTCTAACTTGAACTCTAACCCTAATTGTAATTAAATCGCGTATCATAACCTTAGTTGAACACTAACCCTAAATGCATATAAACTTTTTAATCATAAACCTAGTTAAATATTGATTGAATGTTTAACTATCACCAAAATTACAACCATTTAACCCTAGACTCTTAATTTAATTTTTACCCCAACCCTAGAACCCTACACCAATTGACAGGGCTAATTCTAACTCCAACCCTAACCTTCATCTTAAATTTTAACTCATAATTTCATAATCCTAACCCTAACTCTAAACCTAATTGAATTCAAACCCTAACCTCAACCCTTACCCGAATATTTATCTTATAACTCTAACCCTAGAATTGAACTCCAACTTTAATTGAACCCTAGAAGCAAGTAATTGAATTCTTTAATATATTAAACAAGTAAACCTAATCATAACCCTAATTGTAATTTTGAAATCTAACTATATAATATATATTAAAGTTTAAGCCAAACCCTAATTGTACCCTAGCTTTAACCTAATTTTAACCTACAAATAGGATTTTAGTTTACGTTTTCTAGGGTTTTAGTTTACGTTTTCTAGGGTTTTAGTTTACGTTTTAGTTTATGTTTTCTAGGGTTTTAGTTTACATTTTCTAGGGTTTAGGTCCAAGGATTAATGGTCTAAGTAAATTAGTTTTTTAGAACCTACAGTTTAGGGTTTTCAAATTTCAAAATTAAATGTGTCGAATTTAGGTTTTTCTTTGGGTTTTCAATTTAGAATTTTATGTTGTTTGTTTCATTGATGTTTTCAGTTAATTAAATATAGTTTAAAAACTATTAAATATTAAATTAAAACAAACTAAACAAAAATAACTAAATAGCAATTATAAAACAAAAATAACTAAACAACAATTATAATGCAAAAAAATTGTAGAATTCAACCAACCTGGAGGTTGCTGAGGTCAGGTGTGTCGACGGGAGGAGGTGAGAGTGAAAAATTGACAAATTACGGCCATCCAAAACGCGTACATGATCTGCTTCTCCTTCAGTTGGCCCATGAAACTAGACTGTGAAAATGACTTTCACAGTCGCTTATTTAAAAAATTAAATAGTTTTTAGAAACGCATACACGTTACAAAACGTGTACATGTTTCATAATGCGTATGCGTTTTAGGTTCGTATCCCTGAATCGTAACGCGTACGCATTACTGATTTAGGATCGGGTATGTGATACATAACGCGTATGCGTTTCATGCAAGAAATTTTTTTTCGGCTGAAACTTCCCCTCTTCGTGGACCCAACTTCATGCATTGACCCATAGTAATTTTTTCTCTTTGAAATTTTTTGTGTGTATTTATAACTTGAAACATTAGTGCATAGATATATTTTTTTCCAATTTTGATAAATATGTATTTTTAAATAAATATTAAAATGTGCGTGAATCAAAAAATAGTTGTTTCCATGGGACGCCAACTTTCATATTAAATATTTATCTAAAATGGAAAAAAAATTATACCATCTTGAAATAGATTCTTTTATCTAGTGCATCATGTTTTTTTCAATTTTTTCAATAAATTTTAGTATTTTTCCTTGGCATAGTAATCAACCTAATAATTTGTGTTGAAAACCTACTTTTAGTAAAAATAAAAAGTAAAATATAAATAATAATTAAACTATGAAAATAAATATATTTTTGAAAACTACACATATGGATCTACAAAAGGGTATTTTTATATTTAAAAAAAAATGTTATTTACATTAGTAGGAGTAATTGAAACTTCAAGTTTTTCAAATAATTTTATTTTTTTGGTAAATTGGACTCAAAGTGGTGCTCCATATATTTTTAGCCAACAATTTTAGTTGAAAAAGTTGTGGAAGTATCTAACTTAGCTAGAATGAATCTTAATAGATCATATGTTTGACCAAAATTGATTTTTAGTTAGAAATACTTAAATTCAGTTGTGTTGATAAGTTGGTTGAAAGTGTGACATAGATTTATCCTTTTACCCATTCTCTTTCACAAAAAAACACTCTCATAGGGAGGGGATATGAAAATTTTCTTAGCGTGCCTAGAAAGGTAAGGTACTAACATTGTTTGACAAAAATGAAAAGCACTTTTAACCATCTCATGCAATGCTGTAATAATGTAAATAATGTATATCCAAAGATGTAAAACATGTTTATCTAATGTATGCAAAACTTTAAGAATGCAAACAATGTATATCCAAAAATGAAAAGCACTTTTATCAAACTTATGCAAAGTTTTATGAATGTAAACATTGTGCATGTGCAAAAGTGAAAAGTACTTTTATCCATATGATGCAAAGGTTCATAAATATAATTTTTTTCAGATTTTCAGACCTAAAACAAAGTAATTTATTGACTACACTATGAAATAGACTAAAAATGAGATGTTGTAAATGCCATGTTTGGACTTGAGCAATGTATGAAATGAAGCACTTTAAGATTGAATTAGTAAGATACATGAAACAAAAAGTCAACCCACTGAAACATGTAATCAATCCCAACAAGTAGAAGCACAAAAATGCTGGTTCAAATCCTAAAAACTACAATCTAAAATTCCATAGGGACTAAGATGCCAGGGAGGGCGTCTTAGTCCTCCTGATGAAATTTGAAAGTTTCAGAAGGTAAAATAGATAGAAAATCACTTGGACAAGGTATTGCAACAAGAACCAGAGAGGGACTTAAGATGCCACCAAGGGCATTTTTGTCCCAGTAAGGGGTATTTTTTTGTAAAAAATCAAACAATTTTGGGTTGATAATAGTGTTCCCAGGTTGCCTACCGAGGGACCTGATGTTTGGAAACATAAAATTGTGCAAATGAATGTAAGAAAAAGTAACTAGTGACGATATATTGGATGCAAAAGTGAATGCATTTTTTTTAAATTTTGAATGTAATAACAATGTTTATAAATGCAATTAAGAGGATGAACAATGCACTTTTCAGTTTTGCAATGAGATAAGATGATGCAAAAAAAATGCAACCTATATGCACTTGCACTAATGCAAATATGAGAAACCCTAGATGCAATTTCACTAGTGCAAGATGCAAGAAACCCTAGATGCACAATGCAATGAATGCAGTCTAGATCTAGGAATCTAAAGGACTCCAAATTAGAAAAGGAAGAATGCTAAAACAAAGTCTAGTTCACCAAAATGATTAGTTGAAAAAGGGGAGCTCTACATAGAACATCACTCTTTCTCCAACTAACATTCAATTATGACTTAAGAACCCTAATAGGATTGACTGTCAACCTCTCAAGGTGAGCCAATACGCAATTAGGAGGACTTAGGAGGGGGTGTTATTTCAGATTAAGGGGTTCACCACCAAGCAAATGCTTGGAAAAGACAATGTTTGAAAACACACTATGATATGCAAAACAATTAAAATGAGCTAAATGAAGCTTACAAATACTAAAAATGAACAACTCCAAGTTAGGGTATGTGTACCTGGGAAACCTGGAGATGCAAATAGGAATTTGGAAATGCAAAAAAATTGCCAAAATATTATTGGATACCGAGGTTGTGTTGCTGATATGTGGTTGTCATTGATGTCAACATTATTAACATTAATGGATTGAAGGCTGTATATGTCGAGGATATTCAAAAAATTATAATAAATATATTGCAACCAGTCTGTGAAGTTGAGAAGGTCAGAGTGATGGAAATTTCTGTACATTGATGGTTATAAGGTGCACATTAAAGGGTTTGTTGCTGAGCCTATCTAGTATGTTGTATGAAAGTTTCAGTGGTGCGCATCAAGATTGAAGAAAGTTATAAAGTACTGTGTTCCTATAGTTATTTTGTCACTATAGCAGGTGTTTTTGAAGAAGAAAATGCAATTCTGATGAATTGAGTTGTTGTGTACACTCCTAAGATGTTCAGTGATATTTTTAGATTGTGGTACGTTCGCGTTGATCGGTGTTCTCATGATCGAAGATTTTCCTTTGTGTGCTTAAAGTTTTTATGTTCTTGGCCGCCATGATGGTGGTAGCATGTTGCAGATCCTTATGGATTAATATTTTATTGCTTGGCATGTTTGAGGATGTTGATTTAGGTCTTCATTACTATGTGACTGACTTAGGTTGGTGTGCATTGATATTTTTTCATGAATTGGGCCGATAGTTGTAATTTATTCTTTATTTGTGGTCGACAAAGTTGATGTAAATTCATGTAACGGATATATAAGAGCGATTGTTTCTTCATTTTGAAGTGTGTGTGTGTGGTGTATGCTCGGTGAATGTATGCGAAATGTGTGAATAAATATTATATCATTTGATTTCAGAGTAGAGTGTGAAGAAGTTTGAGCAAAGAGTGAAGAAGTATTCTTGTGCTTAACTAGAATTGTCATCAAGTTTTTGTAGAAGCTAATTTATTAATTTCAACCTCATTAGATGGATTTAATCTGATTATTTTATGTAAGGCAGTGAGCCTTCCCTTTGAGCAGTGAGCTCTAGGTAGTGTGCCTGAATGCAAGTGCATTCCCTATTCGTTTCTTTCATTATACTTCTAATAGGGTATAATCTTGTGGACTAACATCCATCGTGGTTTTTCCCCTAACAAGGTTTCCATGTATAAAAATCTTGGCGTTCATGTGTTTTTGATGTGTTGTTGATTTATGTTTTCACTGTTAATTATCAGATCTGAGATTAAAGGTTGATTAAGGTTGAATAAGTTTAAATTCTATAACAACTGATTCACCCCCCCTCTTAGTTGTCTATCCTCATTTTTCCAACAATTGGTATCAGAGCTAGTTCCTCTAAAGAAGTTTAATAGCTTGAGGTGGTCCGAGATGACATCATACAAGAAGGATAGTCCTAGATTCGATGGTACAAACTACTCCCCATGGAAAGTCAGAATGGAGTGTCATTTGAAGTGCATTGGTGAGCCTTTCTAAAAGATTACAAAGAATGCATATACTATTCCTCATAATGGTCCCTCTACTGCTGATGAGATCAAATAAGTAGAAACTGATACCAGGGCTATAGAAGCATTGCTAAGTGCTTTGACAGATTTAGAGATGACAAATGTGATAGGTCTGAAGACTGCACATGAGATCTGGAAAAAGTTGGAAACATTGTATGAAGGAAATGCACTAGTGAAAGTTTCCAAGCTACAAAGTCTAAAAGGAAAGTGGGAGAACATGAAGATGAGTGAAGATGAAAACATTTTTTCTTTCACGCAAAAGGTAAATGAAATAGTGATGGGCATTAGATGTGCTAGTGGAATCTTGGAAGAAGATGAGATTGTGGCTAAAATACTTAGATCTGTGCCTACTTCTTACAAAACAAAATCTCATGCTATTGAAGAGCTCAGGACAGTAACAAATGTTGCAAGAGAAATGTTGATTGGAAAAATTGCTGCCTTTGAGTTGAGTGAATTTGGTGAATCTTCTCCTGAGATAGAGTGCATTCAAAGCTACTGTATCTAGAAAAATCCAATAGAGATATGATCCGGGAGAGAGTTCCAGGAAGACATTCAAGTATGAAGATGAAATGAAACTGATTGAAGATGAAGAAAGAGAGCTAGATGAACTGGAAGCACTGATTGTGAAATGTGAAGCTAGAGGACAAGGTAAGTACAAAGGAAAGTTGCCTATTAAATACCCTAACTCTAACCCAAAACCTAATTAGACTCTAATCATTATTATACCCTATCCCTAGTCCTAACTATAGTCCTAACCCTAATTAGATTCTAACCATAATCCTAATTAAAATCTAATCCTAATTTAACATTAACCCTAATTAAACTCTAATCCTAACTCTAAACTCTATTTTAATCCTAACCCCATTTATATCCTAACCCTACTACTAACCTTACAAGTTAATTGAACCCTAACTATAATCCTAACTTAAAATTTAATTCTAATTAAATCCTAACCCTAATTGAATCTTACACCTAATCATAACCCTATTTGAAAGCCAACTATAACCCTAACCCCAAGCTTTATAGTAGAATCCTATCCCTAATTGAACCCTAAACATAAGACTAATCCTACTTGTAACCTTTACCCTAACTCTAAGCCTAATTGAACCCTAACCCTAACACTAATCCTAACCCTATTTGAACCCTAATCTTAATTGAACCCTAATCATAATTGAATCCTAACGCTTACCATAGTTAAACTCTAATTGAATAATAACACTTTATAACCCTAGTTATAACCTTAATTGAACCCTAACCATATTGAATCCTAATGCTCACCATAGTTAAACTCTAGTTGAACAATAACACTTTATAACCCTAGTTATAAACCTAATTCAACCTTAATTAAAGTCTATTTTCCCCCAAACCCTAATACTAACTCTAATTGAACCTTAATAACACTTGCCATAGTTAAACTCTAATTGAATAATAACAATTTTCAACCATATTCATAACCCTAATCTAATCCTAGTTGTAATCCTAATTCAACCTTAAATAAACCCTAATTGCACCATAACACTAATACTAAGTCTAATTCAACCTTAATAATTAAACCCTAATTGTATGCTAGTCCTAATCTGAACCCTAATTGAATCATAAACTTAAGCTTCATCATATCTCTATTTGAACTCCAACTGTAACCCTAACCCCAAGCTTTATTATATAACACTAACCAAAACCCTAACCACAATCATAACCTTAAGTGAACACTAACCCTAATTGAACAATAACCTTCACTCTAATTTAATTTTAACCCTAATTCAACCATAATAGTAGCCCTAATCCTAACCCTAACCAAAATTGTACCCTAACCCTAACCCTAATAGTATCTCTAATTGAACTCTATACTTGACCCTAACTATAATCCTGATTGAACTCTAACCTTAATTGAGTCATAACCATCACTAAATTGTAACCCTATTTGGACCATAACCTTAACCCTAAACCTCTATTGAATTCTAACTAAAATTGAACCCTAACCCTAATTTTAGTCCAAAATCTTATTGTAGATAAACCCTAAGCGTAATTAAATCCTATCCAAAACCCTAATTTAACCTCATGTATTCAAATATTTGTGAGGTTTATTTTATTTAGTATTTCTTATCAAGATTTATATTTTAAATATTTGTTTTTTCTTTATGATTGATTTATCTTTGTGATCAAATCTTCAATTTATCGTAAATCTATTTATTTTATCTTTTTTAATTTATTTGAATCTTTGTGATCATTTTTTATTTATCTTTTATCTTTGATTTATTTATTTCATCTTTTAATTTATCTATCGTAAAGATTCTCAAATCTTTGTGATTTATCTTTGATTTCTCTTTGTCATTAAATCTCTTTGATGGGCGGGTGCATGGAGATGGGTAGCCAATTTGTGGCCACTTTCAAAAAAAAGTTTTGAAAAGTCATAATGCGAGCACATTATAACGCACTCGCGTTATGACATATTAAAAGCAAAAAAAAAGTGAAACTAATTCATTCTTCATTTCGACTGTGTTTTTTGTTGTGCCCGTGACCAAACCCCCCATTTTTTGCACTTGAGTTCTAGGAGGAGGCATTGTGAAAAAATCTTCACCAATGGTTGCTATTTCTTCACAACGATGGTGCCACGATGAGGAGGAGGTGTGAGAGGTAAGGATTGTTTGCTTTTTATTTTAAATTTGTTAGTTTTAGTTTGTATTTGATATTTTTTTTTTTGAATTTTTAGGAGATGCAAATCAACCTACAAACCCTCAAAATCATCAACAAGAAGAGCAACCAAATCCTCAAGAACAAAATCAACCACAAAAACAACCTCCTCCACCAATCACTCAACCCCCTCCTAGCACTCAACAAAATTTAATTAGTGAAATTGAGAACAACAAAAAACAAATTGAGGATTTAATCAATAGGTTGAGTGATCCAAATGGTTCAACCACAGAAAGAATGACGCTAGCAAGTTCATTGAAAGATATGTTAAAAAATGTAGATTCAATTAGCAAACAAATAATTGGATGGAAAGATAGGAGGCAGGTGGATAGGGCTTATTATGTAGATAAACTATCATATAAAGATGTAAAGGATTTAAAAATTATAAAAGATAATTTGTGCTCATTATTCACTGACCCACACAAAAATCAAAATCTTACCCTCAATGCGAAGAGGTTTCCTATTAATTGGTGCCACCACCAATAGATTAGGAACCATTTTTATGATAGGTGGTACATGGTCTTTGATTACCCACCGTGCAACAATTGTGAAGTTCCGCAATATTTCCTTAGGAAACTATATACAGTGAGTTCATATTGAACAAATCCCAAATTATTTTGATATGAGGTACTTCTAAGGGAGAGGTGGGGGTCGGCTCAGGATAGACTCGGTGCACAACTGGATCCTACGCGGAAAGGGAGGCAAGCTCTCACTAGGCTGCCTTATGAGCATAATTTTATGCCTTCCGTCATGAAGGATAGTGCCAACATAGAGACATTGCAGGCGATTAGCACTTTGACCCAGAGTGTCATCCATCATACTAGCCCTATTCTACAACACCATCCGAGGGAGTCTTCGAGTGGTGGCCTTCGAACCCATGTGTGTCAATCTTGCAGGGCGACTTGTTCATATGACCCCATTGACACTCAGGAGGTTGCTACACAGGATCCGTCTGTAGCTATGGAGATGGAGAGGGCAGCTGGCATTTTGCATGAGGCGTATGACATTGATAGTTAGGTAAAAGTTAGCATGTTCATTGAATTTAATTTATTAAATTTCGATTTTGAAATTCAAGATTAACTAATTTAGTTTTATGATTTTAACAAAATTGTAGGGTCACAGTGTTGAGACTAGATGCACGGGCCCTCCACCTATACTTATTTCTACAGTACACCTATCAGTGGGGTATGTAACTAGTAAACAATTATAATTTTATTACATGTTAATATCATTGTTTTACGAATGGTATTTTAATATGTGATTTTGGATGTTGAACAAGGTAATATTGGAGGTTTCAAGGGAACACCTCCCAGTGCTAGTGGATTTACTCAAACCTACACAAAGGTAATAGAATAAAGAGTTTAACTAATGAATTTACTTAATAGATTTGTGTAGTTTATATGCACATTGTTGATTACGTTGAATAATTTGTTATTTTATTTTTAGATGTTGCAAGCCAAAACACCTCCGAATGTGACGAGGGAAATGGAGATCAGTGTTTCATCTGCTATACAATCCTCGATGGCTCTGACAGGGGAGGTATGAGGAAAATTAGTAAATTTCAATTTACATTCGTTGTTATAGATCTGTTAATGAAAAACCAAACCATTATTGATTTGTAGTTTAATTTCTATTTGGATGGTTTATACAAGGCTTGAGCATGCCTGAGCATGGGTGTGTGAATATTTCCTTCATGGAGAGAGATCATGATGGCGGTAAGTGATTATTTTGTCAAATATATCATTTTTTATGATGTAATTTCTATATATTCATGTAGAATTTACTTCTTATTGTAACAGTTAAAACTTCACCATGAACTAAAAACTAGGAGGAGCAGCATGAGCACTCCTCGAGCGCAACACAAATGAGTGACAAACCTATCGCCATCCAATCGACAAGAAAAGGGAAATTTTTTTATTTCCAGAGCATGTAGAGCAATGACTTTTGATTCCAGAGCCCTTTGTTGTATGCCTACATGGCAGTTTTGTACATATTTTTTATTGGACATATTTGACATTGTATGCCTATATGGCATTCTCGTAAGCCTATATGGCTATTTTGTACATATATTGCATACTTATATCAACATATATTGATGTATGCCTACATGGCTATTTGGTTAATACAAATATTTTTTATCGATGGTGTCCACATTTGCATTCTAAATTAATGGTTCAATAGATATGAGTTATGCATATTCAGGTGTATACTTTACAACTTACGTGTATACTTTGTGACTTACGTGTGTTCCAATGTATACTTTGCGACTGATGTGTTTTCATGCGTATACCTTGTATTCATGCATATACTTTGTATTAATTTGTGTATAATATGTATTCGTGTTTTTGAGTACTTGTGCTTCCCTTATTCACATGTACATGCTTAAATTATTTATGTGTATAATTATTAATTGGTTATCCCTAGCATTGATCATTGTTGTCCTTCATGGTTTGTCTTGAATATTAATTGATTGATGCTAAACAACTTTATCTAAAAGCAAAAAACACGTTTTCAATTGGTATTCCATGAAATGATTCATAAAAAGATTCCAATATGTTCTTGATGTGTCTCAGTATAAAAACGTTGAAAGATTTATATGTCAAATTTTTGCAATATTATTTCTTGTATACGAAATGGACTCGAGAGAAAGCAAGTTATAATTTATAATACAAATAAGAAATGGACTCAACACTATCCTAGACCCCCGAATAGGTCTATTTAACAAAGCAACATTCTCTCAATCACTCTTCCAATTGTAAAATACCATTGGGCAGGATTTACCAGTCTGCAAATCCATAAAATCCACAATTTTTAGGGCTCGATTGGCCCTCTAACCCCACTATCCTCTAAACCCCCAATTTTCTCAAATTTCACTAGTGTTTATTGAAAACCCCATATCCAGACGTCATACAACCTCAAAACCTCTTCCAACACTCTTCATTCTACACGCACAAACTTAATTGACCACCAAATTATGCTGCCCCTTGACTTTACCCACTTTTACTCCCTCAAACCTCTCTTTTTCATTCAAAACCCCTCTATTCCCAATTAGGGCATTATTACATAACATAATTTTGACCTTCCTTATATTTGTAGACCATTTGAACACATCAAACTTCACAACCTCACCCTATTTCCAACATATTCTAACTTATTCTCAAGCAATTATTTCTTTTCACCTCCTCTAGCCTTGCTTTTAAGGCCTAAATTTTGAATTTTGAATAGGGGTAGCATTAGTAATCTCTTCCAATGCCTTTAACAATTCTATTTTCTTATTTGTACTTACATAATTGACTCAAATGACCCCACACTAACTCAAAACTAAAAGCGAGATTAGAAAATGGGCTATCATGGCCTTATTTGACATTATAATGACTAAAACCACTAAACTAGAGCTTCATCAAATGGAGGAACAAGGTGCTCTGCACCAATGATCATCCACTTTTTGTGTGGAATACTCAGACTTCTCAACCATCGTGTGCATGTTTTTCTTTTCCATTGTTTTGCATGCCATCATAAGGGATCAAGTCGGTTGAACACAACTCAAATCAATTTTGTGTGTTTGGGTGTGAAAAAGGACCATGCCTAGTTTAAACCTACCTATCGAGATGTGTTGGAGAAGTTAGTTTGGTCACACGAATTGCAAAATGAAAGTTGCACCACTTTTCAACTTTACATTGCTTCTATTTGACACTTTTTCCATCAAGTGAAAACTAGACACCACAGGAAAATGAATCTGAGATAACAAAAATCAATTGAGGTTATTGTAGAAGGTCCTAACATGATCTTGTAGGCTCAAACGAAGAGTTTTTAAGTGTCACGGTTTTTGAGTAATAGCCCATCAAAGTTTGCTTCCCTTTTGCACTTTGGACCCTTAGGGGATCAATCCGGTTGAACGTAGCTCAGAGTGATTCCATGTGTTTGGGTGTGAAAGAGGACCATGCCTAGCATAAAATACCTATTTGGATGCGTTGGAACAGTTCGTTTGGTCACACGAGCTGTAGAATGAAAGTTGCACCACTTTGCAACTTTGCATTGCTTGCATTTGACACTTTTTCCATCAAATGAAAATCTGCCGCCATGGGAAAACCACTCCGAGATAGCCAAAATCAAGAGAGGTTGTTGTAGAGAGGCCCAATACAATTCTGTAGAATCAAACGAGAAGTTTCTAAGCATCACGTTATCTGAGTAACAACATGCTAAAGTTTGCAGCCATTTTGCACTTTGGACCCTTAAGAGATTGATCCGGTGGAACGTAGCTCAGAGTGATTCTGTGTGTTTGGGTGTGAAAGATGACCATGCATAGCATAAGAATACCTATTCAGATGCATTGGAATAGTCCACTTGGTGACACGAGTTGTAGAATGAAAGTTGCACCACTTTGCAACTTTATATTGCTTTCATTGGACACTTTTTCCATCAAGTGAAAATCTGTTGCCACAGAAAAACCACTCCAAGATAGCCAAAACCGAGAGAGGTTTTTGTAGAGGGGCCCAACATGATCTTGTAGGATTAGATTAGAAGTTTCTAAGAATCCTGGTATCTGAGTAACACCATGTTGAAGTTTGCAGCCATTTAGCACTTTGAACCCTTAAGGGATCAATCCACTTGAACGCACCTCAGAGCAATTCTGTGTATTTGGGTGTGAAAGAGGACCATTCCTAGTGTAAACATACCTATTCAGATGCATTGGAATAGTCTGTTTGGTCGCACGAGTTTAAGAACGAAAGTTGCACCACTTTTGGAACTTTGCACTACTTGCATTTGACTCTTTTTCCATCAAGTGAAAATCCACCGCCATGGGAAAACCACTCCAAGATAGCTAAAACCAATAGAGGTTTTTGTAGAGGGGACCAACATGATCTTGTAGGATTAGAAGAGAAGTTTCTAAGCATCATGGTATCTGAGTACCAACATGCTGAAGTTTACAACCATTTTGCATTTTGGACCCTTAAGGGATCGATCCGGTTGAACGTACCTCAGAGCGATTCCACATGTTTGGGTGTGAAAGAGGACCATTCATAGAATAAATATAACTATTTAGATGCATTGTAATAGTTAAATTGGTCACACGAGTTGCAGAATGGAAGTTGCACCACTTTGCAACTTTGCACTGCTTACATTGAACACTTTTTCAATCAAGTGAAAATCCGCCGCCACGGAAAAACCACTCCAAGATAGCCAAAACTAAGAGAGATTTTTGTAGAGGGGCCCAATGGGATCTTGTAGGATCAGATGAGAAGTTTCTAAGCATCATGGTATCCGACTAGCAACATGCTGAAGTTTGCAGCCATTTAGCACTTTGGACTCTTAAGGGATCGATCTAGTGAAACGTACCTCAGAGCGATTCTGCATGTTTGGGTGTGAAAGAGGACCATTCCTAGTGTAAATATACATATTCAAATGTGTTGGAACAGTTCGATTGGTCACACGAGTTGCAGAATGAAAGTTGCACCACTTGCATTTGACACTTTTTCCATTAAGTGAAAATCTGTCGCCACAAAAAAACTACTCCAAGATAGCCAAAACCGAGAGAGATTTTTGTAGAGGGGTCCAACACAATCTTGTAGGATCAAAAAAGATGTTTATAAGTATCACTGTATCTGAGTAATAGTATGATGAAGTTTGCAACCATTTAACACTTTGGACTCTTAAGGGATCTATCCGGTTGAATGTACCTTAGAGCGATTCCGCATGTTTGGGTGCAAAAGGGGACCATTCCTAGTGTAAAAATACCTATTCGGATGCGTTGGAACAGTCCAATTGGTCACACGAGTTGTAGAACGAAATTTACACCACTTTGCAACTTTGCACTGCTTGCATTTGACACTTTTTCCATCAAGTGAAAATCCGCCGCCATGGGAAAACCACTTTGAGATAGCCAAAACCAAGAGATATTTTTGTAGAGGGGCCCAACATGATCCTGTAGGATCAGATGAAAAGTTTCTAAGCATAATGGTATCCGAGTAACAACATACTGAAGTTTGCAGCCATTTAGCACTTTGGACTCTTAAGGGATCGATCTAGTTGAACGTACCTTAGAGCGATTCCGGGTGTTTGGGTGTGAAAGAGGACTATGCCTAGCATGAAAATACCTATTTAGATACATTGGAATAGTTTGATTGGTCACACGAGTTGCAGAACGAAAGCTACACCACTTTGCAACTTTGCACTGCTTGCGTTTGACACTTTTTCCATCAAGTGAAAATCCATTGCCATGGGAAAACCACTCTGAGATAGCCAAAACCGAGAGAGGATTTTGTAGAGGGGCCCAACGTGATCTTGTACGATTAGACGAGAAGTTTCTAAGCATCATGGTATCCAAGTAAAAATATGCTGAAGTTTGCATCTATTTAACACTTTGGACTCTTAAGGGATCGATCCGGTTGAACGCACCTTAGAGTGATTCTACGTTTTGGGTGTGAAAGAGGACCATTTATAGCATAAATGTACCATGCATAGCATAAATGTACCATGTACTTAGAAGAAGATAAATAAAATTTATTGTTTCCTTGCATTTTTTTGTATTTTTACCAAAAATTTGATATTTCCTTGAACTATACGGTTCCGTACAGGGTGATTGTGTTCTCTTTTTCAATATCTTTGTGTTTCCACAAACCAAATACATATTTAGAAACCCATTTTGATGATAGGGTGCTTATTTTGTGAAAGAGAATAAGTTTTATGGGGTTTGTGTTGCTGCCCCTATAGATTTTGATGGAAAAGGGCATGAAAAATGAGGTTTCACCCTAGGGTTTGATAAAATATTGCATGTAGAGGTTGGGTGATTGTATTTTGCATTTTTGCAGGTGATTTTAAGAAGGCGTGAGGTAGTAGCATGTTTTGGTAAGGTGTGGAACCATTCCTCTCAATAAACCCTCCTCATACTAGCATAAAATAAGGGTTTTGTGGTTTGGCATGGTGGAGTGAGTTTCTCTTGAGAAAAATTGCAGATCTGAGGGTGAATACATGAGAATTGCTGCCCCAACAATTTAAAGGTGTTCTTGAATGTTTAAATGTATGTTCCTTTGTAAATTAGGCCTAGTTAGCCTAATGAGGACATCAAAGGTCATTTTTGATGCACATGTTCTAAGACAGTCACTATTGATTTTGAAGTATGTGTTGTAACTCAATAATAGGTATTCTAGATCAGTTATTTTTTGTGAAGTCATTTAAGAAGTTTTCCTCAAAACACCACTTGGAGCCACACTTTTCACTTGGAAATTCACCATAAAACCCTGTAGGAACAACTCCACCTTTGTTTATTGAATTCCCCTGCATAGATAAACACACACACACCTAAAAAATCCTAAGAATAACTTAATCCACTGATCTAAACTATCAAATTCGGTGGAGTAGTCATTATTGGTTATCTAGACTCTCAAAACTCTCAATAGTACCCAATTTATTCTTTTCACGATATACCCTCAACCGTTCTCTCTCCTTTGCTTTGAAGGTTTCATACTCTTCATCTGTTAGTTTATTCCTTTGTTTCTTCGACATGGCGGATAATTTTACCTATAGCATGGCAATGAGACAAATATTAGTTCTTGTTGGTTCTCAAAAATGTAGGTTTTAACCAGAAGAGTTTGCCAGGCTCTTACAACACTTTTGGCCAACCTACAAGGCCAATTGGTGCAATTGATGCAATTGTACCTTCTGCTCTTTAGGTTCTGCAAGACCTAGGCGAGTGTACCTATATGAAAAATGTAGATTTTGAAATGTATTTCTTGATGCAGTAATCTACCCACAATGGCAAAAGGAAGTGGATAGATAAAATCACTACAACTACTCCTACTACACAAAAGAAAGATTTTGAATATGTTGTTTATATGAAATATGTTCTCTGGGTTGTGGCAGATCAGTGCCTTCTATCCACATGGGAAATAGAGTCAAAAATAGAAAATGATATGTGTTTTCCTCTTTGGCTTAATTCTGGTTGTTGGGCACTTTGAAAAATGAAACTATATAATTGGCATAAAATTTCATTAATTTATGACTTGCATAAATTGTGCTGGAATGTTTCTCAACCTGGTTCTTCTTTAACTCCCTAAAAGAAATTTTTAAATTACTGTGACTTATTTAAAAGAGTTTAAATCTGACATGCAGACACCAATCAACTAAATCAGACAAAATGGGAATACATTATGATAAATCAGAGATATACTTGACATGCTGATTAAAACAATTAAAGAATCTCAAGTTGGAGAGAACCAGATAAAAGAATTATATTTAACACAACATAACAACTAAACACCAAAAGAGAATATCACCAATTAAAATTCATTATCTCCATTGATCTGTATCAGGAAAGGCTTTGTACATTATTTGCATTCCCAGTCCATTTTCTGGAAAAATCTAACTCCTACTCCTCACTCTTTTTTGCAACTGATTTTACAAAGTATTTATACAATTCATACCAAGCGTTGTAACCATTCACCGCTTCACATTATTTGACATAAAATAAGATATTTAATTGAGTTTCCTTTCGACAAATTAAATATTTTTAACTATAGCCATTCTTTTGATTTTGCTTTAAATACTTTTCCCGCCTTTTATTCTTCAAATCACATGCTTTTATATTTACTTTATACCGGTCTCCTAATATTTCTCATCTCCGCAACCTTCCTTATGTTTACCGCATTACTGCAATCAACCTTATGTCTCCCCATGGTATAGCGGTGTCTGACTTTGACTAGTCGCTGCTTCCCCGCTTACCGCTCTACCGCGACCTGTCAGCTTGCACCCTGGGGTTCCACGGTGACTAGCACTGACCTGTCTTCACTCCCTTTACCACCCAACTATAGGCTTCATTTCTATCACCTATGGTATGGCAGTAATAGCATTTTATGTTACCTTCACCATCCACTGCGTTACCGCATTCTTCATTCCGTTGTCCCGCGGTATAGCGGTGACTAACACTAACCTCCAACCTCTCGACCATCGTGTTACCGCGGTCTCCTTTCTAACTTTCCACGGTTGCATGGTAACTACTAACCGTTAGTCTCCGTCACCTCCCTATGTCTGTCTTTTCCTTCCATTGATTGCCTTTGCCGACCATTACCTATTCATTGCGACCACTGCAGTTTGTGAGATGACCGCCGACAGTGGCGTGGTAAGTGTTGCCTCACCACCTCCGCTGCTTACAAACTGTTCACTGCGCTACCGCAGTTACCATTCTATCCAGCTACGGTACCGCAGTAGCCGCTCCAACTACCCATGCTAACCCTTTACCGCTTAACCACGGGCCTTGAGATGACCCTCCGTGGTGTAGCGGTAAGGGACAATATGACTGCTCTTTCATCGCTATACCGCAAGCTAGTCTGTGGGAAGCCGCGGTAAAGTGGTGAAGGCTATGAAAGGTAATAGTATACCGACGGTATAAGGTATTTAAACATTATGAATGGAAAGAATGATTTTTTATGAAAAAGGTAGGAAAATGATGGGTTTAAATGGAGAAAACCTTAGGGGTTTTTCATGGATTTTTATGGAAAATAATAGGAAAACCCTAGGAATTTTTATGGAAATTTTTGGTTCTAACAGTTCCTAAAATATTTAACCATTCAAATAAATGAAATATATGTCATTCAAGGCTTCATAAAAAATACTTACAATCATCTTGTAGAAGACTATTTCTAGCATAGACAAAGGTGGTGCAGGGGCATGCCATGAGTACAAGATAGGCAAAATTACATTGTTTTCCTTGTGTAAATGGGGTGTTAAAGAAGGGTTTTGATGAAATGTTGAAGGAACCTTCCATGTAATGATTGTTTGAGCTTGTGCAAGGCATTGTTGAAGTGTTGTTGGTATTGGTGAGGTCTACTAAGCTCGGTTGTCAAGACTTTCAATAAACCCTAGGTTATTTGCATAAAAGTTGAGGGTTTAGTTTTAAGGTTTGAAAGTAATTTAAAATGGTGTATTGACCCATTAATCTCACTCTAGCCACTCTAACTCGAGGAATGGGCCTACAACATCACTAAAAAGGTGTGGGAATGTTGAGTGTGTATAGGGGAAATTTGGTGTTTTCCATGTGAATTTGAGAGGTTTTGACATGCTAAAGTGAGTATTGTGTTAGGGAAGCATTGTTTCTTGTTGAATTGATTTTTTTCTGGCCATTTTAGACCTATTTGAGGTGGTGGAATGTTTTGATAAGGTTGGGAAGTGTGTTTTCCAATAAGCCCTAGGTTATTTGCCTTAAAAAGAGGGTTTTTGGTTTTGGCATCTTGGTGGATGAATTTATGAGAAGTAATTATGAATTCTTTGGTTTGAATACATATAAATTGATACCCACATGTGTTTGGAGGTTTTGGTCAAGTTTCAAGATAAGTTTCTTTCCTAAAGTGTCCTAAGTTAAGGCCTAGTTGGCGTAGAAAGCCTGATTTGAGAAAGTTATTACAAAGTAACCAATAGTGGTTTGTTGGCATGCAACTGTGTACCCTAAAGGGTCCTTGAAATGGTTCAAGTCTTGGTCTGAAAGAATCTTATCGAGAAGAAATACCCGATTGAATGAGTTGGCAATGGTACAAGGAAGAGTGCTGATTTGGTGAAAAGTGAAGAGTTTTGAGAATTGTGACTTGTGACTTGTTGTTGTTGGTTGATTTTTTGTGTTCAGTTGTGTTGCAGAACCTCCTTTGGTTGCATCACAATTCAAATGCTTTGTCCATGCTTCCATTTTGATGACAACCTAAGGTTATAATGAAAAACAAACAATGATCAACATGGAATATAATTATTTGAAAAACTACCTCAATGAAAGCTTCAGAGAGTGGTATGCACTTCCATAATAAAGGATTGAGAAATGATGTTTTATTTTACTTCCTTAAAATGTATGTCATATATATGTGTATAAAAAATGTGGAAGCATACACAAGGTAAGTCAATTATTAAATAAAAAAATGCCTCAAAGAGATGTGGTTTAAAAATGTAATTGGAAAGTGTATAGAATTGTGTAATTTAAAATGTGCATTAACAACCTAAGGTTATAATGAAAAACAAACAATGATCAACATGGAATATGCAAAATAAAAAAAATGAGAGCAAGCCATAATAGAATGAAAGAAAATGTGTAAAGACTTCACATACCTAAAAAACCAGACTTTCAAATGGAGAAGTTCAACCCAATTATGTAGCCTTAGCTTCTTCTTTCTTCAAAATCCTCAACAATTTAACCTTTTCAAAAGCTTTTTCCCCTCCAAACTTCAATTGTTATATCAGTTTTCAATGGAATTCAAACTTGAATTGATATTATATGTCTTTCAATGTGAAAACTCTACTATTTCATGCAAAGGTGGTAGAAAGATCATGGAAAAGGTGGTGGAATGTGAAAAACATGCTTGCACACTTCACAATATCATCAAAAAGCTACTTTTTGTCGAAGCACATGCAAAACCAGGAGAATATGTAAAATGTGGGCCTTGAGATCATGGGTATATTGAGTTTTTTTACCATTTTTAGTGCAACACAAAACACACTTGCGTTATAACGCGAGCACGTTATTTCTTCCTAAAACGACCATATCTCTACTTCTTCACGTCTTTTCATGGCCATGAAAGTTGAAAGGTTTTAATGAGTTTTCTTTCTTTCTTTGTCCCATGCCTATGCAGTTCTGTCCATACCCACAAGTGCTGTCTCTCTCCACTCTGCATGCCTGTCTCCTCTCCACTTGGTCTCTCCGTCTCAAGTTCCTGTCTCTCCACGTCTCCACTCTCTCCACTCTCTCTTCTCCTCTTGGGATCTCTCCACTCCTCTCTCCTCTCTCTCACTCTCTCCCTCTCTCCTCCTCTCTCCGTCCATCTCTCCTCTCTCCACCTTCTCCTCTCTCCCTCTCCACTCTCCACTCCCTCAACCCTCCTCCTCCTCTCCCTCTCCCCATCCTCTCCACCCTCTCTCCCTCTCCGCCCCTCTCTCCTGGTCTTCACTCTCCTCCTCTCTCCACTCTCCTCCCACCCTCTCTCCCACCTCCCACCCCTCTCTCTCCCACTCTCTCCTCCCCATCTCTCCCATCCTCTCCTCTTACCCACCCTCTCCCACCTCTCCCTCTCTCTCCTCTCTCCCCTCTCTCCCCACCTCTCTCCCCTCCCCACCCTATCCCCCACTCTCTCCCACTCTCCCACTCTCTCCCAATCTCTCTCCCACTCTTAACCTCTATACCCCTATACCCTCTACCCTATACATTAGACCCTCGAACCTAATCCACCAAACCTATCCACTCAATACTCTACCCTCAACATTAAACCCTCAACCCTTAAACCCTCTACCTACTACCCTCTACTCTATAAACCCTTAAACACTCAAACCTAAACCCTAAACCCTCAACCCTTAAACCCAAAACCCTTAAACCCTCTGCCCTCTACCCTCAATCCTCTACCCTAATCCCTCAACCCTTAAACCCTTAAACCCACTTAGTAAACTCTCTACCTTAATCCCTCAACCCTTCAACCCTAATCCCTGAACCCCTATACCCTCTACCCTATACATCAGACCCTCGACCTTAATCCCCCAACCCTACACACTCAATCCTCTACCCTCAACCCTCAACCCTTAAACCCTCTACCCTCTACCCTATACATTAAACACCCAACCCTCAATTCTCAACCCTCAACCCTTAATCCCTCAATCCTCAACCCTCAAACCCTAAAATCTCAACCTTGATACCCTCTACCCTATACATTGGAATTTTAACCCCAATCCTTCAACCATATGTACCCTCAACCCTAATCCCTCAACCCTATTCCATCAATCCAATACCCTAATCCCTCAACCCTATAGGTCCTCAACCTTATACCCTCTATTCTCAACCCTCTACCCTATACATTGGATCCTCAACCATCATATATCTATGTCCCTCCCTCCTCTTCTCTCCTTCTCTCTATCCATCCATCCATCCTTCTCTACCCTAATCTCTAAACCCTAAACCCTAAACCCTAAAACCTTAAACCCTTAAACACTCAACCCTAACCCTCGAACCTCAACCCTTAAACCCTCTACCCTCTACCCTCAACCCAATACCCTAATCCCTCAACCCTTACACCCTTAAATCCAAGAAAAATCCCTACCCTAATCCCTAAACCCTCAACCCTTAAACCCTCAACCCTCTACCCTCAATCCTTAAACACTAATCCCTCAACCCCTATACCCTCTACCCTATACATTGGACCCTCAACCCTAATCCCTACACCCTCAATCCTCTACCCTCAACCCTCGACCCTTGACTGTCAACCCTCAACCCTCAACCCTAAACCCTAATCCCCCAACCCTATACACTCAATCCTCAATCCTCTACCCTCAACCTTAAACCCTCAACCCATAAACCCTCTACCCACTACCCTCTACCCTTTAAACCATCTCATAACCTCTCCCTCTCTTAGGTCTCTCACTCACACTCCCTCTCTCTTCCACTCCATCACTCTCACACTCCCTCTCACTACCTATCTCTCAAGTCTCTCCCTCTCACCCCCCTCACACTCTCAAGTCTCTACCTTTGGCACCCTACCTACATAAATCTCTCTTTCTCTCCATCTCTCTCTCTCTCTCTCTTCTCCTCTCCCTCTCTCTCAATTCTCTCTCTCCCACCCCCCCCTCTCTCTCACTCCCTTTATCCCTCCCACCCTACCTAGCTAAGTCCCTCTCACTCCAACCCCTTCTCTCCCACTCCCTCTCTCTTAAACTCTCACTTTATCCCTTTATCCCTTTCACCTCCCCTCACACTCTCAAGTCTCTCCCTTTGGTACCCTACCTACATAACTCTCTCCCCCCTCTCTCCCTCTCCTCTCTCTCCACCCCCTCTCTCTCCCTCTCTCTCAGTCTCTTCTCTCTCCTCTCTCCTCAATTCTCTCTCTCCCACCCCCCCTTCTCTCCTCCCTTTCATCCCTCCCACCCTACCTAGCTAAGTCCCTCTCACTCCAACCCCTTCTCTCCCACTCCCTCTCTCTTAAACTCTCACTTCCACCCCCTCTCCCTCTCTATAGACTCACTCACTCACTCTCTCTCTCTCCCTCTCCCTCTCCCGCTCCCACCCTACCTAGACAACTCTAGATCTCTCTCTTAAAACTCTCCCTCCCTCTAAAGACATACATAAGTACATACATACAAGCATAATACATATATACATACAATCTTACATACATACAATATACATGCATTGATACATACAGGCATACATACATACATACATGACATTCAAGCATACATGTGCATACAAATATATAAACATACATTAAATATGTATTTAACATAAAGCAAGACATAACGCGAGAGCGTTATACCATGCTTGCATTATTTCTTGCTAGACATGCTTCTTAGAAACAAAAAAAACCATGTCAAAATTGACTTATAATGCGAGTGCGTTATCATGCGAGCGCATTAAAACATGCTCGTGTTATATCTTTCTTTGGGAATCCCCAAGCCTTGGGATTGGTATTTTCCTTGGAATACCAACCCAAAGGTTTGGAGGGCATTCCCAATGACCAGAGACATGTTTTTGCAATTTCTACAATATTTCACATAATCGAGTTCGTGCTCACCATCAGGATTGCACATGGTTCAATATCAAACAAATCGAACATCTGGGTAATGTTAGGTTCTCTCTTAGCTATCCAACGATGTAATTTTTTTTACTTTCTGACAATGTTAAGCTGTTCATCCATAATTACTTTTGTTTGTATTTCTCTTTTTTGGCAAAAAATAGTGTTTGGTTTTTTTTTGTTATAAATTAACCGTTCATCGAATTTTCAAATAAATTACATTTTTAGAAACTAGACTCCATTCTACAATTTTTTTTTTTTTAAAAAAATATCAATTAGTTTCCAAAATTTGTAGGGGTAGCACGACCAAAATTCTGTTTTTTAGGAAGTGTCCACTTCAAAAATTAGAAAAAAAAAATTCATTAAAAAATTATTAGAAAAATCATGCATCAACTAAATACTGTTAGATAACTTTTGATATAGCGATTTTAAAAATATTAAAAAAGGTTCACCATACGAGGGTCGTACAAGAGTTTCTATGTTATGTTTTTCTGACAAAAACAACACCAATTTGTGTACGTCCCTCATTTGAACCCCTTAATATCAACCATTTTCAAAATAGATTAGTAGTTTAGAAAGTAGACTCAGAGCACTTGAATCCTTGTTTTTGTTCCATCTCAAAATTTTGAGTGTAAGTATCCTCAATTTCACGTCCAAGGTCAGTATTTCATGATTTAAAAAAAAAAAGTGGCCACTTAAGTCCCCTTTTCTGGGAACCATCTTGGTGCACTTACCGTGTCAATCCTTTAATTTATATTTTTATCTTTGATTTATTTATTTGATATTTTAATCAAATCTTTGTGATCAAATCTCCAATTTTCTTTTTTAATTGATTTATCTTTTTATCAAATCTCTTTTATTTATTTATTTAATTTATGTATTTGATCTTTTAATTAATTTATTTTTGTCTTTGATTTAATTATTTGATCTTTTAATTAACTTATTTTTTAATCTTTGATTTATTTATTTGATTTTTAATTTATTTTATAATAAATATTTTTAAATCTTTGAGATTTATCTTTGATTTCTTTTTGTGATCAAATCTCTTTGATTTTGATTTTTTTGTTTCAACAAATCTCTTTGATTTGATTTTTTTGGTTATAATCCTACTGTTAAATATTTCAAAATCTTTGGAAGTAGATGTTATATCAAAAGAGATGAAGATATAGGAAATTTTGAAGCTAGAAGTGATGAAGGAATCTTTCTGGGTTACTCTACTAAGAGAAAATCCTATCGGTGTTACAATAGAAGATTGAAGAAAATGGTTGAAAGTGAAAATGTTAGAGTTGATGAAGACACTATCAGATCATACAGGTATTATGGATATGATATAAATGACCAACAAGATAATACTGAGAATGGAAAGAATGTGCAAACACAGAATCAAGTTCAAATGGTTTCGGTGAATCAAGAAAATTATGAAGGAGAAGACAATGGAAATGAAGAAGAAAGAACAAAAGAACCCAAAATTCCAATGTATGTAAAGTGAAGTCATTCTGAAAGTCAGATCATAGGAGACAAGAATAAAGGTGTGCAAACTAGAAGAAGAATTGTAGAAGAATATTGTTTGATATCTAAGATTGAGCCTATCAATGTCAATGAAGCATGTAAAGATGAATATTGGATGGAAGCAATGAAGGAAGAACTGATGTAGATAGAGAAAAATGATACATGGATTCTTGTTCCTAGACCTCAAGGCAAAAATGTGATTAGAACCAAATGGGTCTCTCAGAATAAGCTGAATGAACAAGGTGAAGTGATCGGGAACAAAACAAGACTGGTATGCAAAGGGTACTCAAAGATGGAAGGTATTGATTTTGAAGAAACCTTTGCCCCTGTTGCTAGAATTGAAGTTGTAAGGCTGTTTCTTGCTTATGCTATTTTCAAGAATTACAAAGTCTATCAAATGGATGTGAAGTCAACATTTCTGAATGGTGAATTAGAAGAAGAGGTATATATTGAACAACCAGATGGATTTCAACTGACTGATGAAAAAGATATGGTTTGCCGATTGAAGAAAGATCTATATGGACTCAAGCAATCACCTAGAGTATGGTATGCTAGACTGGATAAATACTTGTTGACACTTGGATTCAATAAAGGTACTGCTGACAACAATCTATATTTCAAGATGGATCAAGATAAAGAATTGATAATTGAAGTATTTGTTGATGACATTATTTTTGAAGGTGATGATGACCTATGTATGAAGCTGCCTGATGAAATGAAAAGTGAATTTGAAATGTCAATGATAGGAGAACTAAAATTATTTTTATAATTGCAAATTACTCAGTTAGATGATGGAATATTTATATCTCAATCCAAATATGTAAGAGAGCTACTAAATTTTTTTGGCATGGAAGACTCAAATCCAGTTGGTACACCCATGGTAATCGGATGCAAGCTAACACAGAGTGATGATTCTCCTAAGGCTAATCAAACAAGATATAGGTCAATGATTGGTGGATTGATTTATTTGACTCAGACTAGACCAGACATCATGGATGCTGTGTGCATGATTACTAGATATCAAGCTGATCTGAAGGAATCACATGTGACTGCAGTAAAAATAATTTTCAGATACCTAAAAGGAACAGTTGATTATGGACTATGGTATCCTAAGGATGATGATCTTACCTTAAATACCTTTACAGATGCAGATTGGGTAGGAGATGTGGATGCCAGGAAAAGTACAAGTGGTGGTACATTCTTCTTGGAGAAGAAGTTGGTGTATTGGCTAAGTAAAAATCAGAACTCCATTTCCTTATCTACTGCTGAGGTAGAATATATTATTGCTGCAAACAATTGTACTCAAGTGTTGTGGATGAAGAAGATGCTGAGAGATATTAGAGTTGAGTATGATGAGCCTATTGCTATATTTTGTGACAATTCAAGTGCCATAAAAATTTCTAAGAATCCGGTGCTACACTCAAAGACAAAACATATATCTATCAATTATCACTTTTTGAGAGACAAGGTTAGTGATAAAGAGGACAGATTGGAATATGTGCCCACTAAGGAATAAATTGCAGATATCTTTACTAAGCCGTTGCCTAAGGATACTTTTGAGTATCTCAAAGGAAAGTTAGGGGTGATTTCCCCTCCTAATCTGAACTAAGATGCAATTCTTTGCATTAATCCATGCACTTACAGTGAGATTTTGTTTCAGATTGATATTGTGGTGGCTGCTACTTAGGGGGAGTAGTCAGATGATTCAAATGATATGTGGTTTAGAGCTTGTCTAAATTTTCCATTGATGTCAAAGGGGGAGAAGTGTAATGTGAAAAACCTTGTACAATCTAAGAGGGAGAAGTGTAGAACAAAGGAGGAGAAAAGTATTGTGTGAAGAGTTAGTTGTGTTGATGGTATTTTTCACACCATGTGTTGCTATCAATGTCAAAGGGGGAGATTGTTGGATACTAAGGTTGTGTTTCTGATATGTGGTTGTCATTGATGTCAACACTATTAGCATTAATGGATTGAAGGTTGTATATGTCGAGGATATTGAGAAAATTGTAATAAATATATTGCAGGCAGTCTGTGAAGCTGAGAAGGTCAAAGTGATGGAAAGTTTTGTACGTTGATGGTCAGAAGGAACACATTAAAGGGTTTGTTTCTGAGCCTATCTAGTATTTTTTCTGAAAGTTTCAGTGGTGTGCATCAAGATTGAAGAAAGTTATAAAGTACTGTGTTCCTACAGTTATTCTGTCATTGTAGCAGGTTTTTTTGAAGAAGAAAATGCAATTATGATGAATTGAGTTGTTGCGTACACTCCTGAGATGTTAAATGATGTTTTTAGATTGTGCTCTATCATTTTGGTATGTGTGTGCTGATCGGTGTGCTCATGATCAAAGATTTTACTTTGTGTGCTTAAAATTTTTATGCACTTGGCCGACATGATGGTGGTAGTATGTTGCGGATCCTTATGGATTAATATTTTATTGCTTGGCATGCTAGAGGATGTTGATTTAGGTCTTCATTACTATATGATCGGCTTAGGTTGGTGCGCATTGAGATTTGTTCATGAATTGGGTCAATAATTGTAATTTATTCTTTATTTGTGGCCGATAGAGTTGTTGATGTAAATTCATGTTGCAAATAAATAAGAGCGATTGTCTCTTTATTTTGAAGTGTGTGTGTGTGGTGCATGCTTGGTGAATGCATGCAAAATATGCAAATAAAGATCAGATCATTTGATTTCAGAGCAGAGTGTGAAGAAGTTTCAACGAAGAGTGAAGAAGTATTCTTGTGCTTAACTGAAACTGTCATCAAGCTTTTGTAGAAGCTAATTTCTCAGTTCAACCTCATCAGATGGATTTAATTTGATTATTTTATGTAAGGTAGTGAGCCTTCCCTTTGAGCAGTGAGCTCTAGGTAGTGTACTTGAATGCAAGTGCATTCCCTATTCATTTCTTTCATTATACTTATAATAGGGTATAATCTTGTGGACTAACATCCATCGTGGTTTTTCCCCTAACAGGGTTTCCACATATAAAAATATTGGTGTTCATGTGTTTCTGATGTGTTGTTGATTTATGTTTTCATTGTTGATTATCAGATCTGAGATTAAAGGTTGATTAAGGTTGAATAAGTTTAAATTATGTAACAACTGTCTCACCCCCTATCAGTTGTCTATCCTTGTTTTACAAAAAATATGCCTTGGAGGACTAAGACACCCTTGCTACCATCTTAGTCTTGATGTTGTTTTCCAGGGAAAACATAGAATCTTTAGATGCCAGAACATAATCCTGAAAAATCTATGAAAGATTCCACTTGGAGGAATAAGACACCCTTACTACCATCTTAGTCCTGACCTAAATTTGTAAAAAGTCTGAATGTGGTCTCGAGCTTCTAGATCTGCAATGGCTTCCTCTCGGATCTCAGTTTCTAAAACAACCGGATTTGACATGTAGGTGAGTCTGTGAAGATGACAACTTTGCAATACCACTTTGCAACTTTGACAACTTTGCAGTCCAAGCATGATATTCAAGTCTTCAACCTAGATCTACAAATACAAACACACAAGAGAGGGAACACTTGTTGATTGTTAGTGAATGGGGGTTTACCTTGGTCAAACCCCTTGTACGTAATTAAACGAAATGATGAAATGAATCATGAAACATGAAATATTTGAACGATATCACCTTGAATGATTTCTTGCGAAGAAAATCTGCAATATACCATGTAGTGGCCATGAAGAATGTAGATCTTGTATCCTTGGATTTGATGTGAACAATGGTTATAGATAGATCTTCAATGCTACTTCCACAATCTTGGCTTAACAACATGAATGGATGCACTAAACCCTTGGCATGATGCTTGAATCTTGATTATGGCTCCAAATGCTTGATGAATTGCTCTTGAATTCTCTTGTGAACTCAATTTGACTACAATGAATGCTCTCACAAAAGACTTGGATTGAAATGAGTGAAGGAACCTTGTATTTATACTAATTCATGCTTAATATCCCGAAATTACACCACAACAAGCTGACACATGGAATCATTAATTAAAGGAGGCAAAATTCCCACTAGAATTTGAAATTGGACCTCGAAAACATGCCAAGGAGGATTAAGACGCCCTTGGTGGCATCTTAGTCTCAAGGCTCAATTATCAGGGCACAAACTCCAAAAAGGGACCTTATTGAGAGGTTTCAAAATCAGGGTCCCAAGACCCATGGAGGACAAAGACGCTCTAGGTGGCATCTTAGTCCCAGTCTACAAATCAAGGACACATAGACATAAACATTAAATGATCATTTATCTTTTGATGTTTGTCAGGATTTTCCATAAAAAATATATAGTTTATAGGGCTTGTGGATGCAAAATAGGACCAATTAAGCCATAAAGAAGCATAAATAAAGCAATTGGCAGACACAAAAAAGTGTGAAAATGCAAGGGTATGCATTTTACTACACTACAAGAATAATGGAAATAAAATAGTAACAATGCATAAAAATAGTGACACCAAATATACCATGGGGAAAACCCTTTTGGGTAAAAAACCCCACCCTCCAAAAGCACAATACTTCTCTATTATATCAAATAGGAGTTACAACATATCACCAAGTACAAAGATTCTTCAACAAGTGCTTCAACACAAACACCTGTTCTGGAGTAATACTGGTAGCACTTCGTTACCTGCAAACAAAACTATGCATTCTACAACTCAAGACACTCAATAAATAGAGTGTTACAAGCTTCAAGAAGCATCTAGAAGGTGAGGGGTGTCCAAAATGACATGGCCTAATTTCCAATGCCTTATATATGCATTTGGACACATGTGACATATTCCTTTATACCCCTGACAAGTGTCAAACATGTAAATACTCCTCTTCCAAGCTTGGGCACCCAAAAGATGCTAAAAATAGCTATGAAAGATTCCTTACACATCTTACAACTGTCATAGAATTTGTCATAGCTGACATCACTTACAATTGTAAGAGAATTTGTCATAACTGGCTAAAATTAGCTAATTCTCTTACATCCTATCATAACCCAACTTTGGCGCCAACTTTCACCCATGCATTCAAAGATGCCTTATGATGCGTCATATAATCTATCATGTGTCATAGATTCTAAAGTGGGATGCCTATGTCCACTTTGGATGATGATGTGTCATCCAGTCACCTCCAACAGGGATGCCACCCAACTGGTGGCTCCCAATTAATGACATGACACCATAGGGAATTAAATAATATAAATACATTAATTACATCAATTAAATCAATGTTAGGACTCTAAGGTTGAGAAACCTTAATCCCAACACTCAGTACTCATCAAGAGTCTTGTTAGGACTTAGACACCTATTAGGAACTTAAACCCTGATGCAACCAAACAAGCCATTAACATTATTTTTTTATTATTGCTAAAAGAAATATAGTAAAATAAGAATTGCTTCAAAAGAACACTGTTGCATTATTCCTCCTTGCCCTATAATGAAATAAAAACACCCTCATATATCTAAAAATCCAAAAATCTATTTTTTTTTGAAAACTACCATTTTAAGTAGTTTTGATAATCAATTTGTCATTTTTGGTAATTTTGCATGCCTATCGCTTTGAGCTAAATTTTTTCCAAATATCTCCCTACTAGTATGGTGACACTAAATTTCAAATTACAATTCAAATTGAAAACATGAGTTTCAAATTATTAAAACAAACAACTTTGTAGAAACTCGAAAAAACACTAAAAGCTTACTTTAAGGGCCCATATAAAATAATTTGGCCCCGAAAAAGTGTCAAAATGACTATCTACTAAATTGAGCTCTCAAAAATCCAAAAAACTCCTCATAACACATCTCACCATGAATTTTTAGCCCAAATGAACTTCCAAGTCAAAAGTTATGACTTCCAGAAGCCCTTGCATCAAAGCCTATCAAAAACTCCACAAATTTCCAAAGCCATATTAAATATTTGCTAATCACTTTCTTACTACCTTCCTTTGTTGATATTTTGTACCACCCTTAATTTTATTACTAAAGAATTGGGGAAGATGACACCCTGATACCCTAAAAACCACACAATTTCTACTATTATGTCAGGAAGGGAGGCAATGACATACAACCCCAACACCTTGATAAAAACACCCAAAAAACATAATTGTTGTACTTTATCTATCAAGTATCCTTCATTAGAAATCCATAATATTAGAATTTGATAGGAGTAATGAATACTTTGAAATTCATAAATTAAATACTTAGCAAAATTTTGAGATGGAAAGGATTGGGATGGGGGAATCAAGGAAACAATGGAATAGGTACTGAAGTAAGGAAGAACCAAAAACTTTGACAAAAGGAATTATGAATTTTTTATAAGGGTTCAAGATGAGGTTTCATGATGGATAGGAAAGAAATGCAATTATGCATACCCTCAAAACCTTGAAACACATTAGATATGAAAGGAAATAATAGAAATTTATGAGTCTTTTCACCATTTGACACTTGAGGAACCCATTTAAGACTTCTTAGATCAATTATCAACAATAGGGTGGATAAGGTCAAATTCACAACCTTTGGAGTAGAGAAAAGAAAAATGAGACACATTAAAATGGGGCACCAAATTTATCTTCAATTAGGGATGTGTGTCTTTTTTAGGCACAACGAGTCCATTTGGATATCTAGGAATAGAGCAAAATGAGGAACAACAAGGCTTAGAAAAGAGTGAGATTTCATTTTTCTTTTTTCTTCTCCACCATATGGCTATTGCATTGCCCTAACACTTTATGGGGTGCACACAAGGAAGATGGATTTTGGTGACAAAGTGGGAGCCTCAATTGCACATTCTCAACCATTCTATTATAAGAGTATTTCTCACTCACTATGGGTGGAACTTAGTGATGAAGGATTTAATGGTGAAAATTCTTGATGCTTCAAGAATGCTAAGAACTTATTTGATGTGAATTCCCCCCTTAATCTGAGTGAAGGAGAAGAAGAGATTGCCTTGTCTACTGTATAACTTTCTAGTATAAGTCTTGAAAGCATGCAAAGGCTTCACTCTTCTTGAGAAATAACACCCATGTTTTGCGAGATAAGACATCCACTAATAGCTAGAAGTATTAGAATCCTTGAAAGGAAGAAAGCAAGGGTTTACATAGATTAGTATGAAAAACCACAATATGATCCTTGGTATAAAAGGTACTCAAATGAATCCCAATGGTGTTTTATTGTAAGACATCTAGGATATATAGACAAAGAATGGGAAAGTTGAGGAAGTCCTCTTACCATCTCCTTAGAACTAAGTGTAAATAAGGAGACAACAAAAAGATGCTCATATTGATAATGTCAAATTGAAATTGATTAAAATGAGATTTAGTTGGGCTTCCAATCTAATAGGGGAGAGGACCTAGTAGTCATGCACCCTAACTTTGTTCATCTCATAATACTATGTCTTGATATCAAAAGACTAAATTTTTTGTAGTGGCTTCCTTGTGTAGCTTACTTCTTAAATATAATGTTTTAGGTCCTCTTCATCAATTTTGTTGTTCAAAATACATATAGTCATAAAAGGTGTCAAAAACATCACTTTCTGAACCCCTTACCCATTGTAGTCAATCATCACATCCCATCGTCAAGTTTAATTCCAGTGAAATAGTTGAATATTTTCTCCCTAAAATTATGTACAAACACACTCAAATCCAAATTATCATCATCTTTATATATCTCTATTTTAGCATAAATATGAAAACGTAAAACTATTAAATTAAACAACATGACATTGCTAATTAAATAATTTTAAACTAATATTATTCTTAAAATACCCTAAACCTATTTATACAATATCCTATTTCTAATAAAATTTATCTAAAAACTAATAATAAGCTATCCGATGGTTACTAATAAACTAACCTAACCCCAAAGGAAATCACCAAACATAAACTTAATACATTTGTAAACCCTAAATATATTATGTATCATGGACTATCCTCCAAATTTGCTTCCATTGAAAGATCCTCCCCCTTGTAGGATCCATCTCCATCACCGCATTCTTTCCATCGTTGTACGATAAATGGTAACATATCCAGCATAAAAAATGTCTAGGATTAATGAAAATGTGTCTATTTTTCTTCATGGTGTCCTTGGAGGCATGCAAGATCTATTTCGTTTTTTCCTAGATATTTTGATCGCCTGCTCTATAATGGTTCTAATAAGTTCTACCTACTCAAGTAAATCAGGACACTCTGAGTAACATGAGTCTAAGGAGTTCTTCCTACTCAAGTATCAAATATGTTTCAGGCATTTTTCTACGTTTGAAAGTACAAATAACAATTAAAAGCTTAAAGTTGCTCAAACATTACTTGAAACTTAAAATACTACATGATAATCATCCTCTTCAATCTCAAAATTGATATAGAGGTTTTTAGAATGTTTCCATTCCACTATTGGTAAGGGGTAAGTTGAGAAAACCACAACTATCATTATCAACATGATTGAACCTAATTGGCTAGAGAGTCATCAAAGGTGACAAGTAGTTAATAATTTTATTATTACATGAAGTAGATGAAAATGGGAAAGTCTTGAAGAAAACATAGCCAAGGAAAATGCTACAAATATAGAATAGCACCAATCTCCAACCCTAAATTTCTTGATTGAAAATGAACATTCTATTCTAATCCATATACTAATTTAGATATATTATTAAATGATCCCAAAATAGGTTTTTTATGGTCCATTTCATTGGAAGTAATTTTTTCAAGCAAGGATTAACAAAGCATCCAAACATTATGATGCATCATATTAAAATACTGAAGAAGACAAGGAAGATGGATTTTTTAAATGAATAAGGTTGAAAAGTTAAGTTATATTTCTTGGCATATTTGAGGAATTAATTACCCAATTTATAAAATAATCAAAATCATTATCTCCTCAAGATTGAGCCATATATTGTTGAAAAGAGCTACTTATAACATCCCCTCTAGAAATATTAAGTGAACAGATAACAGAGTCAATCCTAATACAATGATCAAGTGTCTTTGCACAAGTAAACTATATAGAATCATATATAATGAATGTGTTCTCTTTGTAGAAATTTTGATCTCACTTCATAAAAACTATAGGCCCTGATAGAGGCATGTAATTGGCAGGGAAACAATTAATCTTGTCGATTTCAACAATTCTCTGGTTCAAGACCAAGCCCTATAAAAGAAATAAGAAATGAATGAAATGGCAAGAGTTTATGGAGTAGAAAATTAGGAAACAAAGTAGTAACAAGAATAAGCTAGAATCAAGAAGACTATAGAAATTCAAATCCCTTCCTATTGAATATCATAGAGGGATAGGAAAAATGAAATAATTGCATGAAAAAATGTATTTATATTTTTAGATTTGAGCCCAAATGAACCATTTAATGTACTTGTTACAAATTATGTACCTTTTAGAATTTCAAAAAATAGTTTTTGCTTATTGATTCTATATTATAAATTTCTCAGGGCTTTGTACATGGATTTCAAAATTCAAAATAGTGTGTTTGTAAAATTTATTCTATATGAACAAAAGGAAATACATTCTTATATGTAGATGGTAAGAAGGAATCTTACATTTAAATTTATTGTTACTACCAATATATTTATTTTGAACACTAATTTTTAAAAATATTTAAAGATGTTGCTACAAGTTCTAAGAAGAGTGAACCAAAATATGTTAAAGGCACGTAAGTGGATTTTAATTAAAAAATAAAATTATCTATATCTAAAAGTACACTCTATCATTTTGATCATGGAACACTAAGTGTGATTCAAGACATTAATGAGAAACTATCACACAATCTAATCCAATAGTAATTTACCAATTTTTATTTGTGGGTTGACAACTAATCTCATGAAACATCCATTATGCTTTGCTTGCTTTGCCTCCTTATCCTCAACTACTTGCTTAAAATATTGAAAAAGTATTTTGTAGCTTTATCTTGTGATTTTTCATAGAACTTTAATTTGTGAAGAAAACATAAATAAGAAGGGCAACACTAACTCAAAAAAGGGTTGACTATGTTGCTTTAGTCTCAGTATAGTCTTTGTTTTTAATCATATGATGCATGTAAGTGAAATCCTCTCTTGTAGATAGTGTTAAATGTAGGTGTGAAATCTAAGGAACCCCAATCATATTCCAATGACTTTGTAAATTCTTTAATACACTTCTCTTTTTCTTTCTCTTGTACGAGTTCCACTTGTGTAGTTGGTGTCAATATTTTCAAAGGATTTTCCTTGTCTTTTTCAAGTTGTAAAACATTGTAAGGCTCATGATCAACTTTGATTGTATATAGTTTGTTGTTGTATACATACTTCATTTTATTATGAAGAGTAGAAGGCACCCCATTCATTGCATGAATCCATGGCCTGCCTAAAAGAAGATTATATAAAAAATCGTGAGGCATAACATGGACTGGAGTTTGCAATGTAACCTTTCCAACTTTAATAGGTAATGTAATCACACCAAGTGGTTTTTTTCCTACATTATCGAACCCGCAAATGGATAAAGAATCTGGTTGTATTTGGCTTTTGTTTGCTTTAATCTTGTCCAAAAGGTTTGTGCTATGTACACGTTAATGCCTGAGCCATTTTCAATAAGGGCTATTATCATGAAAGATTCATTTTGTTTTTTCTTCTAACAAAGGTAACTCATCTTGATGAGAAGTAGTGTCTAAGTTGACTGGAGTTATAGCTTGAATTTGGGCTCCCACATCATTTGGTTTCTCATTAGGAGGGGTAGGAACTTGTTGTAAATCACTTTGAAGCATTTTATGATAACTAGGTGAGGCTTGAATAAAGTTCAATAAGGATATCTTAGCAGGAGTATTTTTAAGTTGTTCAACAAGATCATACTCCTTTCTGAGGGAAAATGAGGAGCACTAGGAAAGATAGGTTGAGGCAATGGGAGGGATGTTGGAGTTGTTTGTCTTGGTTGTAGATTGTTTCTAGTGTTATATGTATGAGCAATAGTATTGTAACTTGGTTGCTATGAAACATTATCATTATCAAGTTTCCTTGTGGGTGGTTCTAAGATAAGCACATGCTTATTTTGAACTTTTGGTTGTTGTGAGGGTGGATAAATGATAAGTTTAGGCTTAGGATATCACTTCAAGGGATATCTAATGTGCATAACATCAAAATAATTATGCTTATTTTCATGATCTCTTAGTGAAGGGGAGTCTAATTTCACTTCATCATCTTCATCTAAGGAAGCCACATTACTATTGTTTGAAAGACATGTGTCAATGTTGTCATTGTCTTGCACCATGATATCTTCCCTAGTAGGAGAGATTTTAGGAGAGCAACAAACTATATGCTCATGAATTTCAATGGTTGGTTCTTCTAAACTAACTTCATCACTAGTAGGGGACTCATCAATGGTTGGATTATCTTGTTTATCAATGATAGTATCCTATTGTTCAATAATGTTTTCCTTAGTAGGGGAAGAGAAACAAATAGAGTTCTCATAACTCTCATTGGTTTGATATTCTAACACCAAAATATCTTCTTCACAACTATGAGAGATATTGAGAGTAGACCAAATTTGATTGTCATGATTATCCACTATTGTATTCCCTTTCATTAAAACATTCTCATAAGGGGGAGAGTTGAACTTTTTCATGGCATGCTTATAAAGTGTATAAGCGTGAATTTTCACCCCTAACACAAATTCCCTTTTACCCCCTTACACTTTAGAAAAAATACTTGGTGGAGGCTTGATTCCACTTAAGCTCACTATCCACATCACATTTGGTGTCCTGTTTGTGTGTCGATGGAGGCGTTTCTTTCGAGGACGTCCACGCAGTGCGCGAATGTCTATGTGGTGTGCTTACATCCCTGGCAGATTCTTATGGCTGGAGACTATAGAGACATTACATTTCCCATTGCAAGTCAAAGTGTAATGTCCCTCTTCAGCTGGCCGACTCGAATATGGCCATTTTTCATCCTTTTCCTTCATATTATTTACTCTCTCATCCATTCTCAAGTTTGGAACAAGTTTTGCAAGATCATTTGAGAATTCTCTCCATTCCATTCATTCATTTCAAGCTTTGTAGCAACATTTTACACTCCATTGTAGCAATCTACCACTCCATCACTTTGATAGTGCGAGCGCAGGGCAAACACCATTGCAATAGAGGCTTGAGTTCCTCTCATTTTCTCCTCCACCAGCCTTGAGCACTTTGGACGAAGGTGGTAAGCTCCTCTTATCTTCTCTATCATTTTGGTTGAGTAAGCACGTACTATTTTGTAGTGTATTTTGTTTACATAGCTTGTATTTTCTTCTTTATCATTGCAAACTTGGCTATTTGAGGTAGACCCCTAAACAACCCCTCAACATTTTCCTGCTTTTCTGCGTAGGTGGAGAGATCTCAGAGTAAGCTAGCGAGAAGATTGTTGTGCGAAATCATCTTCGTCACCCTTACGGTAATCTACTTTCTTTATCATGTTTGTCTATGTATTTCATTTTTCTTAGTATTGTTCTTCACTTCTCGAAACTTCTAAATTAGGTATTCAGTCCTTCTTCTAAAGTTTAACCTTGTCTCTCTAGTTTTCCGGCCATACGAACGTCAATGCACTTGTGAGATGCCAGCGTGCCGCACTGTCATCCCAGAACAATGCTTCTATCCTATGACAAAGAACTACTTGAGACATAGAGTTGACTTTGAAGATCAACTCGTCTAGTCTCTTTCAACTCTCAAGTTTGTAGAGTGATCGAAGGACCTCATAGTCCTCATGAGTCTCATCCCGTCTATCCTAACCTTCCTTTAAACTGAGGTAAGTTAGGGCAGCCATACTACTCTTGGACTTTCATGACCTGGGGTCTTGCAGTGGTTGGTCCCCCTCTCTTACATTTTTGGTGACCCAACATCTACCCATTTGTCCATGTTCTGAGATTTTCCCTTGTACCCCTTGATCGTTGTACCCTTGTGCGTTGTGAAGGTTTATGAGCATCACAACCTAGTCTACAACCTTTGGGAACATTGTTAGGAGAAGCTTGTGACACCTTCCGATGGAGAAGATGAAGGTTTCTTCTAGTTTAAGTACTGACATTTTCTCTAGTTCTGCGGTTGGTCTGTCCATGCAAGAGCATGTATCATGGGGAGAATCTAGAGTCCTTGAGGAAACTAATCGCATCCCTACCCCTTCTGCATCATTGAACTCCTCATCCATAGATGAGCATGAGTTCGTCCACATCCCTTCCGAATACGTCGTCAATCTTAGTAAAGGGTTAGGTGCATTAGAAAATCACCTAGAAGGAAACCTGAAATTGGCTAGGGCTGCTAAAGTGATCAGTGAAATAAGATATATGGTGGGAAAAGACCAAATAGATGTAAAACTCCTAGTTAGTCTCACTGGTCTAGCCAAAGCATGTGCCCCTTCAAACCATAGTCGCATGGTATGAGGTGGCCTATTCGAAGAAGGTGAGAGATAGCTAGAGATGTTGATGCCTCCTACATCCTATACATGACTGGCGTGGTCCCTTCGGTTAGTGTACCCACTACTTCTGAAAACTCTAACACTGTCAAAGTATATAGGAACCCTTTAGGTTTCCACTTCACCTTTACTATCGCCTTCGATGGTGGAGGATTTGGAGGGATGATAGGTGGAGACTATGGTGGAAAAAAATTTGGAAGTGGAGGTGGTATTGGTGAAGGTGGCTCCGGTGGAGGTCATGGTGGTGGCTCCGACGAAGGTCAGACTGGTGGCGGTGGCTCTGGCGGTAGTCATGACAACGGTCTAGGTGGTGGCTCTGGCGGTGGTTCCAGTGGTCCTATGTCTTCTAATGATCCTATTTTGAACACTCTCCTTCAGAACATGCGGAAGATGTAGAGCCAGTTGGAAAACCTTTCCTAGGCCTTGACTCTGCCTATTTTCCAACCTTTCTTTCGACACAACCCATTGTTGGTTCCAATTCTAAACACTCCTTTCCCGCAAGGGATGAAGATTCCTAAGTTCGAGAAATACGGTGGTAAAGGGGACTCGTAGACACAGGTGTCCGCCTTTAATGCCTTGTGCACATATTTCTTCCATCACGATGCGTTGATGGAAAAATTGTTTCCCCGATCCCTCAAAGATACAATGCTTGAGTGGTACTGTTCTTTTCCCGATAATTCCATCTTCATGTTTGATCAGCTTGTGAACCAGTTCTTACGACAGTTCCAAGCCAACATTGGATCGAATATGACCTTCTCTGACCTTGTTCATTGTATAAAAGGAGATCATGAGAAGATTACTGATTTCATAGTGCGATATCAAGCGCTCTTTTCACAAATATCATATCCGTTATCTAACTCCGATGTGCAAAAGGTGCTCATACGAAACTTACGAAGGCCTTGGCAAGAGAAGTTCGCCCTTATGAAATACCCTTCTTTTGCACACCTGTGTGCAACTTTACGAGAGTACCAATAGAAGGCGGTGTAGTTTAGGGGTTCCTCCTTGCGCTCTCGTCTTGAAGGGAAGTCTATAATATCAATCTCTAGAAAAGGTAAAGCCATCGAAAATGTAGTAGCCACTATGGATAACAACAACCTCAAGTGTGACTGAAAGTTTACGAAGTTATCAGAATCTTACTCTTCCATCTTGCAAAAGTTGTTGAGGGATAAGATCCTTAGCTTGCCAAACCCCAAACCAGTTAGAGAAAAATATCCTAACTGACATGAAGAAATTACATATTTTCAGTACCATCAACTTAACCAACATGATATCGAATGCTGCATGCACCTGCATCATGAGATACAAGATCGCATCGAGGATGGTACTATTCATCTTGATGGGAACAAACAAAATATGAACAAATTAGTGGCGAAAGTTAATAGTGAACTGTAGATATACATAGACCCGTTTCCATCACATTTTTCTAACATGATTATCGATCCCTCTGATTCTGTCTCTTACCCCGAGGCATATGTTAACATGGTTACTATTACTCCCTCTCCTCGTGTTGTGACCGACTTGCTGGATGTAATGTGCACTTCGCAAGATGTGCCAGCAAATGACAAAACTTCTTCGCTTTACATTCCTGCTCACCTCAATGGAAACATTGTGAAAGGAGTCTTAGTCGACCTCGTGAGTAGAGTGAATGTCATTAGGGAGGAGACATTACTCTTGAACTCCCTACAAAGGGAGGAATAAGAAAAAACAAAATCCATCATCCGTACACATGATGGAATTTCTCTTAAACCTTATGGATGATAATGTTGTTCATCCTGGTGGGACCTAGGAACGTAGACATGGTTCTCGATGTCATTCTTGAGTCAGACCTATTCAAGGTGAAGCTAGGTATACCTTGGCTAGCTTCCATGAATGGGATCGCCTCCATAATTCGTAAGTGCCTTAAGTTTTCCCATGAAGTTGTCATGCATGTGGTGCATGATACTGGATATCAACCTATGGTATCTCACGGGGATACTCATTGGATCACTTTTGGCCCACTCCAATTGGTCCGCTCCCACACAGAATATAACTACTTTATCAGAACTATGTGAAGTATAAGACTAGAGGCAAAGGACAACCGAAGTTGACCCTTATTGTAGCTGAGTTGCCGACTGCCTCCTCCTCCCGAAAGGGAAAGGAGAAGCTCACTCCCTCTCAGGCTAAATCGTCTACTCCCCTTTCTTGGGAGGAGTATTGGATGAACAAGCTTGGGATTTACCCGCTAAGTTCGATGATGCCTCCTTAGCGAAACCCCAAGATCAGGATATTGGATCTCCCTAATGGGTCTGCTGGACCCTAGTACTATCTGTATGGCAGAAAGAGAGGCATATGAAGAGAATTTTCCCCTTGACCTCTTCTTGTTCCCCCAAGCGGAAAGAGGCCCACCACTAAGGTGTTGGAGTTGATTCCTCCTGCCATTTCCGAGCCTACTCCTCCTGCTCCCATCCAAGAGTCTGTCCTTCCATTGGAAACGACCGTGAAGGCAACTCCCATGGTTGAGCAGAATCCTTTCATCGCTTCGCAATTTCTAACTTCTAGTTCGAAGAGCTGTAGGAACCACCTTGCACGCGAGTGAAAGTGTTGACAAAAGGATCTTTTGGCTGAGCAGGCCTCCTTACAGAAGGAGGAAGAGATGACCGCACCTCCTACTATGTCCTCCTATTTTCTCCCTTCTATCCCTATCCAAACTAGCTTTGAACCCCTTTCAACTTTCACTGAGAGCACACATGCGCCTGGAAAGGTGCAAGTGTTTATCACTCCTTCCGTGGAGCCGCCCTTGTTGAATCCCATCCCAGATGTCTCACCTTTCCCAAAGCCCATGGATATGGTAAATACTTCGGTTGTATCCAATGCGGTCCTTTCCTCTTCTCCTTTGACCCTCCTTACTTTTTCTACGAGGAGTTCACCTCCTCTGACGAAGAAGAAGGTAGAGTGTGGTACTTCCACCAATGGAGGACATAAGAAGAGCTCACCTTCTCTAAAAGGTGGCCTTGCGCTGAGTTGTTTTGTCCTAGTAACAAAACCTATCCTGGCCTCCCTTGAGTTTGTCACTGCTCCCGATTCTCTTGGTGAGCGTAGCGGTGAACCTCGGGTGCAAACTCCTCCATCCGCTGAGGTGAAACATGGCATTCCCATCAAGTGTATGTTTAACTTGGTGGATGAAGTTTTGACCCTGTCAGCGATCTTCGTGAAGTTGTTGACCTTAGACCCACAAGAGTTGAGCGACGCAGACCTCATAGGTCCCTCTACCTTGGCCCTTGTTGCGGGAAGATCAGAAGCTCCTCCCCTTAACATTATGCCATTGTAGGCTTTTCATCTTTCCCCCTATGATGATCTAGAGTAGGAAGCTGATGACCTTTTGGTTGACTAGTGTTAGGGGGAGACCCTCTTCTTGATCTTTAGATTAGATGTGTGTGTGTTGCAACGTGTTTTCCCGTAATCATGCTATATGTGCTTGGATAATTTTCGTCACCCCTATTGGTTCTTGGATGTAGGCGTGATTTTTATGTTGTAAACCTTCCTCTATGTGTATCTTCATTCTTCCATGTTTGTGATTGGCTTTCGGTAAATTGGGGATGATGCAAAGTGTCGGGAGCATTTAGGCTTCCTTCCATGTTGACCCAATTTTTTATTTTACTTTGTCTTTCATGCATTCTTCTTGATCTAGTTGGGGATTGATGATCTTTCACCTCTTACCACGGTTACCTCATATATATATATAAATAAAGGCAGATCTGACCACACGAAACCAAATCCCCCTGTGCCCGTTAGGTGTACTCTCTTTTCATTTGTTTGCTCTTGATATTTCTCTCTTCTTTGCTTGAGTTGTCCCTCTTATGTGTGACAACGCCACTTCTACACTATTTGGTCTTTAGAAGAGCACATTCATTGCAAAAATGAATCCTTCCTCAAGACCCTTCATATTTTTCTTCCCTAGAGTCCTATTCTCGACTTGAAACCCTAACAAAACATGTTTCCTTCATCATGGGTTCATAAAGAAAGGATTTGGGAATCTCCCTCCAACGCACGAAAAACCTTAAATCTTCCCCTTGCATGGCCACATGTCCTTCCTTTCAAAAGGATTCCTTGATGACGAATCAATTCGAGAAGGAAGATGTTAGCTTTTGAACAGTGTGTCCCTTGAGTGGACCCCTCCTATTCACATTGGGTTCCCAAGGGTCCCCTTCAAAAGCCTTCTTTGAGCTCTATGGCGTCTAGGTCGGGGGCAACTCAACTAGACCGGTTTCACATCTTCGCGTATAAGTCCGGGGGAAGCCCGACTAGACTTTCTTCACATTCCTACATCTAGCTTGGGGGCAACTCGACTAGACTTCACTTTTCAAACAATGCATCCCTTGAGTGGACCCTCCTTCCTTTTTAAGGGTTCCCGAGGGAGCCCTTTGAAAGTCTTACAACTTAGCGATGGTCTGTGTGATTGTCCGTTCACTGGCCCACATGGCCGCTTCCTGACATGCTCTATTTACGGGTAAACATGTTGCCCTCTCTGACTCTGCGGAGTCCCCTTTACTCAGTCTCCCTCATGTGAGAGTTCTTGGGGGATAGCTTCGTTGCAGGTCTATGGGTTTGTAAGGTGCTCTTCCTAGTTTCCTTCATGTGAGAGTTCTTGAAGGATGCCTCCCTTGTAGGACTCTGAGCCTATAAGGTACTTTCATTTTTTAGCTTTATAGTTCCGCAGAACTATGGAGTCTTCTCCTGCACTTTCGAGTTTTCTAGACCATGCTCTGCTTCCTCATCAGTTCAGGTATACATCTCTTACTTTGTTACTCTTACTACTCCACTTTACTGAAACACTCATCAGTACTCGTGCTCGCTAAAGTGGGGGAAAAATGTATAAGCATGAATTTTCACCCCTAATGTAAATTCCCTTTTACCCCCTTACACTTTAAAAAACCTAAGGTGAAGGTTTAATTCCACTTAAGCCCGCTGTCCACATCACACTTGGTGCCCTATTTGTGTGTCGGTGGAGGCATTTCTATCAGGGAGGCCCGGGTGATGTGCGGATGTCTGCGCGGTGCGCTTACGTCCCTGGTAGATTTTTGCGGCTGAAGACTGCAAAGACGTTACATTTCCCATTGGAAGTCAAAGTGTAACGCCCCTCTGTAGCTAGCCGACTCGAATATGGCCATTTTTCATCCTTTTCCTTCATATTCTTCACTCTCTCATCCATTCTCAAGTTTGGAACAAGTTTTGCAAGATCGTTTGAGCATTCTCTCCATTCCATTCATTCATTTCAAGCTTTGTAGCAATATTTTACACTCCATTACATCAATCTACCACTCCATCACTCTAATAGTACGAGCATAGGACAAACACCATTGTAGTAGAGGCTTGAGTTCCTCTCATTTTCTCCTCCACCAACCTTGAGCGCTTTGGACGGAGGTGGTAAGCTCCTCTTATCTTCTCTACCATTTTGGTTGAGTAAGAATGTACTGTTTTGTAGTGTCTTTTGTTTACGTAGCTTTTATTCCCTTCTTTATCATTATTTATATCATTGCAAACTTGTCTGTTTGTGGAGGTGGAAACACCAAAACAGGTGTCTGACTGAGGCAGACCCCTAAACAACCCCCAACATTTTCTCACTTTTCTGGGTGTAGGTGGAGAGATCTTGGAGTAAGCTGGTGAGAAGATTATCGTGTGAAATCATCTTCATCACCCTTGTGGTAATCTACTTCCTTTATCATGTTACTCTATGTATTTCATTCTTCTTAGTCTTGTTCTTTACTTCTCAAAACTTCTAAATTAGGTTGTCAGTCCTTCTTCTAAATTTTAACCTCGTCTCTCTCATTTTTTGGCCGTACGAATGCCAACACACTTGTGAGATGCCAACGTGCCATGCTGTCATCCCAGAACCACATTTATGTCCTATGATAGAGAGCTACTTGAGATAGAGTTGACTTTGAAGATCGACTCGTCTAGTCTCTTTCAATTCTTGGGTTTGCAGAGTGATCGAAGGACCTCATAGTCCTCATCATTTTCATCTCGTCTATCCTAACCTTCCTTTAAATCGAGGTAAGTTAGGGAAGCCATATTGCTCTTGGCCTTTCGTGACCTGGGGCCTTGCAGTGGTTGGTCTCCCTCTCTTATAGAAAGGTAAGATACTAACATTGTGTGGCCAAAAATGGAAAGTACTTTTATGCATCTAATGCAATGCTTCAAGAATGTAAACAATGTATATCCAAACATGAAAAGTACTTTTATCCAACTTATGCAAAGTTTCAAGAATATAAATAATGTATATCTAAACATGAAAAGTACTTTTATCCAACTTATGCAAAGTTTCGTGAATGTAAACATTGTGTATGCAAAACTGAAAAGTGCTTTTATTCATATTATGCAAAGCTTCAGGAATGTAAACATTTTTAGATCTAATAATTTTTGCTACTGAAATGATTCAAAATGGCTACACTAAATGGATGATTTGACCTAGATACATAAAATAGAAACTCCTGAAACTTTCCAGACTTATATAGTAGGTTACCAACAAGCCTAGGAAGTGCAAGAAACCACAAAAAGGCTCAAAAAGTTGGTTTTTGTAGTCCTCCAAGGACTTATTCGCACAGGGGCGAATGGGTCTTGGTACAAGGTTTTTAAAAATTGAAAAATGTAATTTTTGAGTGATTAGATATGTTCTTTATTTCAGATCTCAGACTGGTATTTCTGTAATAGAATTTTCTAGAATTTGATGTGTAAATGCAAGTGCAATGAAGGAAAAATGATGAACTATATGACACTTTTTGAAATGCGATTTTATTTCAATTTTTGAATGTCAATAATGAAAAGTACACTAATATGCAAACACTATGCAAAATTAATGTAATATGCATGCAAATTTTTGAATTTTTAGATTTAAACAATGCAAAAATGTAAATTTAAACCCCTATATGCAATGCAAGCTAATGCAAGATTTAAAGAACCCTAAATGTAGTGCAACTAATACAAACCTAATGTAATCTATTGCAAAACTTAGATCTAGGGTTAAAAGGACTCTAATTTTTAGAATGTTGCTGTACAAGGTCGGGTTCACCAAAATGAAACATCAAAAAAATAGGATAGGTGTAGGGGAGTTTCCCAAAATGGAAAAGTGGACCCAAAGAGGGAAAAGGGGTCCTATTTTTCTAATTTCATTCAGGAAATGAGATCCCCCAACTCAAAATCCACTTTCATCCCTTAGGTGAGTGAATTTTATGAAGGATCTAGCAATTTCCCTTTTTTGCAAGGACAGGGGTCTAGGTCAAACAACACTTTGGGGAGAAAGATTAAAAATAGAAAATAAACTCCAAATTGTGATCTATAAAGTGCATTTATAAGCTTGAACATAAAATTGATGGAATCTATAGACTTTAGGGAGATTTTGGAAGGGATAAATCTTGCGTACCTCTCACAAAAAGTTCTTTTTCAAGGCTCACTGAGGATTCATTCACCCTATGGTGAATGGGTCCTGGCTAGGGCTTATGAAAAAATGTTTTTTGGGTTTTGTTCTCTTGTGTCTGCACTCCCAAATTCCCAAATCTTGCATTCAAAAAGTTGGAAATAAATTTTATAGGTCGATTTCCATGATTTTTCAAGAATGGTGACAATAAATGCAACTTTGATAACTTTGCAATTTTTGTTCTTCAATAGATCTTCCACCTACAATCTACAATCACACATCAAAGACATAATTTTTTTTTTTGGTTAGGTAATGGGTGGTTGCCTTGGTCAAACTTTGATTTGGTAATTAAACCTTGAAATAAATAAAAGCATGGAAAGAATGATAAATGAACAACTCTATGTCACAACTCACCAAACCTTTGTTTGAACCTTGGATTATAAATATCCAATTAGCATGAATTGAACTCAATGGATGTGGATCTTGATCATGAAAATTGTCTTGAAACAATGCCTTTGATATGCTTGGATAGATCTTGAACACTACATCACTATATTAGTTCAAACAACATGCATGATGCAAGAAATATTTGACATGATGATGGGAATCTTGATTGCTGAAATAATCTTCTATAAATCTACCCATCAATGCCTTGAAATGCTCTTGATCTCATAAACTTGCTATTAGGACTTGAACACTTGAAAATATAGGTGAAACTAAGTGTTCAATAACCTTGTATTTATATGTATCTTAACATTAATTCCCGAAATTAAAATATCACAAGCCAACGTTGAATTGTAGATTTGAAATCGTTAAAATACCACCATAAACATATTTTAAAGGGGGGTCCTAGATCTAAGTGAGGACCCATTTTCCATAGGGCGAATGGGTCCTAGGCCACTTACCTAGGACACACATTGCTTAGTGTTAAACATTATGTTAAATTAGGGTCCTAGGTCTAAGTGAGGACCCATTTTCCCTATGGAAAATGGGTCCTAGGTCACTTACCTAAGACACACATCTTCCAAAGTTGTGTTGTGTAATGACATTTATGAATGTCGGGTTTTATCCCTCAAAAATTGCATTTAATTAAGCTTGGATTTGAATTAAGGGGGCCAATTAAGGAAAATTAACCTCAATTAATTAATAAAGCCCCAGATTAGTGAAAGTGTAAAGGTACACCTTACAACACCAAAAACAAGGCACAATTAAGTCCATTTTATTTAAAAGGGCCCTAAACTTAATGTGAATATGAAAAACATATTACAACACTAAATTAAGGCATAATTAAGCTCATTTTATTATTAATTATTCCCAAATTAAGTTTGAAAAAGAGATACTTTTTCCTATACTACACATGCAAGATCATGCACTTCTGGGTGGTCCCCACCCAAAAAGTGGATGCCTAAAAGGAATATTCTCCCAAGACGCTCTGTAACCGTCACTGTAGTGGGTCCACCTCTATGAACGCAATTACAATTTATCATAGGAAAATAAATAATAAATATTTTTCCTCTCATATCCTCTAGGAGACTTTCCAAAGAACGTGGAGATACATAATATCAACTTAGGATAGCAATTATAATGTCACCTATCCTAACATAGAAGAGGGTACCTTGAAGAGATGATATAGTGTAATCAAAACTCTTAAGAGTGACATTTTGGCTACTATCTATAGTGGAATCATTAACATTGCACACATTAACTTTGCATGCAATTTTTCAAATAAAAAAAGGTAAATACTTGAAGCTTCTATAGTCTAGTATTATTTAGATGTTTAATTTTTGTTGGAATTTAAAGTTATTCAAAATTATAGGTCATCCTCCCTGAAGCATGACTAACTAGTAAAAGGCAGTTTGAGCAATTATATAATAACCATTGTTAAAATCTTACCCTAAAACCACTAGACCTATCATCGATGAATATGTGATTTATGAGGTTGCAGGTTCATTTGAAAATGTTTGCTAATTTGAAGGCTTGCATGAGGTTCTAGATTTGAATATGAACACATTTATGAAAATAAGTTCATTTTGAAACTTGGGTTTTAATAATTAAATTTAGTTGTAGATTATACGAAATCATTTAAACTTGAAGAGATGATAGAGTGCAATCAAGACTCTTAAGAGAGACATTTTGGATACTATCTATAGTGGAATCATTGGCATTGCACACATTAACTTTGCATGCAATTTTTCAAACAAAAAAATTAAGTAAATAATTGAAGCTTCTATACTCTAATATTATTTAGATGTTTTATTTTTGTGAGATTTTAAAAATATTTAAAATTACAGGTAGCATGAGATCAAAATAGGTTTTCACTTAGCCAAAGGATAGATTATTGTGGGATATAAAATAACCTATGTATCCAAAAATTTGGAAGATTCAGGAATAGAAATGAGGAAAATATTGTCAAGAGTTAGGACATCAGGCTGACAAAGGGAATTGTCAGATGAGAATCCACTATAATCTAGAAGAAGATAGAGTAAGAATTTGCACGAGATAAATCAAATATTGAGGACTCCTCTAAAGCTGGATTGAAATATTCGAATCACAAACTTAGGACTTGACTAAAGCATAAGGGAAATATTTCAATTTATAAACTATTGACTTTATAAAGTCATATTTAAAATATTTGAGGAAAATTGAAGCTTTTCCCGTGAATATGAAAAATGGCGGAAGAGTGAAATCGTGCGATTGAGAAGTGCGCTTTGCCTGGGAGAAGAGTTCAAACACTACTGAAATGTAGGATGCAATGCAACACAAGGGTGTAAACTTGTTGCAATTTCGAGCATGACTTTTTCTCAAACAATGAATCAACTACCTGGTTGGCGCCATATCCCTGTAAGTGGCAATTTCTGCTTATCAATTGAATAATTCTTGTTTTGCTGGCTCATAGGTAAGTCGAATCACTTCCTAAAATGCTAAATAAGGGCTTGGAAACCCACCAAGTTGCCTTTGAATAAGTTTGGCTGTGTGTTGTCAATTCTCATGCATTCCCGTAAGGAAATGCATTGCATTTCAAGACTCTATAAAAAGGCTTTCACCTGATGCGAATTATAAATTCTCATTATTATTGCATTCTTATTTCATTCTCTTTTTCATTCTAAGAATTCCTATAACACTCATTTCAAGCAATTGATGTGAGAAGCCATTGCTGTGAGAAACCATTATCTGTGAGAAGCCATATTTCTGTGAGGAATCATTTTATTGTGTGAAAGCAATTTATTGAAAGATTATTTTACTATGAGAAAGAACAAAGAAACTATGTAGTCTGGAATACTGCAAGGACAAACCATCATCACCTAAGGAAAGCTTAATCCAGGCATGGTTAAACTATTCTCATTTCATCTTTGATCTTGTGAAGTCATGTTAGACAAATGAAGATATTATACTATTGTATGATGTTTGCAATTGATTGTCCAAAAGTTGCATTAAGTGAATAAGTCATAGATGATGTATGTCTGTTTAAAAGAGTATTTATCTATCTTGAAAGGTAGATAATGCATTTAGTATTATTGCTTTTTTGTATGATCTCTATATAAGGAGAATAGGATTGTATTAGTTACTAAATACTAGGATGAAAATGAAGGTATTAATTCAAGTAACAAACCACAATTTAAGTTAATAGGTTAACTTAGATAGCTTGAGGGACTCCTAAGATGAAGATTTCCAGTTAAGGAGGGGAATTTGTGATTACTTGTTATGTTATTTCATTTCTAGTAGTTTAGTTTGATGTAGGATGTCTGGGGTATGGATCACTCAGTGAAGGACAAAGACCTACGCGTAGTGTAAGATAGCCCTAAGTTAAATCAACCTTAATAGTGTATATGATAGATGACCTTCATTCGAAGTACTGAATGAGAACACTTTGGCCAAAGTAGTGAAATTTATGACATCCACTTTGATTGTGTGATGCTTGAGACTACACTGTCAGTTCATCATGATCCCGTATTACATGCTAGAGTGAGAGTCTGTCGAATGCATAGGTTCTAGTTATGTAGGACACACCACTATGCTCAGTTGGTAAACAGTATCGGTTACCCTACCAATCTCTTCGTTGAAGGGAGGGCCATCTATCGAATGATAGATGTGAAGGGGATTGCATTATAAGTCCATGGTTGGCGAAACAATGCCCGAGTGATGCTTCTCCTCCTCTGAAGGCTACTGAAGTACCAAGATTTGAAAGGCGGATTCTTGGACCTTCTTACTACTATTTGTTCTAAAGCTCATTGGAGCTATGTTAAGGTATGTTCTATCGTTACTTGTACTTGTCAAGTTATTGTAATGAAATGGAATCTTTATTGTAATTTTAATATGATATCAGGTTCATATAGTATCAATAAAGGAAAGAAAAAATATATTGCAATGACTTGTTAGCATGTTTATTTACTCTTTGATGTAAATTGGATTTTTTTTTTTTACCGAAGGATTGGGTCATTATAGTACGTCTTTGGACAAAGGAGTTGCAAGGTCGTATAAATCTAAACTATTAAATATGAGGACAAGTACATAATATTTTAATATATAATATTTATTAGCAATAAATTAGATTGCCTTAGCTCCTATGTGGAGCTAGATTTTGACTACTATTGGTTGCCTATTTATGAGATGAAGGGTAGTTGTACACATTTTGGTGTATTAATGACGTGTTAGGATAAATTATAATTGGTACTTTTAAAAATATTATTGATACTTTTTATTCAAACATTAATGAGAATATGTTCTATTGATGGATCAAACTATGACAAGTACCCTCACAACTATTGGTAAATGCTCAACTACTAGATCCTCTTCTATAATGACAAGAAACCTTATCATTCAAGAAGGCATTTGTGATTGTAGTGGTAATGATACATCTACACAAACGAGACAACTATTTTGCATAGGTTTCGATGAGGCAGAGAATGCCATTAAAGCCATACTCGGTTCATGTTGGTTTGAAGGACACACACAATAAGAATAAGGGAGAATGTGATTTAGACAAATAGAATGCAAATGATATAATTTATGTCTATGGAAGGGGTATAATATTTGTTTCTCACTATTCTCAAGGCAATAATTTAAAATAGATAAATTTAGAGATATCACCATTTTTTAAATAAATAAATTTAAGATGTTTATACTAGTTAAACAATTTATAAACCATTAAAATATAAGCAAATTATTATAATCTTATCTATCTAGATTATGGCATCAGGGAAATTCATCACCACCAATTCACCATAGGAAAATTCACTGCGAACAATTCACCACTAGCAATTCACCACCACGAAAAATTAATTGCAAAATTTTAATGCGACGAATTTTCCTTGAGGTGAATTTGTCATGGCGGTGAAACCGTGGTGAATTGTTGACGATGAATTTTTCGACGTTGAATTGTTGGTGGTGAATTTTCCTAGAGCCCTAAATTATATTATAGTAATTATTTAGAGAAGTCTATTAGATAGTCTATCTTTGTTGGATATAAAAGTAGAGATAACAAGATTTATGATTACCAAACAATATTAAGATCATTTACATTGCATATAAATTATATTTTGAATAAAAATATGATATTGTTCAAATACTTAAAAAGTCATTTTTAGAAAAATCCTAATGTGACAAATTACATGATGAATCACACTTCAAACCTAATGGACCATGGCATGGCTTAAGTTTGTGCTATCAAGAGAAGCCCCACAAATTTATTTGGTTACTGTCGTCATGAACGTGGACTGCAGTTCGAAAGTGGAAGCTGCCTGAAGAATTTAATTCTATGTTTCATATAATGCACTGACATTAATAGGTGCGCATACTATCGAGACAAGCCCTACAAATTTAATTGGTCAGTCGGCCATGTTTTCTCCGATTATTGGGTGGACGTCGTTTTCTTCCAGTTCTCACGTGTAAATACCTACCATTCAAGATGTACTAGCAAGTCTACAACATTAATGATTACGGTGACCAAATAATCTGACTGCATTGAAAATTTTCCGTAAAAAATAGAATTATGAACTTCACAAATACCATGGTTGTTACCATTAATATTCTCTATACGAACACATCGTTTATGACAGTGACCTTGTAACAAGAGAATTTGACGGTTGCACGTCGAATTAAGTACCTCAAATACTATTGGAAGAGCTTGTGTGTTTCACAGTCAAGATAATTCAAAACAAGTTTCAATTTATCGTTTTTTAATTTTTCACAAAAATGATTCTGATTATAACGAGTGTTTGGAGGAGATTAAACATCAATTTATACAGATTTTTTGTTATGTCAGACAGATGCAAAGCTTTTATAAATTTAAAATGTAATTATGTTCTGCTATTATGTTTCTTGAGTTCGCTATTTGTATTGCTGGCTGCATTAGCTCTTCTTGATATTGAAAGGACATTGCCGAATTTGTAAGTTAGTTAATTTTGTGAGTTACTATTTACTTGCTATCTGTAGTCTTTTCTTTTCCTTCACAGTCCTCTTATTGAACTGCCATTTATTCTCTTTGTAATCTTCTTTCAAAATGAATACAAAATACAAAAATAAATAAATGAGTTACCCACAACTTTTTCAATGAGCTAAAAGAAGAGACTGTTAAAAAAGAACACAGAATTCTAGTGTCAAAGTCTTTGAATCATAATTATTGTCTACTGTCGAAGTCTTTGAATTATAGGCTGTCATTCTCCAAACCACTTTTAAATTCACAGAACCAATGCACCATGCTCGTCCGAACCCACTCTGAGTTGTCGAAGTTACCTCAATCGACTTAGGATGAATTATGATAGTGGAGAAGTTAATGGACCAAGACGTGGCCTAAATTTATCTCAACAACACAAGCCCAACGAATTTATTTATTTGGGATAGTTTGGGGGGTTCACAGTCGATCTTCATCCGAGGGGTACATTCAAAACGAGTCAAAAGCGATCGAACGATCTGGCCTCAATGGAAAACTTGCCATTTGAGTTCTGTAGAATGAAAGAAGATATGCCGCAGCTTCATGTTATGATGGTCCCTTGGCTTTCATACAGCCACATAAGAGCCTTCTTAGAGCTGGCCAAGAAATTGGTTGCTCACGGTCTCAAGGATTCCTTCCTCTCCACTCCCCTCAATGTCAGATGGATTAAGGAGCTATATCCCACCCCAGGAATTAATCTTCTGGAGCTTCCACTGCCCGGCGTAGAGGGGCTGCCTGCAGGCGTTGAGTCAACTGCAGATTTGAAGCGAAGAGGCACATTTGAGCTACTTGTAAAAGCCATTCGAAGCTCTGTTGGGAAGAATTTCACCAGATTTTGTAATCCACGATATGACACAATACTGGGCTCCTCGCCTCGCCGCCAAGCTGAGCATTCCCACCATATTTTTCGTCTGCTCCTCTGTCGCCGGCGCAGGTTTCCTGCTAGGCCATGAAGCCGCCATAGTAGAGAAAGGCACACTAGTCCCAGATGTGACAGTGCCGCCGCCTAGTTTCCCCACGGCACATATCCACTTTTCACCCTTTCAAGCGCGGAAAAATCTCCATGCACACCAAAAGAAGGAAGGGCACGTTAGGCTGGCAGAGCGGTGGAGCATGTGTTCACAGGGCAGCTGGGTGATAATAGTCAATACGTGCGTAGAATTAGAAGGCAAATACTTAGACTACTTACAAAGAACCACCCGCCGCCCCGTGCTTCCCGTGGGGATGCTGATGCCCGATCTACCGCCGCCACCGGCAGCCGACCGTTGCTTGGCCTGGCGGGATCTGCAGCAGCCCCGTTCAGTGGTGGTGGTGTCTTTCGGCAGCGAATGTATTCTCACCACCCAAGAGCTCGGTGCACTGGCGTTGGGCTTAGAAGAGAGCGAGCTTCCATTTCTCTTTGTTTTTCTCCACCATATGGCTGCTGCGTTGCCCCAGGGCTTTGTGCAGCGCATGCAAGGGATAGGACTTTTGGTGACGGAATGGGCGCCTCAGTTGCACATTCTGAGCCATTCTTGTGCAGGAGCGTTTCTCACTCACTGTGGGTGGAACTCTGTGACGGAAGGATTGAGGTTTGGGGTGCCACTTGTGACTCTTCCCATGCATCACGAACAGGGCTTAAATGATAAGTTCATAGCCCGTGAACTCAAGTTGGGGGTGGAGGTCAGGAGAAATGAAGAGGATGATTCTTTTTCCAAGGAAGACGTCAGTAAGGCTGTACGTACATTACTGGTGGAAGAGGAAGGCGTACAAATCAGATCTCAAGTTCAAGAGATTCGTGGAGTCTTGACCAGTAAAGATTGCCAAATCTACCGATCGAACATCCACAACTTTGTTTCTTTGATCAAGGAGAAAGCTGGTGCAAACAACGTGTTTGATACTTTGTTTCTTTGATCAAGGAGAAAGCTGGTGCAAACAACGTGTTTGATATTTTGTCTTAAGATTCCTGCAAACAGCTTTGTTTCTTTAATAAAACAGAAGGTACTATGATTCTGCACTCTTTTAAATGTGTCCATTTGGAGTTTTCAATAAACGTAGCTCTTTTGTATCTGCTGCCGGCTGGCCTTGGTTTCGGTGGCTTTGGAGATGCCTGGGCGTCTTCTCCAGTTCTGTTATTGTTGCTGTTTCTCCCGTTTTCAATTTACTTCAGACTGGCAGTTCATTTTCGCTGTTGTTGTTCAGTATTTCAAGGGTGTTCTTTTCAATGTAACTCTTCGGTTTTTCTATCATTTCTGAAGGAGATTTCCTTTGTTGTAAGTGTTGCTGCTGTTGCAGCTGTTGCTCTTTAGCGGTGACCTTGCTGTTTTGATTGTAATGTTGATTTCTTTTCGTCTTAATCCAATGAAAAAAAATTCCGAACAAACGGTATGTTTCCTAGTTTCTTAATCATTATACTCTTGCAGCTAAGGTTCAAGCATTACGTCCATAGAAAACTCTATGTATCTTAATATATTAAAGAGTACGTATTTGTAAATGCAAATTCTAGTTGTATGGATTAAACAATTAATAATAAATTTTAAATAATGAAATGAAATAAACTTAGACAAATATAGATTTTTTTCTTAAAAAAATTAAGTATTATCTGGTTATTAAATATTTAAAACATAAAACAACGCAAATAAAAAAAGAAAGTTGTTATCAAATTGACAAAAAACATTGCAAATACAAATAGAACGTTCCCATCTAGTTGTCAAATCAATATTTATCTAGATTTTATGTGATAAGTGAGATTTTGGAGGCTTTTACCATTAAATGGTAGTTGGTTTACCATTCAATGACAGTTGAAACTTGTTTTCCGATGACTCAATAGTGGTTTGTAGGCATGAGACTTGTTTCAGCTTAAATCTCACACTATATGCAGCCTATTGGCTAATAAATTAAGCAAAATATTAATGAATTTAACTATGCAATATAGAGACATTTGTAATCACTATTATTTGTGCAATAGATAGGCATTTGTAATCACTATTATTTCATTAATTTAGAAACTAGCACACATATATATTATTAATAATATATATATAAAAACGCCGAGAGATATCCTTCTCGAGGCATCTATTTAATTTAATCAATTACATAAAAGTGTAATAGATGCCTCAAGAAGGATATCTCTGAACGTTTAATAAATAATATATATATGCTAGTAGCATTTGCAGCGTGACATATAATAAAATTATTAAGGTTACGGTTAGGGTAGGGTTAAGGTTAGGGTTAGGGTTAGGATTATAGTTAGAGATAGAATTAGAATTTGGGTTGGGCTTATCATCACAATTAGAGTGAGGGTTAGGATTAGAGATAATATTAGGATTAAGGATAGGGTTATGGTTATGGTTAGGGTTAGAGATAGAATTGGGGTTAGTGTCAGGCTTAGAGATTAGGGTTAGGGTTAAGATTAGGGTAAGTGTTATAAATTAGGGTTACAATTAGGATTAGGATTAGGAGTAGGATTAGGGTAAGGGTTAAGATTAAAGATAGAATTACTGTTAAGGTCAGGGTTAGGATTACGGTTAGGGTTAATAATAAGGATATGGTTAGGATTAGGATTAGAGATAGAATTATGATTAGGGTTGGAATTATAATTAGTATTAATGTTAGGATTAGGGTTAAAGATAGAATTAAGATTAGGGTGGGGATAGTGTTAGTATTAGGATTTAGGTTAGGGTTAGGCTTATGATTGGAGATATAATTAGGATTAGGGTTGGTGGTAGCATTTGCATTAGGGTTGCAGTTAATGTTTATGTTTAGGATTAGGGTTAGGTTTATATTTTGGATTAGGGTTAGATTTATGTTTAGAGATAGACTTAGGATTAGTGTTCGATCAACATTAGGGTTAGGGTTAGGGTTAGTGTTAGGATTATGATTAGGGTTAGGGTTAGGGTTAGGGTCAATATTAGAGATAAAATTAGGATGAGGGGCAGGGTTAATGCTATGGTTAGGGTTAGAGATAGAATTAGGGTTAGGGTTAGGATTAAGATTATGATTAGCATTAGGGTTATGATTCTAGGGTTAGCAATAGAATTAGTGTAGATTTGGGGATACGTTTAGCATTAAGTTTACGATTAGGATTAGTATTAGGGTTACGATTATGGTTACGGTTACGGTTAGGATTAAGATTAGTTTGAGGATTATGGTAAGGGTTACAATTAGGGATAGGGATAAGGTTAGGGTTAGGGTTAGAATTTGGGTTAAGATTAGCGTTAGGTTTAGGATTACAATTGTGGTTAGTGTTAGGATTACACTTAGGGCTTGGATTATAATTAGAGGTATTTAGGGCTATATTTAGGGTTAGGGTTAGGTTTAATGTTAAGTTTAGTATTATAGTTAGATATAAAATTATTGTTAGGTTTAGGGTTGAGATTATGGTTAGGGTTAAGGTTAGGTTAAGGGCTAGGGTTAGCCTAGTTAGGAATATAGTTAGGGTTATATTTAAGGTTAATATTAGAAACTAGAAAGATCTAGGAGATGAAATAACAAGCACATGGACAATGCATAAATTGTATTCAACTTCCCTATCTAGATTGATTGAATGTGCAATCTTTAATAGGAAATTACAGGAAGATCAAGATCCACAAGATGTGGAGATCAAGATCAAGATCCACACGAAGTGGAAAGGAGTGGAGTGACAACTCAACTACCTGGAGTGTCAACTCAACTACATGGACAACTAACTAGGCTTAAGTAAGCCATGTGTGTAAGATGTGTACACCAACACCCCCCCTTAAGCATAGCTTAGGTGAGAATAATAAAGATGGGTCCTCGATACAAGGCCATTTTAGGTATCCATGCACAATGAAAAAATCTCAGAAACAAAGAAAGATAGAAAACCCAGTGGGAAAAAAACTATCCTCCAAAAAAAGAGAAAGCGAAAGATGTACAAGTGAAAGAAGAAGAAAAATAGAAGGAGGACTCAAGACCCCCCAAGAACTAATTCTATCACAAAAGTACAAGAAATATTCCCCCCATAGGAGAGAAAGAGAGAGACTTGGAAGCTCCCCATAAGATATGCTGTAGTGCACATAGATGCTCGATGAAGTATGCCGAAGAGAATCCATGAACACTGAACCACATTTCTCCCCTTAGAAAGAAGGCAAACTACAAAAGTGTGCAAATAATCTTCCCATTCTTGATAGGAACATGCAGAAAGAAGCATAAAGGTCTTTGAATTATGCACAATATGGACAAAGATGTAGATGATGCCTATAATGTCTTCCTAGAATGCTCAATGATCTCCAAGCCAAAGCTGATGTGTGATGAAGATTCAAGAACAGGAACCACATGGATCATATATGTATGATGATAACTGGAACCATAAGAATATGTTATTGTCACTTTAAAAGCTGTAGTAGGCAAGGAATGAGCAATAATATCTGAAGAAGACAAGGATGATGCAACTTCAATGAAGCTGTCATAAAAAAGAAGATTGATGTCCTCAATGTGTGCTTCCATTTCAGCAATGCGGGACTCTATGAAAAGATATGAAATGTCATGTAGATATTCATCCCAATCAACAATTCTAGGAAGACTAATATCCTATTGCAAAGAAGTGATAGAATCTCTCGAAGAAGCGACTCTGAAATCTGATGAAACAATAGGAGGAGGTGGAGGAATGATGATTTCCTCTATGTCAACTAGACGCTCTGTACTTGAATCATGATGCGAGATGTGAGTTGTGATCATAGTAGGATCAGGCGGGAAGGGAGAAACATTGGAGTCTCCATGTATTTCCTAAATTTTGATCCATAATGCATGTGGAATTCCAATATCCATGATGCCATACAAAGAGGCATCTGGAATATGTAAACCAATTAATCCACAAATATGATCACAATTATTAAACCATTTATCCTTTTGAGATTGTTTATCTAGTTTAGGGATAAGTCCATACAAATATGGTATGAGATTATGGAACCTGAGATGTTTCAGGATGCCTTCACACCAAGGCTTATAGTTTCCTATTTTTAGGTTTATTATAGAAGAGTGGGTTTCATATCCCATGATTACAAACAGATAATTACCCCCTTTGGAACTTTATTTTACTTCATTAATTATAAAATACCCTACATAATCCCCCCAAATAAAAATATAGAAAAGCGACACTTTATAAGAGAGTGCATGAATTTTTAATAAACCCCCCTCGATTTTTGACACTTTATCGCTTTGCATAAACAATTATTGTTCAATTGCATTTACATTTTTAGAAAATGCCTATAAAAGAAGAGAAAACAATTACATGCAAAATCCAAATTGGCAGTGAAGAATCTGCGCCCTCCAAACTACAAGTCTCAGAGATTTAAAACAAGCAATCGCCTTTCCAAACTCCTCAATCAATGCAAAGAGATTAACTCAGGTCGCACGGGATTTAAGAGGACCCGATCTGCACTCATTCTTGGCTTCAAATCACACCGATTGCAATTTACACCAGTAAAGATTCAATCCTCCCCTTAGAGAAAAGTGCAGGTGGATGAGAGGTTAGGGTCCCATCCCTGCTGCAAATTTAAGCTTCAAATCTGCAAAAGATAAATCGCTTGTGCAAAATGAAATCAAGGATGTTATGAGGCATCCCACACCTATCTCCTACCAAACAAACCACGCCAATCTCTCACACCATCGTAGAAAATCATTGATGGACTGGAGAATTCAAATCATAGGCACAAAGAATGTGAGAAAATCACCTCAATAGGCACGAACTTCAACTTCAAACCCATAAACCCATGGATTTGCTCTGTCGAAGCCTAATGAAAATGGCAGATGAAATGAAAGTCGAACGATCTGCAGATATGAGTCACAACCTGGTGTACGCCCTTTCACACAGGCTCAAGATGAATGAGCCTACTCCAATCCTTCATGCCACCAAAATGCCACCAAATTGTCTCAGTCGCTGAGCTCCAAGTAAAGGTCACAACAGGTCTTTGAGGCTGCAGATTGTAGCCTAAAAAGCACACAAATTCAACATAGGGCACGACCACCAAATTCAACACATGTCTGAGATTCAAACTGCCTTAGGTGAGGTCAATTGCATGAAGGAACCTGGTTCAAACTTCTTAAAAATTAGCAATACGCACAGACGAATGAAAAAAATTAGGGAAGGATGGCTTGATGACTGCAATGGTTGCCTCCAGTTATGAAGTGCGACCTGCCAGCAATCAGAAGTCCGTAGCCTCAGAAACCCACAACCTGATTCAAGATCAAGGGTGGGGTCGATTAGATTAAACAAATTTCACAAAATACAATAGAATAGTTCACCTACAGGCTTACAAAAATCTACAATATGTGCTCTGATACCATATTAGAAACTAGAAAGATCTAGGAGATGAAATAACAAGCAGATGAACAATGCATAAATTGAATTCAACTTCCCTATCTAGATTGATTGAATGTGCAACCTTTAATAGGAAATTACAAGAAGATCAAGATCCACAAGATGTGGAGATCAAGATCAAGATCCACACGAAGTGCAAATGAGTGGAGTGACAACTCAACTAAATGGACAACTAACTAGGCTTAAGTAAGCCATGCGTGTAAGATGTGTACACCAACAGTTAATATTAAGATTTGTGTTACAATTATATATAGAACCCTAACCTTGATTAAACCTAAGCCATAACCCTAACTATAATCGCAATTTATCCTTGACCCTAATTGAACCCTAACCCTAATTGAATATTAACTCTAACCTTAACTCTAAGCCTAACCCTTTAACCATAAGCCTAATTGAACTCTAATCCTAACCCTATCTCTAACCCTAATTGAATTGTAATCCTAATCCTAACTATAAGTTATCCCTAATTATATTTGAACACTAATATATCCTAAACCTAATTGAATTCTTTCCCTAATTATACCCTAATTTTGATTAAACCTTAATTGAACCCTAATCGTAAACTCGACCCTTAGTAAACCCTAACACAAAATGAACACTTATTAAGCTCTAACCCTAACCCTAATTAAAAACTAATCATAATTGAACTCTAAAAATATTTCTAATTACTCTAACCCAAATTTAACCTTAACCCTAGCCCTAATCCTAAATTAATTCTAACCCTAACTTTGAACCCTATTTTATTCCCAACCCTAATGCAAACCTTATGCTTATTGAATCCTAACTATAACCCTAACTTTGATTGAATTTTAACCCTAATTGATTCCCAATCCTAATCTTTTAATTAAATAGTAAACCTAACTCTACTTATAACCCTATTTGAACCCCAATTGTAACCCTAACCCCAACCTTTATCATAAAATCATAAGACTAATTCAACCATCATCTTAGCCCTAATTGATGCCTAACCTTAATTGAATGTACTAATTTACAAGAACCCTTTAAAGTAAATCCTAACCCTATCTGTATCCGAACCCTAATTGAACCTACATTAAATTGCAAGCCTAATTATACCCTAAACCTAATCCTAACTCTTACCCTAATTTAAATCCTCCCAATCCTAACTTTAATGGATGGTTAACCTATTTGAACACTAATTTAACCTAATCCTAATTAAATTCTAACAATAATTAAATACCCTAAATCTAACCCTAAACCTAATTGGACTCTAATCATAATTATACCCTAGCCCTAGCCCTAACTATATTCCTAACCCTAATTAGATTCTAACCATAATCCTAATTAAAATCTAACCCTAATTTAACACTAGCCCTAATTAAACTTTAATCCTAACTCTAAACACTATTTTAATCCTAACCCTCCCATTAACCTTACAAGTTAATTGAACCCTAACTATAATCCTAACTTAAATTTAATTCTAATTAAATCCCAACCCTATTTTAGAGCCAACTATAACCCTAACCCCAAGCTTTATAGTAGAATCCTATCCCTAATTGAACCCTAAACATAAAACTAATCATACTTGTAACCTTTACCCTAACTCTAAGCCTAATTGAACCCTAACCCTAACACTAATCCTAACCCTATTTGAACCCTAACCTTAATTGAACCCTAATCATAATTGAATCCTAACGCTTACCATAGTTAAACTCTAATTGAATAATAACACTTTATAACCCTAGTTATAACTTTAATTGAACCCTAATCATATTGAATCCTAATGCTCACCATAGTTAAACTCTAGTTGAACAATAACACTTTATAACCCTAGTTATAACCCTAATTCAACCTTAATTAAAGTCTATTTGCCCCCAAACCGTAATACTAACTCTAATTGAACCTCAATAACACTTGCCATAGTTAAACTCTAATTGAACCTCAATAACACTTGCCATAGTTAAACTCTAATTAAATAATAACACTTTTTAACTATATTCATAACCCTAATCAAATCCTAGTTGTAATCCTAATTCAACCTTAAATAAACCCTAATTGCACCCAAACACTAATACTAAGTCTAATTCAACCTTAATAATTAAACCCTAATTGTATGCTAGTCCTACTCTGAACCCTAATTGAATCATAAACTTAAGCTTCATCATATCTTTATTTGAACTCCAACTATAACCCTAACCCCAAGCTTTATTAGATAACACTAACCCAAACCCTAACCACAATCATAACCTTAAGTGAACACTAATCCTAATTGAACAATAACCTTCACTCTAATTTAATCTTAACCCTAATTCAACCATAATAGTAGCCCTAATCCTAATCCTAACCAAAATTGTACCCTAACCCTAACCCTAATAATATCTCTAATTGAACTCTATACTTGACCCTAACTATAATCCTTATTGAACTCTAACCTTAATTGAGTCATAACAATATCTAAATTGTAACCCTATTTGGACCATAACCTTAAACCTAAACCTCTATTGAATTCTAACTAAAATTGAACCCTAACCCTAATTTTAGTCCAAAATCTTATTGTAATTAAACCCTAAGTGTAATTAAATCCTATCCAAAACCCTAATTTAACCTCATGCATTCAAATATTTGTGAGGTTTATTTTATTTAGTATTTCTTATCAAGATTTATATTTTAAATCTTTTTTTTTTCTTTATGATTGATTTATCTTTGTGATCAAATCTCCAATTTATCATAAATCTATTTATTTTATCTTTTTTAATATATTTGAATCTTTGTGATCATTTTTTATTTATATTTTATCTTTGATTTATTTATTTCATCTTTTAATTTATCTATCGTAAAGATTCTCAAATCTTTGTGATTTATCTTTGATTTCTCTTTGTCATTAAATCTCTTTGATGGGCGGGTGCATGGAGATGGGTAGCCAATTTGTGGCCACTTTCAAAAAAAAGTTTTGAAAAGTCATAATGTGAGTGCATTATAACGCACTCGCGTTATGACATGTTAAAAGCAAAAAAAAAGTGAAACTCATTCATTCTTCATTTTGATTGTGTTTTTTGTTGTGCTCACGACCAAAACCCCCATTTTTCGCGCTTGCGTTCTAGGAGGAGGCATTGTGCAAAAATATTCACCAATGGTTTCTATTTCTTTGCAACGATGGCGCCACAATGAGGAGGAGGTGTGAGAGATAAGGATTGTTTGATTTTTATTTTGAATTTGTTAGTTTTAGGTTGTATTAGTTATATATTTTTTTGAATTTTTAGGAGATGCAAATCAACCTACAAACCCTCAAAATCCTCAACAAGAAGAGCAACCAAATCCTCAAGAACAAAATCAACCACAACAACAACCTCCTCCACCAATCACTCAACCCCCTCCTGGCACTCAACAAAATTTAATGAGTGAAATTGAGAACAACAAAAAACAAATTGAGGATTTCATCAGTAGGCTGAGTGATCCAAATGGTTCAACCGCAGAAAGAATGACCCTAGCAAGTTCATTGAAAGATATGTTAAAAAATGTAGATTCAATTAGAAAACAAATAACTGGATGGCAAGATAGGAGGCAGGCGACTAGGGCTTATTATGTAGATAAACTATCATATAAAGATGTAAAGGATTTAAAAATTATAAAAGCTAATTTGTGCTCATTATTCACTGACCCACACAAATCAAAATATTACCCTCAATGTGAAGGGGTTTCCTATTCATTGGTGCCACCACCAACAGATTAGGAACCATTTTTATGATAGGTGGTACATGGTCTTTGATTACCCACCGTGCAAAAATTGTGAAGTCCCGTAATATTTCTTTAAGAAATTATACAGTGAGTTCATATTGAAAAATCCCAAATTATTTTGATATGAGGGACTTCCAAGGGAGAGGTGGGGGTCGGCTTAGGATAGACCCGGTGCACAACTGGATCCTACACGGCAAGGGAGGTAAGCTCTCGCTAGGCCGCCTTATGAGCACGTTGTTATGCCTTCCATCGTGAAGGATAGTGCCGACGTAGAGACATTGCAAGTGATTAGCACTTTGACCCAGAGTGTCATCCATCATACTAGCCCTATTCTACAATGCCATCTGAGGGAGTCTTCGAGTGGTGGCCTTCGAACCCATGTGTGTCAATCTTGCAGGCCGACTTGTTCATATGACCCCACCGACACTCAGAAGGTTGCTACATAGGATCCGTCTGTAGCTATGGAGATGGAGAGGGCAACTGACATTTTTCATGAGGCGTATGCCATTGATAGTTAGGTAAAAGTTAGCATGTTCATTGAATTGAATTTATTAAATTTCAATTTTGAAATGCAAGATTAACTAATTTAGTTTTATGATTTTAACAAAATTTTAGGGTCACAGTGTTGAGACTGGATACACCGGCCCTCCACCTATACTTATTTCTAGAGTACACCTATCGGTGGGGTATATAACTAGTAAACAATTATAAATTTATTACATGTTAATAGCATTGTTTTACGAATGGTATTTTAATATGTGATTTAGGATGTTGAACAGGCTAATATTGGAGGTTTCAAGGGAACACCTCCTAGTGCCAGTGGATTTACTCAAACCTACACAAAGTTAATAGAATAAAGAGTTTAACTAATGAATCATAATTAATATATTTGTGTAGTTTATATGCACATTGTTGATTACGTTGAAGAATTTGTTATTTTATTGTCAGATGTTGCAAGCCGAAACACCTCCGAATGTGACAAGGGCAATGGAGAATAATGTTTCATTTGCTATACAATCCTTGATGGCTCTGACAGGGGAGGTATGAGGCAAATTAATAAATTTCAATTTACATTCGTTGTTATAGATCTGTTAATGAAAAATCAACCCATTATTGATTCGTAGTTTAATTTCTATTTGGATGGTTTATACAAGGCTTGAACATGCCTGAGCATGGATGTGTGAATAATTCTTTCATTGAGAGAGATCATTAGATGGCGGTAAGTGATTATTTTGTCAAATATATCATTTTTTATAATGTAATTTCTATATATTCATGTATACTTTACTTCTTATTGTAACAGTTAAAACTTCACCATGAACTAAAAACTAGGTGGAGCAGCATAAGCACTCCTTGAGCGCAACACAAACAAGTGACAAACTGATCTCCATCCGATCGACAATAAAAGGGAAAGAATTTATTTCAAGAGCATGGAGAGCAATGACTTTTGATTCCAGAGCCCTTTGTTGTATGCCTACATGGCAATTTTGTACATATTTTGTATTGGACATATTTGACATTGTATGCCTATATGGCATTCTCATAAGCCTATATGGCTATTTTGTACATATATTTCATACTTATATTGATGTATGCCTACATGGTTATTTGGTTAATACAAATATTTTTTATCGATGGTGTCCATATTTGCATTCTAAATTGATGGTTCAATAGATATGAGTTACATGTATTCAAGTGTATACTTTACAACTTACGTGTATACTTTGTGACTTACGTGTGTTCCAATGTATACTTTGCGATTGACATGTTTTCATGCGTATACCTTGTATTCGTGCATATAATTTGTATTAAATTGTGTATACTATGTATTCGTGTGTATACTTCAAGGCTTACGTGTTTTTGAGTACTTGTGCTTCCCTTATTCACATGTACATGCTTGACTTATTCACGTGTATACTTATTAATTAGTTAGCCCTAGCATTGATCATTGTTGTCCTTCATGGTTTGTCTTGAATATTAATTGATTGATGCTAAGAAACTTTATCTAAAAGAAAAAAACACGTTTTCAATTGGTATTCCATGAAATGATTCATAAAAAGATTCCAATATGTTCTTGATGTGTCATCGTATAAACACGCCAAAAGATTTATATGTCAAATTTTTGCAATATTATTTCTTGTATACGACATGGACTCGGGAGAAAGCAAGTTATAATTTATAATACAAATAAGAAATGGACTCAACACTATCCTAGACCCCCGAATAGGTCTATTTAACAAAGCAACATGCTCTCAATCACTCTTCCAATTGTAAAACATCATTGGGCAGGATTTACCAATCTGCAAATCCACAAAATCCACAATTTTTTGGGCATGATTGGCCCTCTAACCCCACTATCCTCTAAACCCCCACTTTTCTCAAATTTCACTAGGGTTTATTGAAAACCCCATATCCAGACGTCATACAACCTCAAAACATCTTCCAACACTCTTCATTCTACCTGCACAAACTTAATTGACCACCAAATATGCTGCCCCTTGACTTTACCCACTTTTACTCCCTCAAACCTCTCTTTTTCATTCAAAACCCCTCTATTCCCAATTAGGGAATCATTCCATAGCATACTTTTGACCTACCTTATCCTTGCAGACCATTTGAACACATCAAAATCCACAACCTCACCCTATTTCCAACATATTCTAACTTATTCTCAAGCAATTTCTTCTTTTCACCTCGTCTAGCCTTGCTTTTAAGGCCTAAATTTTGAATTTTGAATAGGGGCAGCATTAGCAATCTCTTCCAATGCCTTTAACAATGCTATTTTCTTATTTGTACTTACATAATTGACTCAAATGACCCCACACTAACTCAAAACTAAAAGCGAGATTAGAAAATGGGCTATCATGGCCTTATTTGACATTATAATGACTAAAACCACTAAACTAGAGCTTCTTCATCAAATGGAGGAACAAGGTGCTCTGCACCAATGATCATTTGCTTTTTGTGTGGAATACTCAGACTTCTCAACTGTCGTGTGTATATTTTTCTTTTCCATTGTTTTGCATGCCATCATAAGGGATCAAGTCGGTTGAACGCAACTTAGATCAATTCTATGTGTTTGGGTGCGAAAAAGGACCACGCCTAGTGTAAACCTACCTATCGGGACATGTTGGAGAAGTTAGTTTGGTCACACGAATTGCAAAATGAAAGTTGCACCACTTTGCAAATTTACACTGCTTCTATTTGACACTTTTTCCATCAAGTGAAAACTGGACACCATAGGAAAATGACTCCGAGATAACAAAAATCGATTGAGGTTATTGTAGAAGGGCCTAATATGATCCTGTAGGCTCAGACGAAGAGTTTGTAAGCATCACAGTTTTTGAGTAATAGCCCGTCAAAGTTTGATTCCCTTTTGCACTTTGGACCCTTAAGGGATCAATTCGGTTGAACATAGCTTAGAGTGATTTCTCATGTTAGGGTGCAAAAGAGGACCATTCCTAGCATAAAATACCTATTCAGAGGCATTGGAATAGTTCGTTTGGTCACACGAGTTGTAGAACGAAAGTTGCACCACTTTGCAATGTTGCATTGCTTGCATTTGACACTTTTTCCATCAAGTGAAAATCTGCCACCACAGGAAAACCACTCCGAGATAGCCAAAAACGAGAGAGCTTTTTGTAGAGGGGACCAATACGATTCTGTAGGATCAAATGAGAAGTTTCTAAGCATCATGGTATCTAGGTAACAACATGCTCAAGTTTGCAGCCATTTTGCACTTTGGACCCTTAAGGGATCGATCCGGTGGAACGTAGCTCAGAGTCATTCCGCGTGTTTGGGTGTGAAAAAGGACCATGCCTAGCATAAAAATATCTATTCAGACACGTTGGAATAGTCCACTTGGTCACACGAGTTGTAGAATGAAAGTTGCACCACTTTGCAACTTTATATTGCTTGCATTGGACACTTTTTCCATTAAGTGAAAATCTACCGCCATGGGAAAACCACTCCAAGATAGACAAATCCGAGAGAGATTTTTGTAGAGGGGTCCAATGTGATCCTATGGGATTAGATGAGAAGTTTCTAAGCATCATGATATCTGAGTAACAACATATTGAAGTTTGCAGCCATTTAACACTTTGGACCCTAAGGGATCAATCCGGTTGAACGTACCTCAGAGCAATTCTGTGTGTTTGGGTGTGAAAGAGGACCATGCCTAGCATAAAAATACCTATTCAGATGCATTGGAACATTCTGCTTGGTCACACGAGTTTAAGAATGAATGTTGCACCACTTTGCAAATTTGCACTACTTGCATTCGACTCTTTTTCCATCAAGTGAAAATCTACTGCCACGGGAAAACCACTGCGAGATAGCCAAAACCAAGAGAGGTTTTTGTAGAGTCGCCCAACATAATCTTGTAGGATTAGAAGAGAGGTTTCTAAGCATCATGGTATCTGAGTAACAACATGCTGAAGTTTATAGCCGTTTTGCACTTTGGACCCTTAAGGGATCGATTCGGTTGAACGTACCTCAAAGCGATTCCGCATGTTTGGGTGTGAAAGAGGACCATGCCTAGCTTAAATATACCTATTCAGATGCATTGGAATAGTTTGCTTGGTTGCACGAGTTGCAAAATGGAAGTTGCACCACTTTGCAACTTTGCACTGCTTGCATTAGACACTTTTTCCATCAAGTAAAAATCCGCCGCCACGGTAAAACCACTCCAAGATAGCCAAAACTAAGAGAGGTTTTTGTAAAGGGGCCCAACGGGATCTTGTTGGATTAGACGAGAAGTTTCTAAGCATCATGGTATCTGAGTAACAACATGCTAAAGTTTGCAGCCATTTAGCACTTTGGACTCTTAAGGGATCGATCCAGTTAAGCGTACCTTAGAGCGATTCCGCATGTTTGGGTGTCAAAGAGGACCATGCCTAGCATAAATATACATATTCAGATGTGTTGGAACAATTCACTTGGTCATATGAGTTGCAGAATGAAAGTTGCACCACTTGCATTTGACACTTTTTCCATCAAGTGAAAATCTACCGCCACAGAAAACTACTCCGAGATAGCCAAAACCAAGAGAGGGTTTTGTAGAGGGGCCCAACATTATTTTGTAGGATCAGAGAAAAAGATTCTAAGCACCACTATATCCGAGTAACAATATGATGAAGTTTGCAACCATTTAGCACTTTGGACTCTCAAGGGATCTATCTGGTTGAACGTACCTCAGAGAGATTCCGTGTGTTTGGGTGCAAAAGGGGACCATGCATATCGTAAAAATACCTATTTGAATGCGTTGGAATAGTTCACTTGGTCACACGAGTTTTAGAACAAAAGTTGCACCACTTTGCAACTTTGCACTGCTTGCATTTGACACTATTTCCATCAAGTGAAAATCCGCCGCCACGGGAAAACCACTCTGAGATAGCCAAAACTGAGAGATTTTTTTTGTAGAGGGGCCCAATGTGATCCTGTAGGATCAGATGAGAAGTTTCTCAGCATAACGATATCCGAGTAACAACATGCTGAAGTTTGCAACCATTTAGCACTTTGGACTCTTAAGAGATCGATCCAGTTGAACATACCTCAGAGCGATTCCGTGTGTTTGGTTGTGAAAGAGGACCATGCTTAGCATAAAAATACCTATTTAGATGCATTAGAAGAGTTCACTTGGTCACACGAGTTGCAGAATGAAAGTTACACCACTTTGCAACTTTGCACTGCTTGCATTTGACACTTTTTCCATCAAGTGAAAATCCGCTACCACGGGAAAACCACTCTGAGATAGCCAAAACCGAGAGAGGTTTTTGTATAGGGGCCCAACATGATCCTGTAGGATCAGATGAGAAGTTTTTAAGCATCATGGTATCTGAGTAACAATATGCTGAAGTTTGTAACCATTTAGCACTTTGGACTCTTAAGGGATTGATCCGGTTGAACGTACCTCAGAGTGATTGCACATGTTTGGGTGTGAAAAAGGACTATGTATAGCATAAATGTACCATGTATAGCATAAATGTACCATGTACTTAAAAGAAGATCAATAAAATTTATTGTTTCCTTTCATTTTTCTATAGTTTTACCAAAAATTTAATATTTCCTTGAACTATATGGTTTCGTATAGGGTGATTGTGTTCTCTTTTTCAATATCTTTGTGTTTCCATAGACCAATACATATTTAGAAACCCATTTTGATGTTAGGGTGCTTATTTTGTGAAAGGGAATAAGTTTTATGGGGTTTTTATTGCTGCCCCTATAGATTTTGATGGAAAAGGGCATGAAAAATGAGGTTTAAACCTAGGGTTTGATAAAATATTGCATGTAGATGTTGGGTGATTGTCTTTTTCATTTATGTAGGTGATTTTAAGAAGGTTTGAGGTAGTGGAATATTTTGGTAAGGTGTGGAACCATTCCTTTCAATAAATCCTCCTCATAGTAGCATAAAATAAAGGTTTTGTGGTTTGGCATGGTGGAGTGAGTTTATCCTGAGAAAAATTGTGGATCTGAGGGTTTGGATACATGATAATTTCTGCCCCAACAAGCTAAGGGGGTTGTAGAATGTTTAAAGGTATGTTCCTTTGTAAATTAGGCCTAGTTAGCCTAATGAGGACATCAAAGGTCATTTTTGATGCACATGTTCTACGATAGTCACTATTGATTTTGAAGTATGTGTTGTAACTCAATAATAGCTATTTAGATCAGTTATTTTTTTGTGAAGTCATTTGAGAATTTTTCCTCAAAACACCACTTGGAGCCACACTTTTCACTTGGAAATTCATCATGAAACCCTGTAGCAGCATCTCCACCTTTGTTTCTTGAATTCCCCTACATAGATAAACATACACACAGCTAAAACATCCTAAGAATAACTTAATCCACTTATCTAAACTATCAAATTTTGTGGAGTGGTCATTATTGGTTATCTAGACTCTCAAAACCCCAATCTTGAGGGTTTATAAATTGAGTTGAGAAAAATCAGTTCAAACTAATGATAAACTCAATGGATAGCCTCCTAAATAGATTCAAATGAAAGATACTTCACTATTCTACTTTAAACAATAAGATTCAAGGCCTTAAACTATTGTACAGGCCGTACAAGTTACTGAACACTTGGAAAAACTCATAAAATCACTTAAATAGGGACTTTATAGTGTTGGGGATACGAGATCGGTTCTTTCATCATAGATCAACATCTAAGACAACAGTGCCTTAGTGATTTTCATTCGAATCAAAACAAATACACAAACAACTATGCCATAAAGCAGAAGCAGGCACAGTTGATCCCCCATCGATTCTATGAGAAAAGTAAATGCTTGACAAATAACAGATTCAACACAAGCACAGATTCAGTTTGTAGAATCAAACAACATGAAAGAAAAAAGATATGGACACACAAATATACGTGGGGAAAACCCTTTAGGGTAAAAAACCCCACCCTCCAAAACACTTAGCTCACATGTATTATTCAGTAACTAAAATAGTTACAATAGAAAACCAAAGCTATGCTCTTCAGGAGAATACATCTTGTCCATCTGGAGAAAAATACAGGTAAAACAGAATAGAACCTCACACAGTTACAATGTATTCTACAAACATACTATGTAGATTCCCTTCAACTCCTCACAAATGACTATCATAGTTAGCCTCACGGCCAACCCAGCCACATGGCCTCCACAGGTTCACATCTTCACAGAACTGAGAAACAAAGTGTTCACAGTCAGAACTGTTCAAACGCTCTTAGCCTCTCTCTCTTTGCTCATTACTTTTATCTGACTGCACACAGGATTAATTTATAATGTCACACTGTGTGCAAACCCATCAAAGCCTTCAACGGTCATCAGGATAATAAATTATCCACTTGCAAGAATTCCATTTCTGATAAAGTGCACTGTTTAATCCGCAAGCATCGAGCCGTGCAACATTAAATCCGGTTTCAGACATGTCCATCAACCTTGCTATAATAATGCAGCTCTATCGCACATCAAAACATTAACCATTCGACCAACCAAAACATAAGGATCTTCCACATGTCGCCATCTCATTCGTCTATCGCTGCTGACTGTCGGTAAAACCAGTCCAACTCGGTCAATCAAGTTCCTAGCTCACCCGAGCTCCTACTGTGTTATTGCCGAGCCCACATGACCCAGCTGCGGTACAACGGTGAGCTCGCTCGAGCTCACCCAGCCTTCTACCTCGCTACCACTGCCCTATTAGACTCGTCTCGCGGTATGGCGGTAAGCCATCCGGGCTCGCACCCTGACTCCACTGCACTACTATGTCCTTGTCCGAGTCACCTTGTGGTATGGTTGTGAGCTCACCAGAGCTCACCCTCAGCCATCGCACGCTACCACCCAGCTCGTTTAGCCACCCTGTGGTAAGGCGGTAATTGCCTACATTGACCACCATCTCCACTGCGCTACCGCTGACCTTCCAAAGCCATCCTGCAGTGTGGAGGTAATCGCCAGACCAACCACTGGTGGTCTCACCGTGGGCATCGTGGTGAGAGGACCCACCGCCCTCGGTAAGGCAGTAACCGTCGAGCCCACCACTGGCGGTCTCACCGTGGACATCGCGATGAGAGGGACCACTGCTAGTGGTATGGCAGGAACCGCTGAGCCATGTCGTTGGCGGCCTTACCATGCCACCATGGTGAGAGAACTCACCACACGCAGTAAGGCGGTAACTACCAACGCAGGCTGTAGGCGGCCTTACTGCGCTAGTGCAGTGAGTGAACTCACCACGTGCAGTAAGGCGATAACCACCAGACAAACACCACCAAGACCAAGCCAGACTGTCGTGGTAAAGGCCAGAACATGAAGGAAAATGCCAAGTCCGAAGGGAACAAGCCAGAAGGTTGAGGCATAATTTCCCAACATATAGATTGTAAATCTTCAAGAATACAAAAGATCTCTGTTTTGCTCGAACTTACATGCTTTATATCACTTCTCTAATCACCGAATGACCTATTTGAGACTTTGAATACATTACATATGACCTTCACATGAACTTTTTCACATTGTTTACATTTCAAAATTCAAATTTTGCAAATTTTCTTATTCAAGGCATTTAGAGAACAAGGAGCTACTACACCAAACATGAACTCCAAAATTATAGTATTTGAGTAAATCTCATTACAAGTAAATATCATTACAATGCCTTAGGTAATTCATTCTCATAGATCTTTTACAATTTCACTCATACATTCAAGATTATCTTTAAATGTCTACATCATAGGTGCTCATTACGAGGTTAACTTCAATTGAGTAACTTGAGATTCCTCGCTAAGCTTCACATGCTCTTTTATAATGGCTTGAAATCAGAATTGAGATTTGTCAAGATCATCAAAATAAGGATGTTGCATTGATTTTTTGGCTGAGGTTCTCTTTGATAGCTCATAAATCAACATTTTCTGCAACGAGAGACCAATCAATTTTTAATAGTTTACTTATAAATACTTAAAGTAAAAGAGAAAAAGAAAGAGCATCCAAAATGGAAATGAAATGAAAATAGATGGAAGGCACTTATAGATAGGCATGCAGGTCTCACAAATTAGTCACTCTTGGTCATACATCTTCACTGGGAATTCCAACATACCTATTGAACACAACACCTCTCACGAATAGAGTAAGTTGAAATTTGAGATGCTCTTATAATGTCTACATCATGTAGCTACTCATGATAAGGTTAAATTCAAATGAATAACTTGAAATTCCCTCACCAAGCTTGCACACACTTTTGTAATGGCTTAAAATCATGATTGAGATTTGTCAAGATCATCAAAATAAGGATGTTGCATTGCTTTTCTGGCTGACATTCTCTTGGATGTCTCATAAATCTACATTTTCTGTAAAGGGACACCAATCAATTTCTAGTAGGTTACTTACAAATAGGCAAAGTAAAAGAAGATGATAGAATTTCCATCAAATAAATTAATGTGCATACAAGTATAAATTAATAAGAACCGATGTGAATACTTACAAATTAATCCAACGAACCATCCAGATCTTCTCTACTCTTTATTGTGTCAAGTATTGCTTCGTGGTCAGACTCACAGACCTTCTATAAGACCTTGTTCAAAGGTCTACCCACATATTTGGTCAAATGAACATTGGATGCCATGATGAGGTTCGAGTAATGAAGAATTTTATGATGTGTGTCAAAGTCCTAAAATAGCCAATGTTTAATAGTCTTATGTGGGTACCTTCTAAGCCATGTTCCAATAACAGCAACCAAGCCTGTAGGGTATTCGATGTTTTCTCCATCTATAACTAGGGCCTCCAATTTCTTTTTGGCCTCAACACAATGACACAAGTAATATTCTGTTCCCTCTTCCTTGTCTTCATCTGTAATAACTGCATAAACTTGCCCTGCATTGATATGTGCAAGAAATCTCTTGAAATTAGTCAACATTACAAATACACTACAAAGTAATATAACAATATGGAATTTCAAAATCTAAGCAAGCAAATATATTACCTGGTTGAACTAGATCTAATACATGCTCAAAGTTGACTGATGATTCCATCTGTGTTAGTTCCAATACTATCAGAGGGTGATACGTGTGAAGTGGGCTAAGATAACTTGTCAACCATTTGTCTACCCACTCCCCTGACTCACAATCATTCCAGGCTTGCTTTGTACATGAAGAACAACAACATGCCATCATTCGTGTATCGATACTCCATGAACCTACATTTGAGCTAAGGAAAGAGTGTAGCTCACTCGATCCTGTTAGTGTACAAAAATCCTCATATGGTGCAATGTTAGTATCATCCATCAACCAAAAATACCTACAAACTAAAGATGTACCTTCATTACCTGGACCCATCGAAGCATTACACCACTCGACAATTGATATTTCATTTATCAACTTTGCACTGTCTTTATAGTTTAACTCTTCTCATGTTAATGCTCTTTTCATGCATGCTCCTGCACCATCATGCTTCCCCTTTCCATGTCTGGCCTTACAAAAGTTCCACATATGTTGTACACCTGTAATGACATGCATCCTGCTCAACTAGTAGAACATGCGTGAGTTCTTGAACTATGCTACATAGCTATCTGACCATATTATATGCCAACCGTATGCTATGCCCCTCTGAGCCAAATCACTGTAGAACATTTAGAAGCAACCTTGAACAAACTCTGGAGAATGTGTTCGATCATCACTAATATAAAAGTGATACTCCCTCAAGACCTTCCTTTGGTCCTCTGTACTATCAGCTGCATGAATGAATGCTATTTGTACAAATATCCAAACATGTGTGGAGTTGTAATGCTGTGACTGCACCTCACGTTGTGGCTATAGAGTGTATTTCTCTTCAAATTCAACCACTGATACTATGCTTCCAATTAGAAAGGTGTCCTTGCATAGCTTGAATTGCGTGTCCAGCCATCGGGCTCTATGGGTATGCTTTGCATACTCATACACTATATTAACATGAAACATGGACATAAATTGATACACTAGAATATTTTGAATAACCAAATCAAACCTTTTTTCTTGAGACCCATCTTTTGTACTGTATGCCACCGTTTTATACTTCCTGAACTCTACTAGTTTCTGTCCCACCTCATCTATAATTTCCATATGTTGACATACTAGCATACGCTGCAAGCCACTGCAACGTTCGCATGAACCATCCAAGTGTGCTGTCCTATAGAATATTTGGCCATCCTCTATTTCACATAATTTTTTTGATAAGAACTCTCTTGAAGATTTTGGTGGGGCTTCTATGCCACAATCCTACAAAACATTGTTAGTATGCAAATCACAACATGTAGAATGATAAACATCATAATGGTTAGAGAATTCAATATGTAGTCTACATAAACAAGTAGTGCGCATGTGATTTATCTTGACATAAAAAGGTTTAAGCATTTCAAAAAATCTTTGAAAAATATTGATTTGAGGATAATCCATTTGAAATTTATGAAAAAATTGGGTTTGAGTCATATCCAAAAAATGCTTTGGATGTGGCTCACAGTTCCAACTACCGATTCTCCTTCTTACCACATCCCTTTGATTCAGAGATGGCTTTGTGTTATTCTTCGAATACTCTTCAATAAGTGTTCTCAATGCTTCAACAACTTTTTTATCTTTTTGTGGCAGTCTCCCTGAGAATGCCCATAATTCATTTGAATCGGTGCCCTCAATTCTTTGCCGCCTTTGAACGACTTTTGATAAAGTTTTTCTACTAATTCTCATTTGTTCACTCGTCTTTCTAATGAGATGAGCTCTCTTTGTCTGACTGCTTACCAAAGTCGATGTAATGACACATCATGCAACATTACTATCCTTTGAGCATGAGGTCTTACCCACACTCTCATATGCATCCATTAGATTCTTCACAATAGTGTTTTCACTAGATGCATTCGATGTTCTCAACCCAAGAGTCTTCATGATGTCTCTATACTTTATACCCCGCATCATTTCAACAAATAGTTGAAATCTTGCGGTGTCATTTAGCCTTTCAAAGTACAATTTCCAAATCTTATCAGCATATCTTCTACAAGTGTGTGTTGGAATCTTACCTTCCATGTGCTGCAAAATATCATCATCAATATTAATCAAATACTTTGGCTTTCTACACAAAATTCTAGGTAGTGTTTTGCTAGGTACATACATCTCAAAATTATGAATTTCATCAATATTTAATTGAGGTGGGCTAGATTGCGTACCTTCGATTGATAGTGGAGTAGAAGACATACCTTGAGGTTCTCGTGGGGGTGATGGCATACCTTCTTCATCAAATTCGAGTGATGATGTACTCTCAACTTGAGATGTGCTTGATGGTGTTCAACCATATTCACTTGTGATAGATGGTGTCCCTCCATATTCACTTGCGATATCTGATGTCCCTCCATATTCACTTGTGCTTAATGGTGTCCCTTTGTATTCACCTTCTATGGAGGGTGTGTCTGCAACTACGGTATTCAAATCTATCTTACCATGATGCTTTTGCATTTGTGCCCTTTGTGCTGCCAAATCTTGTTGTCTTTTTGATGGTTGAGGTTCCTCTTCAGTTGGCTTGTTTTTTGTCAATAGTACCCAATTTCTTCTTTTCACAATATACCCTCAACCATTCTCTCTCCTTTGCTTTGAAAGTTTCATACTATTCGTCTGTTAGTTTATTCCTTCTTTGTTTATTCGGCATGGCGGATAATTTTACCTGTAGTATGGCAATGAGATGAGTATTAGTTCCTAAAATATTTATCCATTCAAATAAATGAAATATATGTCATTCAAGGCTTCATAAAAAATACTTACAATCATCTTGTAAAAGACTATTTCTAGCATATCTACAAAGGTGGTGCAAGGGCATGCCATGATTACAAGATAGGCAAAATTACATTGTTTTCCTTGTGTAAATGGGGTGTTAAAGAAGGGTTTTGATGAAATGTTGAAGGAAACTTCCATGTAATGATTGTTTGAGCTTGTGCAAGGAATTTTAGAAGTGTTTTTGGTATTGGTGAGGTCTGCTAAGCCCTGTTGTAGAGACTTTCAATAAACCCTAGGTTATTTGCATGAAAGTTGAGGGTTTAGTTTTAAGGTTTGAAAGTCATTTAAAATGGTGTATTGAACCATTAATCTCATTGTGGCCACTCTAACATGAGGAAGAGACCTGCAACATCACTAAAAAGGTGTGGGAATGTTGAGTGTGTACAAGGGAAATTTGGTGTTTTCCATGTGAATTTGAGAGGTTTTGACATGCTAAAGTGAGTATTGTGTTAGGGAAGCATTGTTTCTTGTTGAATTGAGTTTATGCTAGCCATTTTAGACCTGTTTGAGGTGGTGGCATGTTTTGATAAGGTTGGGAAGTGTGTTTTCCAGTAAGCCCTAGGTTATTTGCCTTAAAAAAGGGTTTTTGGTTTTGACATCTTGGTGGATGAATTTATGAGAAGTAATTATGAATTCTTTGGTTTGAATAGATATAAATTTCTGCCCACATGTGTTTGGAGGTTTTGGTCAAGTTTCAAGATAAGTTTCTTTTCTAAAGTGTCCTAATTTGAGGCCTAGTTGGCGTAGAAAGCCTGATTTGAGAAAGTTATTACAAAGTAACCAATAGTGGTTTGTTGGCATGCGACTATGTACCCTGAAGGGTCCTTGAAATGGTTCAAGTCTTGGTCTGAAAGAATCTTATCGAGAAGAAATACCCGATTGAATGAGTTGGCAATGGTGCAAGGAAGAGTGCTGATTTGGTGAAAAGTGAAGAGTTTTGAGAATTGTGGCTTGTGAATTGTTCTTGTTGGTTGATTTTATGTGTTCAGTTGTGTTGTAGGACCTCCCCTGGTTGCATCACAATTCAAATGCTTTGTCCATGTTTCCTTTTTGATGACAACCTAAGGTTATAATGACAAACAAACAATGATCAACATGGAATATAATTGTTTGAAAAAATACCTCAATGAAAGCTTCAGAGAGTGGTATGCACTTCCATAATAAAGGATTGAGAAATGATGTTTTATTTTACTTCCTTAAAACATATGTCATATATATGTGTATACAAAATGTGGAAGCATACACAAGGTAAGTCAATTATTAAATAACAAAATGCCTCAAAGAGATGTGGTTTAAAAATGTAATTGGAAAGTGTATAGAATTGTGTAATTTAGAATGTGCATTGAAAACCTAAGGTTATAATGAAAAACAAACAATGATCAACATGGAATATGAAAAATAAAAAAAATGAGAGCAATCCATAATAGAATGAAAGAAAATGTGTAAAGACTTCATATACCTAAAAAACCAGACTTTCAAATGGAGAAGTTCAACCCAATTATGTAGCCTTAGCTTCTTCTTTCTTCAAACTCCTCAACAATTTAAATTTTTCGAAAGCTTGTTCCCCTCCAAACTTCAATTGTTATATCAGTTTTCAATGGAATTCAAACTTGAATTGATATTATATGTCTTTCAATGTGAAAACTCTACTATTTCATGCAAAGGTGGTAGAAAACTCGTGGAAAAGGTGGTGGAATGTGAAAAATATGCTTGCACACTTCACAACATCATCAAAAAGCTAATTTTTGTCAAAGCACATGCAAAACTAGGAGAATATGCAGAATGTGGGCCTTTAGATCACGGGTATATTGAGTTTTTTTACCATTTTTAGTGCAACACAAAACACATTCGCGTTATAACACGAGCACGTTATTTCTTCCCAAAATGACCATATATCTAGTTCTTCAAAATGTGCTCACGTTATGAGAAAGTTGGTTTTTTAATAGATTTCTTTTCTGGGTATGTGAAGGATCATCATGGAAAAAATAGGCCCTTAAGTGACAAAAAAGTCATAAAAATCAGAGTTAGGCAACTTGACATAAAAATTTGAATAAGTTATCTATATTATTTAAAAAATATGTAAGAATAAAATTTGTAGAAAATTGAATGTAGATTCTAAACTACTAGGTTTATTTATTTAAAAAAATAAATTATTTGGTGAAAAATTGAAATTTCAATGCAGTGACACTTAAATTTCAGGGAAAAAATAAGAAGTAGGTGTCTGTCTGATCACCCTAACCAAAACAAAATGATAATTTTTTTTATAAGATTTTAGATATAAGTAGAGGACTCATGTCCCGATGTGATGCATATTTTTTTGTAATTTTTTTTCAAGTAAATAATTAACTATGAATTTTCTATTGAAATTTTTAAAAAATATAAAAAATCATATGTCTAACCACTTTAACTTGGTCAAAAGTTCATGAAATTCATTTTTTTTTTTTTAATGCTATATTATGTGAAGCATAGAATGTGACGCATGTTTTGGATTCAAAAAATGTGAAACTATTTGAAAGCTATAGATGTTTTTCTATCAGCCTATTAATTAGGAATTTAGTTGTAATTTAAATAGAAAATGAATAATAATAATTTATTAAATTCAAAGTAAAGAATAATTTATATTGGTGGAAAGTTGAGAATCTCCTTTAAAAACCCTTTTTGTTCCATTAATTTTGGGTAAAAAAAAGTCGCCAGCCACATACCCTACACATACCCACTATATCGCCACTTTTTGGCCCATCATGATCCTGCACATACCCTTCTCTCTCTTTGTCTATACCCTATATACCTTGATTCTATCTCTCTTCCCTCTACGCTTATACCCTAATTCTATCTCTCTCCCTTCTACTCTCTACCCTTAATTCTTATACCCTATATCTCTCTCCCACTCCCTCCCTCTCTCTCTCTTGAGTCTCTGCCTCATCTCTCAACCCCTATACCCTCTCCCTCTCTCAACTCCCTATCTCTCACTCACTCACTCATTAGATCTCTCTCCCACCATTTCCCACTCTCTCCTACCCTCTCCCACCCCCTCTCCCATTCTCTCCCACCCTCTCCCACTCTCTCTCATTGTCTCCCACCCTCTCTCCCACTCTCTCCCTCCATCTCTCCCAATCTCTCCCACCCTTTCCCACTCTCTCCCTCCATCTCTCCCACTCTCTCCCACTCTTTCCCACTCTCTCACTCCGTCCCTCCCTCCCACTCTCCCACTCTCTCCCACCCTCTCTCCCACCCTCTCCTAATCTCTCTCCCACTCTCAACCTCTATACCCCTATACCCTCGAACCTAATCCCCCAACCCTATACATTGAATACTCTACCCTCTACCCACTACCCTCTACTTTATAAACCCTTAAACACTCAGCCCTAAACCCTAAACCCTCAACCCTTAAACCCTAAAACCTTAAACCCTCTACCCTCAATCCTCTACCCTCAACCCTCAACCCTAATCCCTCAACCCTTAAACCCACTTAGTAAACTCTCTACCCTAATCCATGAACCCTTCAACCCTAATCCCTCAACCCCTATACCCTCTACCCTATACATCGGACCCTCGACCTTAATCCCACAACTCTATACACTCAATCCTCTACCCTCAACCCTCAACCCCTCTACCCTATACATTAAACACCCAACCCTCAATTCTCAACCCTCAACCCTCAATCCCTCAATCCTCAACCCTCAAACCTTAAACTCTCAACCCTAATACCCTCTACCCTATACATTGAAATTTTAACCCCAATCCTTCAACCATATGTACCCTCAACCCTAATCCCACAACCCTATTCCATCAACCCAATACCCTAATCCCTCAACCCTACAGGTCCTCAACCCTATACCCTCTATTCTCAACCCTCTACCCTATACATTGGATCCTCAACCCTCATATATCTATGTCCCTCCCTCCTCTTCTCTCCTCTCTATCCATCCATCCCTCCTTCTCTACCCTAATCCCTAATCCCTAAACCCTAAACCCTTAAACACTCAACCCTAACCCTCGAACCTCAACCCTTAAACCCTCTACCCTCTACCCTCAACCCTTACACCCTTAAATCAAAGAAAAATTCCTACCCTAATCCCTAAACCCTCAACCCTTAAACCCTCAACCCTCTATCCTCAACCCTTAAACCCTAATCCCTCAATCCCTATAACATTGGACCCTCAACCCTAATCCCTCGACCCTGTACCCTATACCCTCAATCCTCTACCTTCAACCCTCAACCCTCGACCATCAACCCTCAATCCTCAACCCTAATCCCTGAACCCTATACACTGAATCCTCAATCGTTTACCCTTAACCTTAAACCCTCAACCCACTACCCTATAAACCCTCTCATAACCTCTCCCTCTCTTAGGTCTCTCACTCACACTCCCTCTCACTACCTATCTCTCAAGTCTCTCCCTCTCACCCCCCTCACACTCTCAAGTCTCTCCCTTTGGAACCCTACCTACATAACTCTTTCTTTCTCTCTGTCTCTGTCTCTCCCCCCCTCTCTCTCCCTCTCTTAATTCTCTCTCTCACACCCCCTCTCTCTCTCACTCCCTTTATCCCTCCCAGCCTACCTAGCTAAGCCCCTCTCACTCCAACCCCTTCTCTCCCACTCCCTCTCTCTTAAACTCTCACTTTATCCCTTTATCCCTCTCACCTCCCCTCACACTCTCAAGTCTCTCCCTTTGGTACCCTACCTACATAACTCTCTCTCTCCCTCTCTCTCGATTCTCTCTCTCCCACCTCCCTCTCTCTCTCACTCAATTTATCCCTCCCACCCTACCTAGGTAAGTCCCTCTCACTCCAACCCCTTCTCTCCCACTCCCTCTCTCTTAAATTCTCACTTCCACCCCCTCTCCCTCTCTCCAGACTCACTCACTCACCCTCTCCGCATCCCCCACACACCCTACCTAGAAAACTCTAGATCTCTCTCCTAAAATCCCCCCTCCCTCTAAAGACATACATAAGTACATACATACAAGCATAATACATATATACATACAATCTTACATACATACAATATACATGCATTGATACATACAGACATACATACATACATGAAATTCAAGCATACATGTGCATACAAATATATAAACATACATTCAATATGTATATAAAATAAAGCAAGACATAACACGAGAGCGTTATACCGTGCTTGTGTTATGTCTTGCTAGACATGCTTCCCATAAACAAAAAAACCATGTCAAAATTGACTTATAATGCGAGTGCGTTATCACGTGCTCGCATTATAATGTGAGCGCATTAAAACATGCTCGTGTTATATCTTGCTTTGGGAATCCCCAAGCCTTGGGATCGGTATTTTCCTTGGAATACCAACCCAAAAGTTTGGAGAGCATTCCCAATGACCAGAGACGTGTTTTTGCAATTTCTACAATATTTCACATAATCGAGTTTGTGTTCACCATCAGGATTGCACATGGTTCAATAGCAAACAAATCGAACATCTGGGTAATGTTAGGTTCTCTCTTAGCTATCCAATGATGTAAATTTTTTCACTTTCTGACAATGTTAAGCCATTCATCCATAATTTCTTTTGTTTGTATGTCTCTTTTTTGGCAAAAAATAGTGTTTGGTTTTTTTTGTTATAAATTAACCGTTTATCGAATTTTCAAATAAATTACATTTTTAGAAACTAGACTCCATTCTACAAATTAAAAAAAATAAAAAAAAAAATTTCAATTAGTTTCCAAAATTTGTAGGGGTAGCACGACCAAAATTCTGTTTTTCAGGAAGTGTCCACTTCAAAAATTAGAAAAAAAAAAATATTCAATAAAAAATTATCAGAAAAATCATGCATCAACTACATACTGTTAGATAACTTCTGACTTTAGCGATTTTAAAAATACTAAAAAAGGTTCACCATACAAGGGTCGTACAAGAGTTTCTATGTTATATTTTTCTGACAAAAACAACACCAATTTGTGTACGACCCTCATTTGAACCCCTTAATCTCAACCATTTTCAAAATAAATTAGTAGTTTAGAAAGTAGACTCAGAACTCTTGAATCCTTCTTTTTGTTCCATCTCAAAATTTTGAGTGTAAGTATCCTCAATTTTGGTCAGTATTTCATGATTTCAAAAAAAAAATGGCCACTTAAGTCTTCTTTTTGGGAACCATCTTGGTGCACTTACCCTGTCAATCTTTTAATTTATATATATATTTTTGATTCATTTATTTGATATTTTAATCAAATCTTTGTGATCAAATCTCTAATTTTCTTTTTTAATTGATTTATCTTTTTATCAAATCGCTTTTATTTATTTATTTAATTTATGTATTTGATCTTTTAATTAATTTATTTTTGTCTTTGATTTAATTATTTGATCTTTTAATTAACTTATTTTTTAATCTTTGATTTATTTATTTGATTTTTAATTTATTTTATAATAAATATTTTTAAATCTTTGAGATTTATCTTTGATTTTTTTTTGTGATCAAATCTCTTTGATTTTGATTTTTTTGTTTCAACAAATATCTTTGATTTTGATTTTTTTGTTTCATCAAATCTCTTTGATTTGATTTTTTTGTTTCATCAAATCTCTTTGTTTTGATTTTTCTGTTTTATGAAATCTCTTTGATTTTGATTTTTTTGTTTAATCAAATCTCTTTGATTTTGATTTTTTTGTTAGTTCAAATTTCTTTCATTTTGATAATTTTATTTGATCAAATCTCTTTGATTTTGTTTGA
>CM021102.1:420867951-420923576 GCA_007115665.2 Sequoiadendron giganteum | reverse complement strand
ATTGGACCCTCAACCCTAATCCCTCGACCCTGTACCCTATACCCTCAATCCTCTACCTTCAACCCTCAACCCTCGACCATCAACCCTCAATCCTCAACCCTAATCCCTGAACCCTATACACTGAATCCTCAATCGTTTACCCTTAACCTTAAACCCTCAACCCACTACCCTATAAACCCTCTCATAACCTCTCCCTCTCTTAGGTCTCTCACTCACACTCCCTCTCACTACCTATCTCTCAAGTCTCTCCCTCTCACCCCCCTCACACTCTCAAGTCTCTCCCTTTGGAACCCTACCTACATAACTCTTTCTTTCTCTCTGTCTCTGTCTCTCCCCCCCTCTCTCTCCCTCTCTTAATTCTCTCTCTCACACCCCCTCTCTCTCTCACTCCCTTTATCCCTCCCAGCCTACCTAGCTAAGCCCCTCTCACTCCAACCCCTTCTCTCCTAATTCTCTCTCTTAAACCTCACTTATCCCTTTTATCCTCTCTCACTCCTCCCCACACTCCCTCAAGCTCTCCTCAAGGCTCCTACCTTACAACTCTTTCTCCCTCTCCTCTCTCAATTATATCTCTCCCACCCACCTCTCTCTCTCTCTCTCCTAATTCCCCTCTCTCTCTGCTACCTTAATTTATCCTCCCACCTCCTACCTAGGTAAGTCCCTCTCACTCCAACCCCTTCTCTCCCACTCCCTCTCTCTTAAATTCTCACTTCCACCCCCTCTCCCTCTCTCCAGACTCACTCACTCACCCTCTCCGCATCCCCCACACACCCTACCTAGAAAACTCTAGATCTCTCTCCTAAAATCCCCCCTCCCTCTAAAGACATACATAAGTACATACATACAAGCATAATACATATATACATACAATCTTACATACATACAATATACATGCATTGATACATACAGACATACATACATACATGAAATTCAAGCATACATGTGCATACAAATATATAAACATACATTCAATATGTATATAAAATAAAGCAAGACATAACACGAGAGCGTTATACCGTGCTTGTGTTATGTCTTGCTAGACATGCTTCCCATAAACAAAAAAACCATGTCAAAATTGACTTATAATGCGAGTGCGTTATCACGTGCTCGCATTATAATGTGAGCGCATTAAAACATGCTCGTGTTATATCTTGCTTTGGGAATCCCCAAGCCTTGGGATCGGTATTTTCCTTGGAATACCAACCCAAAAGTTTGGAGAGCATTCCCAATGACCAGAGACGTGTTTTTGCAATTTCTACAATATTTCACATAATCGAGTTTGTGTTCACCATCAGGATTGCACATGGTTCAATAGCAAACAAATCGAACATCTGGGTAATGTTAGGTTCTCTCTTAGCTATCCAATGATGTAAATTTTTTCACTTTCTGACAATGTTAAGCCATTCATCCATAATTTCTTTTGTTTGTATGTCTCTTTTTTGGCAAAAAATAGTGTTTGGTTTTTTTTGTTATAAATTAACCGTTTATCGAATTTTCAAATAAATTACATTTTTAGAAACTAGACTCCATCTCTGCCAAAATTAAAAAAAAAAAAAAAAAATTTCAATTAGTTTCCAAAATTTGTAGGTAGCACGCATCAAAAATTGCTTTTCAGAAGTGTCCACTTCAAAAATTAGAAAAAAAAATATTCACAAAAAATTATCAGAAAAATCATGCATCAACTACATAATTGCTGGGATAATCCTGACTTTAGCGATTTTAAAAATATACTAAAAATTATTACAAGGGTCGTGACAGAGTTTCTATGTTATATTTTTCTGACAAAAACAACACCAATTTGTGTACGACCCTCATTTGAACCCCTTAATCTCAACCATTTTCAAAATAAATTAGTAGTTTAGAAAGTAGACTCAGAACTCTTGAATCCTTCTTTTTGTTCCATCTCAAAATTTTGAGTGTAAGTATCCTCAATTTTGGTCAGTATTTCATGATTTCAAAAAAAAAATGGCCACTTAAGTCTTCTTTTTGGGAACCATCTTGGTGCACTTACCCTGTCAATCTTTTAATTTATATATATATTTTTGATTCATTTATTTGATATTTTAATCAAATCTTTGTGATCAAATCTCTAATTTTCTTTTTTAATTGATTTATCTTTTTATCAAATCGCTTTTATTTATTTATTTAATTTATGTATTTGATCTTTTAATTAATTTATTTTTGTCTTTGATTTAATTATTTGATCTTTTAATTAACTTATTTTTTAATCTTTGATTTATTTATTTGATTTTTAATTTATTTTATAATAAATATTTTTAAATCTTTGAGATTTATCTTTGATTTTTTTTTGTGATCAAATCTCTTTGATTTTGATTTTTTTGTTTCAACAAATATCTTTGATTTTGATTTTTTTGTTTCATCAAATCTCTTTGATTTGATTTTTTTGTTTCATCAAATCTCTTTGTTTTGATTTTTTTACTAAATCTCTTTGATTTTGATTTTTGTTTCATCAAATTTTTTTGTTTTTATTTTTCTATTTCATGAAATCTTTTTTATTTTTTGTTTGATCAAATCCCTTTTCTTTTTGTTTCATCAAATCTCTTCGATTTTAATTTTTTTAGTTCAAATGTCTTTCATTTTGATATTTTTATTTAATCTTTTAATATAACAATAAATCTTCTTTTAGTAATAAAAAATAACAATAAAAATCATACACAAATTAATTTTATTTTATATAATTATCTCATCTTTCAATGATTTGATACAATTTTTCCTTATCCTTACTCAATCAAACAATATAAATTACAAATTAACAACAAAATAAAATGATACATTAATAACAAAATCAAAATTAATTATTAATGTATACTACATTTTTAATATGTTCTTTATTATTTAGACTTGATAACTGATATTTTTTATTGTGTAGTAATAAAATCCTATTGCATTTCTAGCCCACTAAGATCACCTCCTCTTTCTTTTGATTTCTCTAGACAGTCACATGCTTGGAATTAAATATAAATAATTAATATTAACTATTATTTTATTCTCTATAATTTTAAAGATTTTTGAGCTACATTTTGTTCATTATCAAACTTATCATACCATGATATGGCTGGTCATATGACCATAGATATCAAAAAGTGAAAAATATTCATCATCATGGCTCTAGCATTCTATTTTTCAAACTTTTGAGCACAATGATTGCGTGCTAGCTTGAATCTTCTCACAAAATTTAGTATATCATCAAATCGCTGCAAGTTTGGCTTATTTCCAACACCCCCCCTTAAGCCACACTATGGGTGCTTGGGGCTTCTAATCTGGCTCTAATACCACTTGTTGAGCTGCTACTCATTTGGACCAGCTAGGACTCGAACCTAGGACCTTCCACTTCCTGCTGGAGTGCTCTACCAACTCATCTACTGGCCCCTTCTGGCCAGTCCATCATCGGTCCGGGTGTGACTTATTTCCAACAGTAATTTGAAATGCCCCTCATTCAAATTAAATCATGTTTAGAAAACTTAATGACCAACTTGGAGGCTCGATTCATTGAATTCAAAAAATGCGAAACTGATGCATCTGATCTGACATTGATGAAAATTTTATTACTCTCTATAATGCAATAAAAAAGTAAAACTCTAAGTAACCAAATTATTTGTGAAAAGCAATTTTTAATCACAACACGATATAAATTCGGACCAAATCAACCAGGCCCCGGTCTTGGATCACTATAATGATCTAATCACAGATAGTTACTAAAGAAAGGCAATTTAAATCCTGATTCTGAGACCCATGACGTACAGGGGACTATCTTCATGTGCAATCAACATCTAGCTCAAGGTTTTCCCTACCAGGCTTGACAATCAGGTCATGCAAGCCCAGAATCTGAAGGCGCAAAGATAACACAAAAAACACATATTGAAGGGCCCAACTGATTGTATACCTTGATAAATGATACCTTATGATCAATGGACGATGGAATGGCCACACCTCTGCATGAAAAAACTCAGCGTCCACTCTGCTAAAGTAGTTCGTCATCGCCTTCTATCATTGCGTCTCGCTTAGCAGATCACCGCAAGCCTTCATTATGAACCTCATGCAATCGTTATTTCCAAAAAGAAGCTTCTTGAAAGCAAAACAGGCTAAAGTAAAAACAATAATCTCAACAAATGGCAGACATCAAATTTTGAAAAAAATTACCAGGCTCTATCAAAGCTGAAGGATCCAAGAATGAGCGAAACTGGTTATATAAAAGTTAATGTTCTTGAAACTTCCTAGTGATGCTTCCACTATCGGTAGTTTCATTTTAATGACCGTCTATTTCATAGCGCACACCACCATTTTGTCTTCCATGAATTCTACTATCAGTTACCTCCATGCCTCTTCGTCTTCCAGCACTACCATCTGCATGCCAAATTTGGCATGAAGAGTTTTTCTTGACAAAGGTTTTTGTTACTATTATAGAATGTCTCTCGGCGTAATTATAAAGAAATATAAATAGATGTCATATAGAATCTATCAAATTTTTCTTATTCGTGAAAAAATATAAAGATAAATCATAATTTATAATGAGTTTGAAATTGAAATTGAAGAAAAAATCTTGTGATTTTTTTTAAGAAAATACAATTTATAAAATAATAGATTTTTCAATTTTGTTTTTAATTCTAATTCTAATTCATTTATAAATAGTCAAATCAAATTGTTTGGACTTATCTTAATCTCAAGTTAGTAAAGATTAGTTAGTTGTCTATTTTTTTCTTTTGTAGAGTCTAAAAGCTAAGAAGTAGGGACTTATAGGCCCCATTCCTATTGTTGACATAAATTGTACACACCACCAAATTACTTGGAAGATTCACTTCTCTTATATAATCTTGTACAAGAACCAATGCTAGGGGAGAGGACTCAATAGTTTAACACTCTAACTTTGTGCCTCTCAAAATCATATGTGGCAATTTTAAACCACTCCTAATTTTCTATAGTAGCTTACTTGGCAAGGTGCTTGCTTATAATTAAGGTTTTAGGTCCATATCATGAAATATAATGCCACATCAACATGATTTTTTTTGAGGTGTCCAAAAGGACCCCCATTAAAGGGTATACTGGTACTTGTACATTAAATCAAGTTTTTACTAGAGCATCAATGTGGCGTCACATGCATTTTTATTTTTAGATCTTGTAATGCATTTCATTCAAATATGATTACTCGTGATCAACACTAATAACATTAAAGTCACAATTGCTAGTGCTATACTACTCAAAATATTATGCATTCAATCAATAAATAATATCACAACTCCAATTGACTCTAGATGAACACCAATATACTTGTACGATTCATTGATCTTGCTTAATCTTTGACCAACACTAATGCTACACAATACAATTTGAAAAAAGTAAAACCATATGATTTCAGATGCAATCTTTAACCGAGAACAAAACTTGACTATACAAGAAGACTAAAAGGGATTAACATGTGTTGTAACTTACAATGCATATGCTATAAATGTCATGAGAAACCTTTTATCATGAAACTCGATAAGAGACCACAAATTGGTAAAGCTTACTCATGTAGAGCCCAAAATATCATATGTAAATAAATTATAATGACAACCATCTAGTGTCATAGGGTTTTTAATGGAATAACTTACAATCACATAAACAAATTCAATAAATGTTCCTACATTTTAATTTTAAATGGTTCTTATACTAGTTTAGAGATATGATGGCTAAATAAGTAGTAAGAGTCTTGTCGTGTGGTGGGAAAATGACATGTTTAGGTAGAGAGTATTAATAGTGGTGTAGAGTTCTATACTTGGTATAAAAGTTGATCAAGTGAGACCCACCACTAAAAACTTACAAAACTAAAATTTTAAAAAAATATTATTGAATTCCATTTTCTATTCCACAAAAAAAATGATGTGCAAGGATCATGGGTGAACCCACATAAGTGGTGAACACTTTTGTGGAGGAAGGGAAAAGTCGTTTTTGTACCTAATATTGTAAAGGTTTTCAGGTCCCTTCAAAACTTGTTTTTCTCGTATAAAAAAAAAAAAAGGATTATAAAGAGTTTCATCAAACAAACTTTAGTGTACCATATATCCTAATGAGTATAACATCTTGAACTAAATTTTTCCCAACAATAGATCACTTCCACCATGAGTACATATGTAAGCATTACATTAAAGAAACAAGGCTCACCAATCAAGTTGTAAAAATAATTTGAATGATATTTTTGACCAAACAAGCAATCAAGTAATCAATTTTTTGACCATAATTTAAATAATTTAAAATCTATCAAATCCATCTATCAATTCTTCTATTTAATATAGTTTAATTCTAACAATTCAATATAATCTAGTCAAATGAATGTGTAGAGATCAATAACAATTCCTTTATGACATGGCTACAATAAATTATTTTCCATATTAAAATTTTCCACATAATTTTAAGTTGATATACTATTGGGAGTTTTCTACCTACCATTATAAGTTTAAATTACACTAATCATAACTTTATAAATTGTAAGTGCACATTATATTACTCCTTAATTTCCTTCATTTCTTATTTTTTGTTGCTTCTAAATGATGTAACTTGAGATTATATTTTTGTAATATACTATAAATATTTTATATAGTGTAAGATTAGATTACCTAAGAATTCTATATATATTGTAAGTTCCATATAGTTTTATAAGTTCATATTATCTATCCGGTTTTTAGTAAACATGAAATAAATTATATATTTCATATGCCTCATAGAATAACAAATATAAGAAAAAATTATTCAAATCTATCTATTCAAACGCCAACAATTATAAAAGAAGAAAATGAAACTGAACAAATAACCACAAGAGCACTAATATTCTAAAAGGGATAATCTAAAATAAGAATGCAAGTGCACACTCGATAGTTTACTTCTACCTTGAATTAGAGAAAAAATAAAATTTAAATAGAATAATTCAAAGTTAGAGAAGCCTAATGCTTTTGTTGACCTTTCAACGACTCCATAGTGGCATGTTGATGTTGAGCTACTCTTTGGATCCCTAATGTGACAACACATCCCTACAATTTTTCTCTTATGGAAATGCTTGTAAAGGGATGGATTTATATATTTGATGAGGAGAAATGAAGGGTTGAGATTGGTGTGAGATGGAGGGGTAAGATTTAGTTGATTAGATGGGTGGCAAGGATTAAAAGTTAATTTAAATTTGGATTGAATTTACTTGGGTATGGGTGAATAGGATTGGTTTAATTAATTTGATGACTATAAGGAAAGATTAGTGTAGAAACGCCTTCCAATGCAAAATTATTAGGAAAGAAGTGCATAAAATTTCACTAAACTTGAATTACAGTCATTAAGATGTACATTAAAAAAACACAAGAATAGACAATTTAAACAACATACACAGAATTGAACACTATTTTTTTATGTGGGAAAACCATTACAAGAGAAAAACCCACACACCAAGCAAAGTCACTTTGAATTATAGTAAATAATGTTTACATACAAAGTTACAGACTTATGCTCCTAGATGTTAACTCACAGTATCAACTTCAACAACATTACATTTCTTTGATCAACCTTGCTCTTCAATTGACAATACAATGTTACCAACCGTTATAATGCATACTGCATTACAACATCACCAATATCGAATTCCATTTGATCTATATTTCCAAAACATCCCTAGAAACTAACCAATTTGATTGCTTTAGATAAACAGTCTCCATACGGTTTCAACCGTCTCACAACCCCACCAAACTTATTATGATATCCACATAACTTGCCAAGTAATCACCATTCAATCTATCAATAGTCAACAATAATCACCGCTCAACAACGTGGCACTGGCCAGGTCCCACCATGATGTTATTCCCTATGAGTACCGAGTCAACCTATTCATCCACCGTACATCTCTTAGCTAATCCCCACACACCTCGTGGGAGTCACTCAGGACCCACCACAAAAGGTGTAGGGTCAACGAGCATCGTTGGATTGTTTTAATCACAACCGTCGATCGATATATATAACATCACATCACCGTGGTCCGCATTGCCACCATGACATCCAAGTCACCACTAATAAGCCAATACCCGCACACCTCATAAGGTACCAACCGGGTCCCACCAAAGCACTATGGGGCTAGTGGGGAGAACACACTACACTGCCAACATGACATCCATGTCATCACCATTGGCCAATCTTGCACACCTCACTATATACTGATCGGGTCCCACTAAGGCACTGCGGGGCTAGTGGGGAGAACACAATATATTGTTTTGTCGCTAAAAAGTGCAGACCTTGGCACTTTTTCACTCATTTTGGCCTTGTTTTACCTTGATTCAGTCTTGTAAGCTTGCAATTAAACAATAACCTAATAGTGTTTTACTAAGGTGTTGTGAAGTGTTGTAACACATTTCCTCACTTTTCTAAGACTCTTTCAACATAATTCACCTAAACAACACCTTCTGACACCTTTTTAAGCCTTATGACAAAGTGTTGTAAAGTGTTGTAATGCAATTTCACACTTATCTAGGCTTATCACCCATAAATTAATCCTTTTTCTATGCTAATTTAACCCCTTAATGTACTTTTAGTCCCGAATTAAGTGTGTTTCGAGAGGCAAAGCTGATAAAATTGATTAAACATAAATTATTTCCCGATCACCACTTGAAATTGCATGGCGACCTAGTCCCTTTTGGCATAAATTTCAAATTTAATAATAAATTTAACGAGAATTTTGCCTCCTAAACCCTAGTGTCAGCCTATCATGTTGCATTTCAAGAAAATTAGGATTTTACATGTACAAATAAGGGTTTTCACCTTCATTTTTCTCTCTCCCAAGCTCAGTTTTACATCTCTTCACAAGTACTCTTGCACTCAAGTCTTCCAAAGCAAGCAATCAAGCACAAGGGTTTCACAAGCAACCTCCATTGGAGCTGTTCTTACATGTTGCAGACCATCAACAACAAAGTTTGGTAAGCATTTCCATTAAGTTCATCATTTAATCTTACTTTCCTTTGGATTTATCTCATTTGGGTTTAGTTACCATCAAAGGGGTTTGACTTAGGCAAACCCTTATTTCCTAACCCCAACATTCTCTTGGTCTTTGCATGTGTTTGCAGGTTTGTATGCAGATTTGGTGAAGTACAAAGTGTTGGAGAAAGTATAAACATTCCCCTCAAGTCACATCAAAGCATCAAACCATAGAAGGAGCAAGAAGACAAGTTGCAGGTCACTTTCGGGAGTTTCAAACACGGATTGCTGTAGAAGAAGAAAGTACCAACTGAGACCCACAAAATCAAGCCCTAAATCCTCAGAAAGCATCAAGAGGACTAGGTCACCCCTATTGGTGATGTTGTCCTTGTGCTAAGCCCAGAAAGGGGTTTCTATATTTTTGGGTACCCATTTCCTCGAAACCTGGTCTGGAAAAGTTTCTCGCTAAGTGGACTAGGTCACTCAACTTGGCGTAAGTGTCTTACTAATTTCAGACATTTTCCAGAGGATTTTGGGACCATTCATCTGCAACATCACATTTCCAGGTGCACACCCTCTATCCTTCTCTGTTAGTTTCCAAATTACATACATCTAGGTCATTTTAGAGTAGTTTGCATTAGTTTAGATTTACTTCGTTTACATTACATGCATTTAGATTAGTATCATTTTATTTTCAATTTTCAGCCACACAACACACACACACATCACAACCTTCATCAATTAACCCCTCCCTTTGAATGCAACCACCAAAAATCCAGTAACCACCTAGAGGCAAGAGTGTCATTCTCACACACCAAGAGCTCCTAGGGTGAAAAACCCTAAGGGCATAGTAGAGGGAATCCTTTTGCCCTAGGTCATAGATACATTTTTGGTGGTTCATTTTGGTGAACCCGACCGTAGACCATTTGCTAGATTTCTGATTTTGCATTTCATCTTAGAGATAGCTTGCATTGCATTGAAAAATTTGCATTGTTTGCATCCTAGGGTTAGTGGAAAAAGTGCATTTAGTGAAATTTCATGATAGAATTGCACATTGCATTACATTTTTAGCAAAAAAATACATAAAAATTTGCATTTCTAGTTTTTGTTTGTATCTTAATATCAAAAAAAGCATAAAAAGTAGCTAAAAATTCAGGAATTTTTCAAAAACAACACTACTAGGACTAGGTCGCCACATTGGGTGACCTTGTGTTTTGGCACTATTTTCTGTCAAATTCCCAAAAATTTTCTAGTATTTTTTGTCTTATAGATCCTTGGTTTTTCCTTTCTGTGTTATGTTTTAGAATCTTAGTTACAAGCACTTTTGTCACTTTTGCTTACATTTTCTTAGCCTACACCCCATCCTTAGGGAATCGTGTCTGAGCATTTAGTGTTCCTTTGTTGATATAGTTGTGAGACGAAAGTTCTAGGTCCATGGAATCTACCAACAACACTATCATTGTAGATCTTGGGATCCCTCTAACTTCAACTCCTGGTATTGACGATGGTGCATTAGGCTTAGAAATCATCCTTAGAAATTCCTTGCACCTAGATGACACAACCGGTGATAATAATGACCTCCCACATGATAAGGTATTCCATATCCATGCTGATCTTGCTGATTATCAACATGAAATCACCCTTGAACCCATATCCAGAACCGCTATCCCTGCCATCAAGAACCTTCACCACTTACTTGATCATGATGATGGCTTACATGTCATGAAGAGGATTGTAAAAATCTATGAAAAACATGCACCTAAGGAATCTCACTCGCCCACTCCTATGTTTGGCCAAGGATGATCTTCTACTCCTCCCCCCTCAACCATTGTTTATTTCTGACCTATACACCTCCTAGCGTGAAAATCACTATGAAATAGGTTAGTAATACGGTACCTCCCCTCACCATCCCCACTAGCATCTCTACTTATCTTGTGGCATCCCATCCCTACACCTCTTACATTGTCCCTACCCTTACTATCCCTACCAGTTCCCCTTCCACCACCTTCACCCCTTCACCTCTCTCCCTTCCACCTCATAGCACTTATAGTGACCCTCCCATTACACAACTATTTCACACTATAACTTCCATGCAACAACAAATATCCACCCTTAACCAAAGCGAATATGGCTCCCCTACCCACTATGTTCATAGTAATCCATTATCCCTTGACATCCTATGCACTCTCTTTCCACAAGGAATAGAGATCTCTAGATTCAAGAAGTATGGAGGGAAGGGTGACCCTTCTAACCATGTCAATGCCTATACCACCCTCTGTCGTGACTTCACTCTTGATGACAAGTTGCTCCCTAAGTTATTCCCCAGGACTCTTAAGGATGCCACCTTGGACTGGTTCTCCTCCTTGCCTAATAATTCCATTAGTTCATTCAATGAATTAGTGGATGCCTTCATTAATCACTTTCAAGTTCATATGGCCCCAAAGAAAACTTTAGTGGACCAAATGAGATGCAAACAAGATAATAATGAGAAGATAACAGATTTCATCTCTCGTTATCAGGCTCTTTATTCCTTGATTGATGTTAAGATACCAGATACCCATCTGCAAAACATGTTCACCGAAAACCTTGTGACACCCCTACAAGATAAACTTACTCTCATGAAGTTTCCCTCTTTTATGCACTTGTGTCAATCACTCTGTGACTACCATAATTCTATTAACAGTCATGACTCACAGTCCACTCCTAGTTGAGTTGAGAAGTTTGAAGCTTCTTCCCAATCCAACCCCCAAACTTTCCGTAAACCAACCAAATGGTTTCTCCAATTTAACCCTTCATCCCAAAACCCTCCACTCATTAATAACCAAGTGGCCACTGTTAGGTCCACACTGCCCTTTAATTATGGAGATCCTAAGAATACCTTCACACCCTTGCCCGACACCCTTCATAACACCATGACCCAATTACTTCAACAAAAAATGATCTCTTTACCTCCCATCCATACACCCGATCCCAATAAACCATTACCTCCATCTTACAATGCCACTGCTTATTGTTACTTTCATTGTCAAATTGGACATGACACTAAACAATGCAAGTGTCTAAAGCACCTGGTGCAAGACCTAATTGATTCAAGACGTCTATCTGTTGCTAGCATTAATGATAAAAGAAATAAATTCGTGGCACCCCCTAACCAAAACTTGCAAATCTTCACCAACCCCATGCCCAAACATAATGTGTCGTTTGTCAAACCGAGTGAAACTTCACCACCTGATGTCATGAATGTGGATTCACAAGATCTACTTTATGTTTCTCTTCCCCCGATAACCCATGTCACACCTATTAATGAAATGGGAGGAGTAATAGACATTATCTATCATAAGGGCCCAACCAAAGGACCTCTTGACATCACCTTTTTTGCACAAGATATACTACAAAATCTTCCTAATGGTCCTCTTTACATAGCTGGTCGAATTTATGATAAGCACACTAATGGGATACTCATAGATCCTGCATGTGGTGAGAATGTGATCACAAAAGAGTTTCTAGTATTGCATAATATTGATCAAGATGTCTATAATTGACCTACTGCTTGGGTCAAAACACATAATGGTTTTGTGTGCCCGACGATTGGATCGATTGTCCTCCTGTTACAAATAGGTCTGAAAATATTGGATGTTACCTTTTCCATTATCCCTCAATCAGACCAATTTCACTTACGAGTTGGCCACCCATGGATTCATTCTACGAAAGTGGTCCCATTTGTCATCCACAAGTGTGAAGTTTCCCATTGACGACATATTCACTGTCCACCATAGTGGTTTTAATCCTTTATCCTCCAAGGGTAACTTTTCCCTGGATGTCTTTTGGCTTGAGCCTATGGAGCTCATCACCCCTAGATGAGACGTATTCTTCATTTCCTATCAAAAGTTCAAAGCCAAGATATCTGAACTTTCTCTATGCAACATACCTCCTTCTACCTCGGACTCACCCATCCTTGATGAAGCCATGTTGCCACCCAAATTTGATATGCCTAGTCAACCCACTCCTGAAACCTCTTCCACATCATCCAAGAGGCCTAGGGATCATGATAGTAACTCTGTCCTCCCTCCCCACACTAAATAGGTCATTAAAGCTAAGGAGAAGGTAGACGAGCCACCTGTAGTTCCTCCAATCCCTCCTCTCTGAGACGATACACAACCTATGGTGGATTGTCTAACCCCTTCCCCCATGCACCTTGACAAAAAATAAAAAAGGAATAAAGAGGCTAGATAGCATAGGCATCACTATCGTGCTCTCACTCACCAATCTCTTGAGGAAGAACAAGCTAAAGATCCCAATCCACCTGTTCCCGAAGACATGCCTACCGATCCTCCTCCTCCTCCCCCACAGCCTGATCCTATACCTCCCGCACTAGCCATTTTACAAGCCACCACTGATATTGTCATTCGACCCACCATTGTCATCAACTTAGATGATGATAATGCTCGCATCAATGAAGAGGTGCACCAAACCTTGAATTCACTATTCTCCTCTTCCATGAGCATTCATGAAAATTATCCTAGGACAAGCATTGATCTTGATGGTAGTTCGAAAATTGCTGCCATTCATCTCGCTAGTCACCCTCCTAAGTTTTATACTGAGCAAGATTGGGAGGTAGATGACTTGCTCGCAAAGTAATGCACATGCGCCTTACTAGTCCTTCTTTTTTCTTTTTTATTTCTTGCATTTGTGTGTCATGTATTCGCCATCTTGTTTGATGTTTTCTTACTCTTTGTGACATTCTTCTATATGTATCTACCATCTTCCATGTGTCGTGCATGCCTTTCCTCTTTTCGCTTTTTCTTTTACTTTTGCCTTTCATTTGGGGATGATGCAAGGCATTGAGACCACAATGTCTCCTTCATGTTGACCCAAATGAGCCTCTTTTCCCTAATATTTCCCCTTTTGCTTTTCGTTTGGGGATGATGCAAGGCATTGAGACCACAATGTCTCCTTCATGTTGACCCAAATGAAACTCTTTTCCTTTTTCTTTTGTCTTTCATTTGAGGATAATGCAAGGCACTGAGATCGTAATGTCTCCTTCATGTTGACTCAAAAACAAGGCTCTTTACGTTTGTCTTTTTCTTTTTCTTTTTATTGTCCTTTTGGGGATGATGTAAAGCGTTAAGACATCCCATGTCTCTTCCATGTTGACCCAAATTGACTCTTCTTTTTCATTTTATTTCACTCTCTGTGTCTTCTTCCAGTTCTATGTATTTGGGGGAATGATGATAGTTTCGCGCTCTCCAAAACAAAAATTGCAGAAACGAACGTACTGACCCCAAATCCATATCTATCCCTTATGTTTTTGGTGTTTTTCATTTTGGGGGCATATCCCCCTTTTCTCTTGCTTTCTTATTTCTCGCATGACACAACCTTTCTTGGATACCTATCACTTGACATTGGGATTTTCAAGTAGGCTCTCATGTCCCTTTTGCATTTTACCTTTCTCTACTTTAAAGCGATTGCTCACAAAGCAGTGTGTAGAAATCCCTTTAAAGTGGGGGCATACATTGGCACTATTTTATTTCCTTCTTTTGTATTTGATTTTTCTTTGCCCATGCTTCCTAGTGCAGCCTTGCCACTTCACATGATGAGTTTCTCACTTTGTGGATGACATTTAGTGTAATGTCCTTCAAAAGCGTGACTTATCTTAGCATATTATATTCCTCTTAGTGGCCTGATGCGATGCACTACATCCCCTAAGTTGTGAATCTTCTATTATTTGATTGGTCCTCTTTTGGAGACATTAAACTTAATGTTCCCTAATTCAAATACCTCATATGAACTATACAAGACTCCTTAGAACACTCTTTTTTCATTTTACATTCTTTTGCACTTTGCATTTTGTATCTTTTTTTGTGCATACATGGCCACCTTGAATAACACAAATTGCATGCATGTGGTTCCATCTTGCACTTGTTCATGGGTTCTAAGCATCCAAGGCTTTGCTTGTCTCATAACTGCACCCCTATCTTTTGTGGCACCTTATCAAAGTTATCAGGAGGTATAACTTTGGTATGGTTGAGTGGGAAGCCCAACTAGAGGCATGACTTTCCCCATAGCCACCTTTTTGTGTGTGAGTGCATACCAACCATGTGAACGTGTCTCACCACCTTTTGGCATTCTCACCTCGCGGACAACCGAAAGTCTCATCAGCCCAGAGTGAGTACATCCTTTTCTCTTAGACAAACAACCTAGATTTGATCCACAACTAGATGGAAAAATGATCGAAGCTTTATCTAACTTTTCACATCACTCCTTGTGCGATTTGCTACACTTATGTCTAGTTTTCCATGGGATCTTGATTCTGGGGGCTTGATCATCCCTCTTGATCATGAGTCATCTCACCTTACTAGCATGAGTACATTAGATCCCGCTCAACACACATGATTCAACTATTTTAGTGTGAGTTTGAAGTAAGTTCATACTCTCACTAAAGTGGGGGCTAAATGTGTTGCCAAAAAGTGTAGACCTTGGCACTTTTTCACTCATTTTGTCCTTTTCCATTGGATTTTTGCCTTGTTTTACCTTGATTAAGTCTTGTAAGATTGCAATTCAACAATAACCTAATGGTGTTTTACTAAGGTGTTGTGAAGTGTTGTAACACATTTCCTCACTTTTCTAAGACCCTTTCAACATAATTCTCCTAAAAAACACCTTCTGACACCTTTTTAAGCCTTATGACAAAGTGTTGTAATGCATTTTCACACTTATCTAGGCTTATCACCCCTAAATTAACCCTTTTTCTATGCTAATTTATTCCCTTAATGTACTTTTAGTCTTGACTTAAGTGTGTTTCAGGAGGCAAAGCTGATAAACTTCATTAAACACAAATTAATTCCTGACCACCACTTGAAATTTCCCAAGTGGATTAGGTCGCCACCTTGGGCGACCTAGTCCCTTTTGGCATAAATTTCAAATTTCAAATAAAATTTAACGGGAATATTACCTCCTAAACCCTAGTGTCGACAGGTATCATGTTGCATTTCAAGAAAATTAGGGTTTTACATGTACAAATAAGGGTTTTCACCTTCATTTTTCTCTCTCCCAAGCTCATTTTTACATCTCTTCACAAGTACTCTTGCACTCAAGTTTTCCAAAGCAAGCAATAAAGCATAAGGATTTCACAAGAAACCTCCATTGGAGCTATTCTTGCATGTTGTAGACCATCAAAAACAAAGGTTTGGTAAGCATTTCCATTAAGTTCATCATTTAATCTAGTTACTTTCCTTTGGATTTATCTCATTTGGGTTTAGTTACCATTAAAGGGATTTGACTTAGGCAAACCCCTATTTCCTAACCCCAACATTCTCTTGATCTTTGCATGTGTTTGCAGGTTTATATGTAGATTTGGTGAAGTACAAAGTGTTGGAGAAAGTATAAACATTCCCCTCAAGTCACATCAAAGCATCAAACCCTAGAAGGAGCAAGAAGACAAGTTGCAGGTCACTTTTAGGAGTTTTAAACATGAATTATTGTAGAAGAAGAAAGTACTAGCTAGGACCCACAAAATCAAGCCCTAAATCCTTAGAAAGCATCAAGAGGACTACGTCACCCCTATTGGTGACCTTGTCCTTGTGCTAAACTTGGTAAAGGGTTTTTGTATTTTGGGTACCCATTTCCCTAAAACCTGGTCTGGCAAAGTTTCCTGACAAGTGGACTAGGTCGCCCAACTTGGCGTAAGTGTCTTGCTAATTTCAGATAGTTTCTTGAGAATTCTGGGACCATTCATCTGCAACATCACATTTCCTGGTGCACACCCTCTATCCTTCTCTGTTGGTTTCTAGATTACATACATTTAGGTCATTTTAGAGTAGTTTGCATTAGTTTAGATTTACTTTGTTTACATTACATGCATTTAGATTAGTATGATCATATTATTTTTCAGTTTTCAGCCACACAACACACACACACACACATCAAAACCTTCATCAATCAACCCCTCCATTTGAATGCAACCATTGAAAATCCATTAACCACCTAGAAGCAAGAGTTTCATTCTCACACACCAAGAGCTCCTAGGGTGAAAACCCTAAGGGCCTAGTAGAGGGAATCCTTTTGCCCTAGGTCAGAGATACATTTTTGGTGGTTCAACTGTATAGTCATATCAAGGAGACATGAAACAAAGTCCCAACGATCTAAGCACTTCCAGCCAATAGAAGTCAACAGTGAATAGATAACAACCATTAGACGATCGATGGAACTATGGAAAAGATCCCACCGATAAAGAATAGTCAGGTCAATTAAAGTGGAATACGTAACACTACTATAGGAAAATGATCAAGCCAATAAATTAGAGGTACCTATTTCCAACATGAAGCTACTAAAAGTCATAGGCCCCAAGGCCCATCGAATTGGCACACCATCTGTACTTGTTTGTGCTCATAGGATTTGTCGTTGCATCAATGGCATTCTCTAGAGTATCCACTTTTTCAAGATTAAACTTTCCATCCTCCACCATATAATGAATGAAATGATACTAAATATTGATATGCTTCATTCTGGCATGGAAAATGGGATTTTTCATCAAAAAAATAGCACTCTAACTGTCATAGAAAATGGTAATATGCCCTGCATTAAACCCAACATCATAACAAAAACACCTAAGCCAAATGGACTCTTTACAAGCATGTGTTGCTACCATGTACTCTGCCTCAGTAGTAGATAAAGTGACTACAATCTACTGCTTACTCATCCAACTAACTGCACCACCAAATAACATGAAGATGTATCCACTGGTGGATCTTCTGCTGTCAATCTCCCTTGCCCAATCAAAATCCACATACCCATGAATGCTAAGAGATCTTTGTGTTCCAATCGAGTTGCCATGATAACACAAAGAATACTCTAATGCACCCTTAAAATATCTGAGAACTCTCTTCACAACATCCCAATGTGGTCTTCCTTGATTATCCATAAGCCGACTAAGTACTCCCATTGCTTGGGAAATGTATGGCTTGGTAAAAACCATTGCATAAATTAAATTAATGATTGCACTTGCATAAGGCACCTTGGTCATGTCCTCCATCTCAGTAGGAGACTTCAGACAATCTTCAATAGATAGCTTTGTTCCTTGCAACACTGTAACAACTAACAACTCACAATTTGTCATACTAAATCTCTCAAGGACAAAATTAATATACTTACTCTGGTTGAGCCAAAGTTTTCTACTTCCCCTATCCCTTTTGATTTCCATCCCCAAAATATACCTTGCTGCACCTAAATCTTTGATTTCAAAACTGTGCTGACAACTGAGATTTTAAATCAAAAATCATACCCTTACTATTCCCAAAGAATAACATATCATCAACATACAAGGCAATAATAAGTAAATGATCATTTTCAATTTTGTAGTACACATAATATTTGATTTTGATCTTACAAATCCCAATGATAACACAAAAGTGTCAAACTTTTGGTATCACATTCTAGATGATTGTTTTAAACCATACAAAGATTTATTTAACTTGCAAACCAGAATTTATTTACCTTTTTCAATGAAGTGCTTAGGCTGGGACATATAAATTTCTTCTTCTAGATCTCCATGAAGAAACACTGTCTTCACATCCATCTACTCCACCTCTAAGTCATATGTAGCTACAAGTGACAATAGAAATTTGATAGATGCCAACTTAGCTACAGGAGAAAATATTTCTCCATAATCAATTCCCTCCACCTAGGAATAGCCTTTTGCAACCAAAATAGATTTATACAGTTTTTCCACACTGGCATCCAAACCAATTTTCCTCTTAAATTCCCATTTACAACCAACATGATTTTGACCTTTAGGAAAAGGTACAAAATCCTATGTTTCATTCTTTTTTAGTGATGCCATTTCCTCATTCTTTGCTTCCAACCAGAAATTTGAATAAGACATATTAATTGCCTCCTTCATAGTCTTAGGCTCATCAGTCCTAGTAATCAAAGCATAGGCACAACTAGAATCCAACATGGAAAATCCATACCTATCAGGTTGTCGCTTTTCTCGTGTAGACCTCCTCACAGGTTGAGGCTGAGGTTGTGGTTCTTCTTCCTATTTAGAACTCTCAGAACTACTAGAGATCTCCTTAGATTCAAGTACAATTTGAATTAGAAGTTCCTCTTTTTTTGTAGTTAGAGGAATTTCAACTACTTCTTTGTTCTTATCATCTTTCATCTCTGGCTACAGATCTACTGTAGAAGGTTTCAACTCTCGAAAGATTACACTTGTGCTGTACAACACCTTCTTAGTAATAGGATTCCAAAGCTTGTATCATTTCATTCCAATTCTATAGCTGATAGGATATTGTTGGTCCTATCTCTTTAGTTGAAAAGTACATCAAATATTGATCAGGTAGTGTTCAAGGCTATATGCAATAGGAAACTTCTTGACTATCTCTCTCTCACATTTTCTAGATAGATGAAACAACTAAATCAAGACTTGAACTAAAGGCCATTAAAATAGGAAACTTTGAAATAACTAAAATAGAAAGTAGGAAATTACTAGTCTAAAAAGCATAACGACTAGACTATAAAGCATTGAAATAATTAAACTAATAAGTGTATAAATTGCTTAAGCAAAAAACATGTAAAGAAACTATGAAACATTTAACTAGAACTGAATTATCAAAACTAATAACTAACATCAAGGAACCTATCAACTTAAAACTTAATAGTGAGGAAAGGTGCACAGAAACTTAAATTAACAGACTTGAAAAGAGACTCGACTTCACACTTTATCATTTACATAACAAAAATAACAAAACTCTGAATGTAAAAATACTTATCTATCTAATCCTACAACCCCTCAAGTGGCCAACTTGCGGGTTCCTCTGTATCTAACTCAGGTCACCTAAACTGATAACTCAAAAATTACTGCATCCATAATAATTCCATTCTCAACACTTAGCAAAATAAAATAAGGTAAACAATATTCACTTTATTCATATTAAGAGAGTAATACAAAAACATAGCTCAGAGATTCATTATGACAACATAACAATATTCTCGAGTTTTTCTTTTCATTTATGAAAATTACATACTTATACAAAAACTATTTACTAGAATCCTAAATTCTAGTTGGTGGAAAGCACCTCTGAAAAATTCTTTAATTGATCTTAACAAAATAACAAAATTAAATTCCTTACATAAAAAACATTAAACAGGTTCATAATGAACCATAAGTCTTTTAACAAAAAGTAACAAAACAACTATAAAAAGCTTGATGCATCAAATGCCCTAGAATTCTGACGCTTAAATTTCTAGTGCATGTCTTCAACTTTATGGAGTCGACGTTGAGTATTTGGTGTCGAGTCTTTTGGGTTGAATTCTTTCCAGCTAGGCATGATGACCGCTTATTCATGAGAAACCTATTCTACTTTTCCAAAATATAAACTATTAAGTCAGTGCGGGTTAGTTAATTCCAAGAAATTCCAAGAAATAAAGTTTATATAATTTCCTAAAAAAGAAAGCACTTATTAATCCTAAGGATAACTAATTTGTAGAGTAAAGGGGCTAGAAAAACATGGAGAAGGGTTTTTGGTCACTATGATCGATGAGGTTATTTTTACCCTATCATTTGCTCCCCTTCCTAAGCCTAAGCAGGTCCTCCTACTCTCTACTATGGGCCCTATCCTGCATTTCCTCTATTCCCATTTTGTTCTTCATACTTGCATTAAGATCATACACATCATCTACCTCTCTATCAAATTCCTCAGGTTCCCTTAGAAAACCTTGATGCAGAGTAATCCTTGTTTTCCATTTTTCAAAATTGTCATCACTCTGATTTGTATTAACATATAAGGTAGGAGGTAGTGAAAGCAACAAAGGAGGTCTGTACCTCATACCAATCCAATCAGTCTTCAACTATGCAAGGATATCAGCTAGTGCCACAACTCTTCTATATGACCACCTGATATTAAGGGGTGATATTATCTCTCTCTTTTTGAGATACATGGGAAGAGGGGTATACCTTTCCTTGCACCCATGCTAGGCTTTCCCTATAAGATTTGGCTGCTGTTCTTGGAAATGATCATAACACAACCGAAGATTGTTGTTATACTTAGTTTTTATAACCTCCTTTAGCTTAAAATTCAGAAATTGTGCCTTGAAGGCAAAAGGTTTCCTATGCACATATCTTGAATCTTCAACCTAATTGTTCTCTCTACCTATAGATATTATTTTGATTTTTCCTGCCACTCAATTTGGTTTCGCATTGTTGAGAGAAATGATCTCAACTGTACTTCCCCAACAAAGAGATTAACATAAAAATTTGTACACTCTTCTACAAGTAAATTATGGACAAAGAATTCACACAACATATCTTGCTGCTCAAGAGTCGATTCAACAAAGATATTTTGAAAAATTCTTTACAGTCATCAAGATTATATGGCTGATTATTGTAAATTTGGAGCAGTTTCCATCTGATAATTTGTTCATTAAGAAACATGGCATATAATCTAGATGGTCTTCTACAAGTTAGAAAAAACTCACCAATTTGGCAAGCATCTTGTTTAGCCCTATAAACCCTGTCAAATGATTCTTTTAGCAACACCAACTCCTTCTTAAGCCGAGAATTATATTTAGCCATTTATTTTAGGAAGTAACACCTTTCCATCCACTTAATGAGTAATGGAGGTATTCTCACTTGAAACCATTCTATCACAACTGGTTCAGTTTGTATTTCCTTGGATTCCATGATAGGTTTAGTGTTGCTCTCCTGTAGGTCTTGCTCTAATTCCACAATTCTACTTGTAGAAGCATTCAATTCAATTTTCTGTCTATTTCTCTCCTCTTCAAAAGAAGAAAATAATTGCATGAAATTGTTGGTTAACTTCTTATTCTCTTCATCTCTTTCAAAAATTTTACAAATAATTTTTATTTTTGTCATCTCCTTGTTGGATTTGAAATTGTATCTATTTAATCATTTTGTCTCTCTGTTCAATTGGCATCTTTAAATTCACAATTTCTTGAGACCCCTTTTCTCTATGATTGCACTATGTGCCTCAAGCTCTTCTTGTTGTTGATTTATTTGCTCCTTATTTCCTTTCAATTGACTTTTCAACTCAACAATTTCTACATTCATTTTTTCTAATTCTACTTTTCTTTTCTCAAATTCTTCATCTATAGTGCTACTAGAAAAAGGCAAATTGGCGTTTTCTATATTTACATCATCTTCAACATATGGTACACTTTCTTTATCAAGCACATCAAATGAACTGGACTCAACAAGTTTATCAACACAAGAGGAAAATTATCTTATAGTTTCATCATCAATATCTGCATCATGCGGTGACTGTTCCCCTTCCTCATCTTGCTTCTCTGAGGATGAAAAAGGCTCCACTTGCACCCGAGGAGATTGGTCAAGCTTCTGATCACTTCCCCTTATTTCCTCATTACTAGGTGGGGTATCAATATCCACAGTCTGATCTGTAGTCCTTGATTTTCTCTTTTTAGGGGCATTCAATACCTCAAGAGGCACATTCTCATTGGACTCAATAGATAATCGTTTGCTTCTCCATAGAAGAGGGGTTATTTGAGAGGTATTTTTAGTCTGCTTCCTCCTCTTATGAGGAGGCTCTTCTTCTTCAGAATGTATAACTTCTACATTCGAGTGTTCTGGGACTTCTAGGACATCAAGGAATGTTTTTGGGGCATTGAAACCGGGAGTGAGTGAGGCCTGATGAAGTTCAAGAGCATCAAGAGCCCCAAAGGAAGGTTCCCCTGTAGATTGAACCACTTGTTTTCTCCTTCACAATATTTATCAAGCTCCTCACTTTCAAATTTTTATAGAAATTTCTACCATTTTTCCTTTGGTTTCTTGTAGAAATGGTACTTACAAACCAATTGAATTAGGCCATGGTACTTAAGTGGCCCATTACCAACCTTATACCTTTCTATCATCCCAATAACTGAATCACACAAAAAAATAGAGACATTAACCCTGAGAGTAGGGTCTTTAGCGCCATGGCACAAATGGGCCAGTAATAAAAAAGGAGGTCCTACTACAATAGCTATTTTCCCTTCACAAATGAAGTACTTGATTATCCATGCTTTGACAGTTCGCCATGGTTCAGGAATTGACATTTTTTGAAATCCCTTGTTTTGTCCCCTAGTGCTGATGGTTACTAAAGGTTGGGGCTCACCTTCCCTATGGAACAGTTCTACCATCTTTTGATAGGTGATTTGTGTAGTTTTAGTCAAATTAATACCCTTATTTTCTAAACCAGAGAGATGGGAGATGATCTTTGTACTCACTTGGAAACACTTCCCTCATACTATTGTCTGCCCATCTGCAAAGTTCTCTACAAATTCTCTCACCAACTGCTCTGAATATCCCTCAAACTTTTTGATGAATTCAAGCCATCCTACTTCCTGAAATAAGCTTGCAATATTTCCCAGTGCAAGCAATTTTTTTGTCGAAGTTGGCTCAAACTTTTTCTTGGCTCCCCCCATTTTTCTCTCCTTAATTTCTTTCCTCAAATTCTGCAGAAATGCTTCAAAAATACTTAGTTTAAGCCTTTGAATTGTAGGAGAAAGAGAATGTGACTTCGACACAACCGATGGAGGGAAATAATTAATTCATCTTGCTTGAGTTCTATTGTGTAATTATGATAGTTATGCATGGGAAAATGAGCAAGTGTATTCATACTTCATGCGATCACTCAATGGCTCAATTTACTAAATTAGGAAAGGAAAGGACTCATGCCAATTAATTAACCTTTATTCAAAATAATTACTAACTTTAAGTGAAAATGTACTTACCTTATGTCTTGCCATTAACTTGAACCTCACTCACCTTTGCTGATGTAATAGATTAGCTGTAGAATTGGTGAGGGTGGAAGTGACCTTTATTATGAAATGGACGAAATTACTATTAATGAAAAAATTCATTATGACAAAAATATTGTCATAATAATCATTTATTATGAGAGGATTTGATATTATCGAGCGAGGTGGAAGGATATGGCATGGATTAAAAGGTAGCAAAAATTAGGGAATGAGTATGTGCAAAAATTGAACAAAGCATTCAAACAGAAAAGGAATTTACAAAGTTTCAGAGCATCAGTGGAAGGCACGACCAAAAAATGAAGTGGAATAAGTTTTGAAGCATCAGTGGGGCTACTATCAGAACGTGGCAGCAAATTTTTTTGGAGCATTGAGTGGGGACGCTCTCAAAACGGGGTAGCAAAATGTTCTAGAGCATAGATGGGGACACTCATAGAACACAATGAAAAAAAGTTTTGTAGCATCATTGAAAGATGTAGCCAGAGCAACAACCAAAAGTTTTCGGAGCATCGTCGAAAGATGTAGCCAAAGAAAAAACCAAAATTTTCTGGAGCATCTTCAAAAGATGCAGCCGGAAAAGAAGAACAAAAAAATTGTGGAGCATCGGTAAGGAATGCAACCAAAATGCAACAAGCAATTTTTTGAAGCATTGTTGAAATCTCGAATCATCTCGAAATCACCCCAGAACATCTCGAAATCATCCCATAATATCTCAAAACATCTTAGAATCATAGCGCAACGTTCCCACATTGCACCACATCAAAACGAAATCAAAAAACCTAATTCCTCTATTAATTGAATAATACAACATTATTTAATTAATTCATTTTTTCATCATTTCAGATAAATTTTAAAAAATTCATTTATTTAATAAAGCCCTGAAAATCCTAATTCCTCTATTGATTAAATAAAACAACATTATTTGATTAATTCACGTTTCATCATTTCGACCAATTAAATAAATCACATTTATTTAATAAAGTCCTAATCTCAATTTATTTCTTCCTAAGTGATTAAATAACGCCAATTAATTTAATTACGTCATTGAATCACCTCATTCCTCTAAGTGGATTAAATTATTAAATAATAATTTAATTACAACACTTTCCCTCCAAAATTTGAATAATTAAATCAAACTATTCAAATCAATTATCAAAAATCAAATCAAACTAATGCAACTTTGTTTGCAAAAGTCAACCTTGATTTGCATGTTCAACTCCAAAAAGGAATTAATTAATTAAATCAATTAATTCATATTCCTCACCCGCTTTTTGATTGAAAAAATTATGATTGCTAACTAAGCAATCTAATATGTTAACTAATCAATCCAAATTGTTAACTGAACAATCTAATCTGTTAACTAAGCCATCACAATTCCTAACTAAGCCATCACATTCCTAAATAAGCCATCAAATTCATAACTAAGCCATATAGATCATGATTGATCAATCTAAATCTGTTAACTGATCAATCACACCCCTGACTAGCCAATCTATTTCTCAATCACCCAAATTGTGCAATCAACTTTGCACAACTTTCTCATGTCTAATTCCTCTCAACACACTCCGATTGTTGATCTCGATATTCTTCAACACAATCTTGATCGTCCATTTCAAATCACATCTTCTATATAACAAACCCCTTTCCTCACAAATAAGGATCAAAGAATCAACATACATTGAGCAACGAAGTGCTGTCAAGAACACCATTGATAGACCTTCACCATTGTCTTCGATCAACCAACCAAAATAGTCACTCATCAAGAACAACCCAACATCAAGCGAATACACTCCACTACATGATGGTAAGACTGTGTTGTTCATGTACATTCAATACTGTAATCATAGTTTCGTTTATGCATGTTAGGATAGCTTAGTTTCATTTCATATGTTTAGGTTTAGATTTTAGATTAATATGTTTAATCTTAGCTTAGATTCTTAGATTAGCATGTTTCGATCCGTCTTCCGGTCTAACATTCTCCCCCTCACACACAAGCAAGCTGATTAAATAAATTGAGATGTTTTGTAGCCTTATAATGAACATTTTTTTTTGTTTTTTGTTTTCTATAAGGACTCATGAAGTTTCATACTTTGTAGTAATTAAATTTTCATCACTTAACTATGATTTGATAGTTTATAGAAAAGAAGAATGATAGACAACTAGTTGTTGAAAATCGCAAAAATATATTATCCAAGTGATATATTATTCTTACATAGGTTTACCAAAAATAAACTTAAGATTGGAATGCTTTATCTTCAAACTCATAAAATGCACTACTTGTGTTGCAAACTAAAACAAATCAAATACAATTTTTTTTTAAAAGAACACAAACACTCAAACCACCATCGAATAGAGAATACCTCCACAATTGCAATCACATATTATATAACGATTGCTATTTGAACATAAAATAAACAAAAAGAAATGAAAATAATATTAAGAAAAATTCCAAAATTACATTAATTATATTGAACTCCTCAAATAGCATCAGAATTCAAAAAGTTTGTACAAATAAAGATTTCACTTAATCTAATCCCACCAACATCATGGAGAGACATTGTAGAAAGCCATAATTTTTTGTTTCTATTTTGGTCAATTGGCAATGTTTACTTCGAATGGGCTGATGCCGTTGACAACATCTACCCAACCATCAGGGTTCACATTTGACTATATTTATTAATTAATTGAAAATAAAAAACAAATTGTACTATGATTTTGAATAAATTAATAAATATAGTCAAATGTGTAGTCTGCTGGCTGCATAGAAAATTCGGATGCACTTTTCCTTTAGTTTTCTCATATGAGTACCTACCATTCATGCTGTACTAACAAGCTTAGAAAATTAACCAGTACAGAGATAGAATAAATATGATTGCATTAATTTTTTCAAATAATTTAAAAAAGAAATACAATAAATTGTAGAACTATTATGGCTGTTACCTCTAAAATTCTCAATACAAAGACATCATTTATGACTATGGAGGTGATTTATGAAAGTGAATACGGGGCTAGGTGAAGTACATTAATGTTTGACCAGTACACATCAAATTAAGTACCTCAAGAACTTTTTCAATGACAAAAAGAAGGGATTATTAAAAAAGAACACAAAATTCTAAACCTGTTTTAAATTCACTTAACCAATGTATCATGCTCTTCCGAACCATCTCTGAGTTGTCAAAGTTACATCAATCAATTGACTTAGGAAAAAAGGAAAGGAAAGGAAAGGTCCTTTTACAGTCCACGATACCAGGCGATTAGATTTTGGATCTACAAATGGTTTAGAGTATATGGGACTCCTCGTACTCCCAGTATGAGGGAGACACCTAACTCGTGCTCCATAATATGAGGCATACATACTTTACCCCTTGCAGGATTTGAACTTGTGAACTCTCTTTCAAGTGTACAAGTTCTCCACCACTAAAATGAATTATGATAATAGAGAAATTAATAGACAAAGACGTGGCATGAATTCATCTGAAAGGTAGTTCAAAATGCCAAGCTTACAGAACACACACTAAGCATTTGACTGCTTAAATGGCTCTTATTGGGCCCACTCAATCCATTGTTCACTTCCGTTCTCTTAAACTGTCCCCTAAACCGTCGCAACAAGCAGTCAAATCACTATTACAAAAGAAAAACCAAATTCAAATAACTGTTGCCGCGTTGTTGAAGTTTAAATGGATTAGTAAAAAGAGAGCCTATGATGAAATATGGTTTTGCAGCGAATGAAAGACATGGGTGTCTTCAGAAGGCAGTCGCATTGTGTCACCAACAAGTAGGTTTCCAACCGAATCAACTTAAATTTGCTAGCGTAGTGCCAGCCTATGTTGAAATGGGAGCTTTGGAATAGGGTATAGGTATTAGATGATGTAGTTGGAAACACTTTGATAGACATGTATGCAAAATGTGGAAGCATAGACAAGGCACACAAACTATTTGACCGAATTTCTTAAAGGACCGTGGTCTCATGGAATGCCATGATTGTAGGATATACGCAAAATATATTTGTTGAAAAGGCTTTAGGAACTTTCAAGAAAATTCAATGGAAACCTTTGCCAACAATCTCCTTGCCTATGCAAAAATGGGAGCATTGGACAAGGTATGGAATCCATCAAAAGATAAATTACGAGAATTTTGTTAGATGTTGTAGTTGAAACTAACCTGGTGACATGTATGCAAAATGTGGAAGCATGGACAAGGGTGTGAACTATTTGACAGAATACCTAAAGGAAATGTGGTCTCATGGATTGCCATGATTACAGGATACACAGAATGTGGAAGCATAGACAAGTTTAATAGAATGCCTTGAAGAAACACGTTCTCATGGAATGCCCTGATTACAGATTATTGACAAAGTCAATTTTTTAATAAGGCTTTAGGAACTTTCAAGCAAATGCAATTGGTAGATGTAAAGGTAGACTATGCAACCTTTTCCAGCATCCTCCTAACCTGTGTCAAAATGCGAGCTTTGGAAGAGGGTATGGACAAGCATAAAGAATAGAGCAATTTTGTCGGATTTTGTAGTTGCAATTGCTTTGGTAGGCATGTATACAAAATGTGGAAGCACAGACAACGGGCATGACCTGTTTTGAAACCACATTTCTTAGACATTTTAAAGGACTTTCACATCCTTTTTTTGTTCTTCATTTCTCCAAAATTAGTACTCTTTTGTTTATTGCTATCTATCTTATCTTTTTCAAAAAAATGTATGTAACAATGGTATGGTTGCATTCTGCAAGTCGGGCCGGCTTAACCGGCACACTCTAAGTGTTGACTACTTAGATGGATGGGTTCATGTGGGGCCCTCTTAACCCAATTTTTACTTTTTTCGTAACGTTTCTTTAACCCTTTTCAAATCTCTGTAGCACTCCAATGCTACAGTTAACATTTGCCGTTCCTATTCCCGTAGCCATAGTTATTCACATTTTCCATTTCAACTATTTACATTTGTTCGAGAACAACAAACACTTGATCAATTCCTATGAAGGATGGAGTGACTTAGGCAGTTTGCATTCCTTAAGTTTTCAGCCCCACTCGCGTATTCTCGTTCTCCATAACCTGCAATTCCCTGCGTTTCATCATGGTCTAGCATCAAACATGTATAAGGGGGGTTTAGTTTTTATCCCACATCGATTAAGTTACATAGAGTGGGGTGATTATAACTATTATATCGGGAAGAGTAGATTTCGTTTAAAGCAATAGAAAATAGAATTTATTTTATTCTATTGGCATATATTAACTAATAATATTTTTATTTCTTAAAATTACAATTATTTAGTATTTATAATTTTAATACTTTCTAATGAAATTAGTTATATTTACTATTTTTAATCACTACATATAATTATTGTTATTATACTTAATTATTTATTTTAATGAAGAAAAATATTGTTTATTATGTTCTATTTAAATAATTTTAAGTATATATTTTAATAATGTTTTTTAATGATTATAAAATATATATTTAATAATGTTATAATAGTTAATTATTTATTATGTTTTATTTAAATAATCTAAGTAAATTTTATAATATGTTAGGATTTATAAGCGGATTGATATTAACATTAAATAAATTGAATGTGATCCTTACTTCGAAATTAATTGATACAAATATGTTATTGGAGTTGTAGATGTTAATCATTTGAAATGTTGGAGGTTTTGGACTTGATTTTATAAATGTTCTTAAAATATGCAAACTAAATGCTCTTTGCATTGGTTTAGATATGTGTCTACAAAATAGAACTAGTGTACAAACCAAAACCTATAGTTGCAAGAATTAACTATAGCAAAAAACTAATTCTTGGAATTCACTCACTTTTATCTTCTAACATATACACCTCAATATGGATTGACAATGTTTAGAAACACCATTACAAAATCTACTAAATTGTGAGGCTTGTGTTATCCTCATTAGATCCTTACATGATCAGTAAATGCCTCAAAAAAATTCTTTGGTTCATATCCATGTCTAAGAAACCGAACTAGTGTGCAAATATAAACCTATACCTATAAGAATCAACTAGAAAAAAAATGATGCTTAGAATTTAGTTTCGTTGATCTTCTAATATCTGAGCCTCAATATAGATTGATAATGTTTAGCAATTTTTTAAAGGAATGTGCTAAATTGTGAGGGTTTCGTTCTCCTCAATGAGACCCCTAATCAAACCAATTCCACAACTTCGGAATAATGATTAAATACATGATATATGTTATGAGAAAATTCTATTACATTGCTCTCAATGAAAATGCTCTTTTGATAGATCCTAGTTGTCCTAATAATCTTTGATAATTTTAAATTCTTAAGTGAATGTCTTTAAATAAAATATAGCATTCAAATCAACATAAACATGCATTAGGTAAGCTCACAATGACTAGTGGGAGGGTGTTGTCAAAATTTAAATTGAATTTAAATTTTAAAAGTGGGGTTCAAAATGACTAGGCCAAGTTTGCACTAGTAGATCTTATCCAATATAGGGTAATGTCATGAGATGAATTCACACAAGAATATGCCACTTGTAGGCTTGTTATTGCACAAAGGACAATCTAGTCAAAGTGTCATAAAATTAAAGGAAAAGGGCATGATATATCATTAAATTTTAAGCTTAATACTGACCTACTTAACATTGAAGATTATAATGATGGTATTTTCGCATTAAGAGAAATTAATAGGATCTTGCTAGAAAAATTCTCTCCTATTGATAAACATGATACCAATGTTAACATTAGGAGTTCCCTATTCTAAGTTGTGGGGTAAAAGAGAGCCTTAATGGAAAGATATTTGAGAATTTCTTCAATAAGATATTCTCTCTATTGAATCTCAACTCAAAAATGATCCTTTTAATGAGTCCTTGAATGAGGAGTTGCTGAGAGTCAAGCATAATTTGAGAAAATTGTAAACTAAGAAGATTCAAGGTTTAAAAGTTAGGGCTAAAATGAATTGGCTCAAAAATAGAGATAAAGGTTCTAACTTCTTCTTTAATTATATAAAGGAGAAAAGGGCTAGGGAATACATTGGCTCAATCTAAGTGGATAATCAGCATATAAATCATCTTTCTTTAGGGAAAAAAAAAGAAGTGGTGGATCAAAAGGGTAGTGAGAGAATATTTTCTCTCTCATAAAAATAAATTAGTAGTAGCCTAAGCCTATGAAAAGAGATAACAATACACAAATCCTAATAAAATTGGTAGTAGATCTAACCATACATAAATCATAATGCCTAAGTCTAGAAAGTCTATAGAAGTTATTTGTGATGTGAAGTGAGTCAATTCAATATTTATTCCTATCTGACAAATTAAATATCTTCACTTATTAATAATACCATCCACATTCTCACTTGATCAATACAAAAACATTTATAGAATACAAATCATGTGAAACATAATAAAAGTTGTATATCATTAACAAATCTACCTATGGTAGGATGCAAATTATTTGCATTGATAATGTATTATTATTAGTATGATTCATGAGTGTGGAAAAGTTTTCCCCATCCATATAATGGACTATGGAAGCCTAACATCTCTAATAAAATGCAATAATATTGCCAACATTCTTAAATTATAATTTATAACTTTAATGTTTTGCATGCTACACAAGTTCATCAAATTCACCCTTTCAATTCCTTTGTTCAAGTTCCCTTTCTAGCCATATTCAAATTATTTACTTTGTACTAGGGATAAGTCTCATCTTCATATAAATTGATAACTAGTCCCTTGACCTAGTTGTTATTCAATGGTGAGGCAAAATGTTCATAAAAATGATGAAATTGCTTGGGACATAAATTTTCTTTGTTGATACTCTACCTTGATTCACACTTGAGTAGTATAGTGTAATACCCCTCCATTTTGCTTCTTGTTCGGTTTGCTTTATGCTATGTTTGGTTGCAGTTACTTTGTTATTGGATACATTTTGTTATGATGTTTTGATCGCTACTATTGAGCGACAACTATTATTGTGGGATGTGGTTATCTAATTTTTGTTTCACATGCATTATGGATTAATGATGTTGTAGAGTTAGCATGAGATGTTATTATGAGATTATTGGAATTATGATGGAAGTGTCAGTTTTGATGAGTGTATGGGTGAAGAGGATGGGTTTGCATCACTCGCTTGCAAGCGCCCTACGAATCCATAATTTCTTCTTCACGGTGTGTATTATATGCTGGATATATTGTATGATGTTGTTTACTTGGTTTCAGGATTGTAGGTACATGACATCGACTCCACTTGGTTTCACAGGTTTGAGCGTGTCGATCCAATGGTTAAGTTGAATGGGAGATAGTAGCTAGGTAACATGTGTCAAGTCTACGCCCTAGCCTTAGTGTGTCGTCAACCTTGGTTGTTGAGTCATAGTTTACCTTATTTTAATATTATTTGATTCTAAAAGATTCTTGTTTTGGAAATAGATGTTTTGAATAATTGCATTAAATCATGTTGATGGTTATTTAATTTAAATTATGCAATGTGGATAAAAGTTTATATTTAAATTAATTAATTAATTATATTTAATTTATTTAATTTAATCCAAGGGGGTTGAATTTAGTTATTAAATAATTAAATTAATTAAATAAATGTGATGCAAGAGAATGAAAGGAAATAAAATAATTAAAATTAATTTTGGAATTTAATTTCAACTTGTGGGAATTAAATTAGAAATTGTAATTAAATGTTTATTTGGGAAATTAGTTGCAACTTTGGAAATTAATTTATTATTTGAAATTGCATTTTAAATTGAAAGTGGGTTTTCGAAAATTGAAATTGAAACTGGAACTGAAATTAATATCTAATTTGCATGTAATGTGAATTAGGGTTGCATTAGGTATTTTTGATTTATAAGGATTGCATGTTTTAATTTTGGGGGAGAGAAAGTTTTAAAAAAAAATTCATTTTTACAGCAGAGAAGAAATTTTGGAAAAATTTGCACAAGAAGGGTTTGAAGAAAGTTTTGATTGTAGAATTGATTGGAGGAAAGATTGTTTGCATTTGTTGGGTTTTGGATTGGATTCATTGTATGATTGAAGAAAATTCAGGAAATCATTGGAGGAGGCTTGCATCAGAAATTCATCTTTTCCTGTAGCTTCTTGAACCAGGTTTTCCTCTTTGTGTTTTATTTTTCTTGGTTACTTTTAAAATAGTAGTGATTAAAGATTTGTTTGTTAAATCTGTTTTAGAAAAGAAATTTGTTATTAGAAGAAAAGAATTAAATAAATTTACAGCTTTTATTTGTGTGAAAATTCTTGAGTGAAAATTGTGAAAACCTCAGTTGAATTTAAATTATTTGAGGAAATCGATTATTTTGTTATTGGAATCAAACATAGAGATTGAACAATGCATTTAGAATGTTTTTAGAAAATGAAGCCCTTTGTAGAAAATCAAATTTATCTTGAAAACCCTCTCTAGAAATTAGGTAGAGAAACCTTGAGGTTTTGAGACTTCTGTTTTTAATTTAGATCCATTTGATTTTTCTTCTAATTGTTTAGGAATTTGAGAAAATAGTTTAAAAGAATTAATTCTTAAGATCTCTATGGAATTTGGTTTTTCTGGAAAAAGAGTTTTTCAATTTCTCTTACAGGTGAATATTTTTCACAAATTAGATAAAATTCGGATTTTGTTATAATGTGAATTAAATAGTATTTAATATATATATATTAAATAATGAAATGATTAAATTATTTAGTGTGTAAAATTGAATATTATTAATATGGTTTTATTTATTCCAATTTTTCAAATGGATAAAAAAATAAAATAAAATAAAATAGTTGATAATGTAAAGTATGTATATATATACATGTGTATTTCAATTAAGAGTATAATCAGTTTTTAATTTATTTTATTTGGTGCATGTCAATTATATATTTAATAAAATATACATTGTAAATGTATATATGTCAGTATATAAATTAAAATATAATTATCTGATGTATATGTAGTTTATATGTATAATTTTATATTTAAATGGTTTTAGTTCAAATGTGATTATTTGTAAATAAACATTTAAATTATATACAGTGTATATATGTATTTAAATGCATGCATGTTAAGTGGCAGTGGTTGATATAACTGAAGAATTGTAGGAATATTTATATTTGAAGGTTTTTTTAATTAATGAGATTTAATTGGGAACAGTATGAATGCATGGTTAAATAGATAAGTCAAAAGATATTTTTATACATTGATGAAATTGCATGTTCTTAAATGGATAGTTGAAGAGACATAGACTCTAGATAGAAAATTGAAAAGATTGTTTGCAATAGTGTCAGGTTGTATTAGAAGTAAATCTAGGAAATGATTATATTGAAAAAGGCAAATATTTATTATGTTTTATTTATTTCCATAGAGCAATTTAATCGTTGTGATTGGAATATTAAAGAATATATATAATTAAGTTTATTAATATATATATTTGGTGTAGATATAATATGGAGCATATATATGTATACATATATTAAGTGTAAATTCATTATCGTATTTTATTTTAATAAGATGCATGCAATATATTATTGAATAGAGATTTAAAATGGATTGATTAGTGTATATGGGTAAATGGATAGAGAAACGATATTTATTATATTAAAGTGATTGAATGTTCTAAATAGAAAATTGATTGAGATGTAAGATTTGGTTAGGAAATGGAAAGAGTTACTTGCATGGATTTGCGTCGATTTAAAAGTAATTTAAGAAGTTGTTTATATTAAAGAGGCAAATAGTTATTTTAATATATTTTATTTCAATTAGAGCAATTAATTTATTGTGAATGAAATATGAAAGAGATATGGATATAGAATATCCAAAAATAGTAATGTTCTTGTGATTGCCTTAAATGTTCTAGTTTCTTTGTAATTTGTAAAGGGATGCAAGTTTAAATTGTTTAAGATTTCTTATAATGGAAATAGAAATATGGGTATATGATTATTTGAGTTAACTCTGTAAGTGCGTCTTTGACCTTGTTAACGCTACCTATTGAATGAGTATGGATTTAGAAAATTCAAATATTAGATTAGATTATTGACTTGAATGCTTTTGTTGCTATGCCATCAAGTTGCATTGTGGGTTTTGGGATTTAGTGTTAGTCCTAAATTATAAGTCTTCCAAAAGAACTTAGAAGATAAGGGTTGTTGAATCTTTATGTCATCTAGCTGTTTTCCCTTGGGTAGTGCATGGTGTCTATTCAGTATTTACTCGGTTTCCATGAACGGGGATGTTTTGTACCTCCTGTGAGAGGAGTGGACTTTGTGGTTGTTTCCTCCAAGATATTTGGAGTGAGTTCTATCTTTTGTTTCCTCATTGTGTTGGAGTGGATTATGATGCGTAGTTGGTATGCACTTGTGTTTCCCTTGGTGATTGATTTGTGAGTGTGTTGTTCATTAGAAGAGTGGCTTCTGTTAGGCGCCAGAGCCCAAAGAGGTAAACTGGGTAACCTTCAGAAGTGAGTTAATCAAGTGATAATTAAATTAATGTACTTAGATGATTATGACTAACTTCTCACTAATCAAGATAATTTTACCTCACTCATAGACACAAGGGCTTGTTTAGACTTGGGATGAGTGGGAAGGCTTGGAATGGCAAGATCAACTATCTTGTCCATATGAGAGATAGTTGATTCCGCATGAGTGAGTATGAGGGTCGAGATTTGGTTGAGGCCACCAGGATTACCGGAGCCTATGAAGAATGCCCAAAAGAGATCTCATGACTACTATGCGATGGCACTCTATCTAGGACAACTGTTGTTAATTGTTTTATGTGTATGGTTCTGTGAACATACTTGATTAATATTATGTCTGAAAGCAATGTGACCTATGTCAGTGATGTTGGAGTTGTACTTGATTTGTACTTGCATGGTGATTGAGTTGTACTTGTTAGTTCATTTGTTTGGTTATATCAGTATGAGTCAATATGAGTTTTCCTTTGGTTAGTGGATTGTAGATCTTTGTCCATGTTACATTGTTACTATCTCCTAGCATGGGGGGTGGGCCTTTGAGTACCACTTGGTTGGGTGGAACATGCACCAAAACCATTGGGTCCCCATTGATCTTTAGTACTTGGTGGCGAGACATCCAGATGGACAGCTCGCGGTTCTTGTTGTAATTTCTTGCATTGTAATATTTCAATTTGTATAAGTTATTTTATCCCTCTTATGTTTATGAGGTAGAATTCTGTAATTGCAACCTTATGTACTATTGCCTCATTCTGGGAATGAGTGATGTGAATTTTGGATTAAGTTAATGATTATGAGATTGTATCTTGGTTGATTATCTTATTATGTTATGTGGTATTCTTATGATGTATGATGTTTATTTCTTAAAGTTCATAATGCTATGGTTATATGTATTATGTATGTGTAGGTTTAAGTAATCCTAACCTTGTAGCCTTAGAGGTTGTTGTTAATTAGTAAGTGAATGTGTATGTTAAATGCACTTTATAAAAAAAAAATTGGTTCGCTTAAGACGTTAATTGCAACTTCCTTTAAGGTCACTTGGCGGGGCATTAGATATAGCCTTTTGGAGTCTAGTTTGAAGTAGATGTAATTGATCCTTCGATTATTAGCATCCATCACTTTATGCAATGAAATAAATTTAATTATTTAGAACATTGTAATTTAGTTATGGCTGGAACAAAACTAACAAAAAAATTGAATATGTTCATATGTGCACATGTGAAGTAATTATTAAATATTTTAGTGATAAGGAGGTTGTATTTCCATATAACAACACTCACATGTTTTGCAAACTCAACACAAAAGCATGAAAACTCTATTTGAATCAATGTGCAACACCCTTATGTATTGATAAACTACATAAATGTTCAAAAGAAAAAATAACTACTAGAGAATAAAGAGAATGAAGGTTTGGTCACTTTGGTGATTTCCTTTGTAATATGAAGAAAACTAATAAATAGTCAATATGGTTTTCTTTTATCATATTGCAAGAAAATTGATAACACATTAGACTTGCAAGAACTTAAATAATAATATCAAAAATTTAGATACATAAGATAGGATTCCTTTATGTCATATATGAATTTTTACATGAATGATTGAAAGTAATTATTCATTAAAATTTCACAAACTTGGTGATTGTTAAGTGTAAATAGTTTAAAGATGATTTAATACTTAAACATTTGAATCAATTGGACTTATTCATGTAAAGAGTGTCATATTTTTATTTATAATTATAAATTTAAGAATTTTAAAATTTTATGATTAGAAACTTAGATTAAGTGTAATATATTGGAATATATAGTATATTTTTACTTCATGTACAAGTGACTTTTTCTTTTTTGGTGGTATATTATCTTTTTCCTACTAGATGTTTTAGTTTACATCTTGGTATGTTTAGCTTTCTCAGATTTGTGCAAAGCTTATCATTTTTTGTAAAATTTGTTATATAGTTATGATTTATATTACATGTAAGATTTGATTCCTTTATGTCACATATAAATATGTTTAGATTTCTCAAATGTTTGAAAAGCTTATTATTTTTTATAGAAATTGTTATTTATAATTATGATTTCGAATAATAATTATAAATAACAAATTTTATAAAAAATAACAATCTTTGCACAATTTTTTTGAATTGATTATATATTACCAAAGAAAAAGTAGGTTACATAGTACATATTGCACTCAAAAAGAGCATAAAAATTCTAGGAGACTACAACCAACATAGATACCAAAAAATGTTACATAGATGAACAACTTTTAGTGCTCAAAGCCATAGCAACCTAGATATTCCAGCTTTCATTGTATATGCCCATATCATAGAACCCAATGGGTGGATTGATCTCTAAGATGTCATTTTTCTAAGAGTTGTCATAATTTGAGATCTATCTCCTTTGGGAAAAGCCTGAGGATTCCTCTATTAATATTTCTTCCCAAGGAGCCTTTGCTAATAGCTTTAGAATAAACCTACAAGAGATCTTCACTAATCTAGTCAAATTTTTTCTTGTAAAATTTGGTAGGAAGCCCATCTATGCCTAGAGATTTATCAAATTTAAATCTTCTAATATCCTATACAATCTCATCCTTAGAGATATCTCTAGCAAGCCAATCATTGTATTCCTCTTTGATTTTCCTAGGGATGACCTGCCTACAATGATTTTAGGCTCTTTTATAGTCCACAATGTTATCTTCATCAAAGAAAATATTTGTATAGAAAGCTTGAAATTCATTTATAAACCAAGAAAGATCATTTATATGTTGATTATCCACTCAGATTGAGCCAATGTATTCCCTATCCTTTTTCTCCTTTATATAATTAAAAAAGAAATTAGTGTTGGATTTCAGTTGTGACAGTGTTTGTCCTTGATGTCAAAGTTACCATGTTCTTCTATATTTCAGATCAACTATTCATGTTCAACTATCTATTTCAGTCATTATTCATCTTCAGATGGTTATAGTTACTGATTGTGTTATCATGCAATAGGTTCAGGATATTCATTTTGACACAAGTTGGCCCTTCTTTATTGCATTCCATAGGGCATTCATCTGCTTCAATTTTATGACATTGTCACCTTGACATGTTCATGATCTTCATGATTAATCATTTCATATTGATCTTAGTGATAATTGGTTTTTAGACATGTTTCTTGGTCTCAGGTTTCTATTTGGTTCAACACTAATGTGGACAATGATTTTAAGTTTGAAAGATTGTTCTTTATTACTGCTACCACGGGTATATTATTTCAGGTTGATCTTGGCTTAATTGCTTTCTTATCAGATTGGAGTATATTCAGTTTAGCTCAAACAAAAAATGAATTTCAGCTTGACATATTGGCCTATCAATTCCTATGAGAAGTTGGTTTGTTCTTTTGACTTCACCATTGGCACTTGGTATGTTTTTAAGAAAATTTGTCTCGTTAATTATTAAATGCATTGCTAGCATTTACCTTGTCAAAGGTTTCGGGCACTAATGGTTATTGACTTAAATTGTTCTTAAAGGCTCATGGTCACTGTTTTGGCATCATTGTTTATCATAGTGTTAATTGCATGTGACTTGGTAAAATTCACCTTTATGGCTCGAAGGTAATAATTATGACAATATTGTAATGCTGTTTTGGGCAATATTTTTTAAATGGCTAACTTGCTTTGATAAATGACTTTAAATAAAGTCATATTTGAATCGGGCACCTTAATTCTTCAAAGCATATGTCTTTGACCATTTTGATAAAAGGCTTTCAACCTTGTGAAGAGGGCATTTCAAAATGACATGGCTGCCATCATACTTCATTACTTTTGTCGGAATTTTGAAATATTTTGACATGGGTTAAATTCGTTCAAGAGGTAATGTTAAATCAACAACTATATCATAAAAGTAATGATATTGTCGACCTCCAAAAGTCTTTGACTCCGGATTTGAAATCATAATGATTTTTGTTAATTAACAATGTTTATCCTTTCAGACTTCAAACATTATTGTGTTTTGGTTTTGCCATCGAATGTCTTGGGGAAGTGAATGAAAGTTAGGGAAAACTTTATTTATAATTCTTTTGTTAAGGGTTTAGAACCCTAACCGTTGCCATTGGAGTCATTGTATATGTTGTTTCTAGCTGGCTCAGCTGGGTTTAACGACATTGATAGGAAGCAAATGGGCGGGTGCATGGAAATGGGTAGCAATTCCGTGGACACCCTAAAAAAAAAAAACTTGAAAGCCATAACGCACTCGTGTTATGTCTTTCGTTAAACCTAGGCAAGTTCCCTTCAGCCACAAATACAAAGACATAACGCGAGCGCGTTATAACGCGCTTGCATTATCTTCTGTTAAAAGCAAAAAAAAAAATGCAAATCTCTCATTTGCATTTAGATTGGTTTTTTTGCTCCACCCGCGGCCAAAAACCCCAATATCGTGCTCACATTCTAGGAGAAGAATTCTTCACCAAGAATCCGAATTTCTTCACAACGATGGCACCACGACGACGAGGAGCTGTAAGAGGTAAGGATTCTATGCTTTTTGTTTTGAATTTGTTAGTTTTAGGTTGAATTTGATATCTATTTGTTTTAATTTTTAGGAGATGCAAATCAACCTGAAAACCTTCAAAATCCTCAATAGGAGGACCAACCAAATCCTCAAGATCAAAATCAACCACAACATCAACCTCCTCCACCAATCACTCAACCCCCTCTTGGCACTCAACAAAATTTAATGAGTGAAATTGAGAACAACAAAAAACAAATTGAGGATTTGATCAATAGGTTGAGTGATCCAAATGGTTCAACCACAGAAAGAACGACCCTAGCAAATTCATTGAAAGATATGTTAAAAAACGTAGATTCAATTAGCAAACAAATAACTGGATGGGAAGATAGGAGGCAGGGAGCCAGGGAGTATTATGCAAACAAACTATCATACAAGGATGTGAAATATTTAAAAATAACAAAAGGTGATTTGTGTTCATTATTCACCGACCCATGCACAAATCAAAATCTTACCCTCAATGCGAAGAGGTTTCCTATCCATTGGTGCCACCACCAACAAATGAAGGAGCGGTTTTATGATAGGTGGTACATGATCTTTGATTACCCACCATGCAACAATTGTGAGGTCCCGCAATATTTCCTTAGGAAACTATATAGTGAGTTCATATTGAACAAAATCCCAAATTATTTTGATATGAGGGATTTCCAAGGGAGAGGTGGGGGGTCAGCTCAGGATAGACTTGGTGCATAGCTGGATCCTACGCGGTAAGGTAGACGAGCTCTCGCTAGGCCACCTCATGAGCACATTGTTATGCCTTTTGTCCTAAAGGAAAGTGCTGACGTAGAGACATTGTAGGCAATCGACACTTTGACTCAGAGTGTCATCCATCATACTAGCCCTATTCTACAACGCCATCTAGGGGAGTCTTCTAGTGGTGGTCTTCAAACACATGTGTGTCAATCTTGCGGGGCTACTTGTTCACATGACCCCACCAACCCTCAGGAGACTGGTACGCAGGATCTGTCTACAGCTATGGAGATGGAGAGGGTAGCTAACATTTTGCATGAGGCATATGGCATTGATAGTCAGGTAAAAGTTAGTGCATGTTTTCATTGAATTTAATTTATTAAATTTCGATTTTGAAATGCAAGATTAACTAAATTTTTTTTATGATTTTAATAAAATTGCAGGGTCACAGTGTTGAGACTGGATACACCGCCCCCCCACCAACCTATTTTTGCAGTACACCTATCGCTAGGGTATGTAACTAGTAAACAATTATAAGTTTATTGCATATTAATGGCATTGTTTTACGAATGGTAATTTAATATGCAATTTTGGATGTTGAACAAACTAATATTGGAGGTTTTGATGGAACACTTCCTAGTGGCGGTGGATTTACTCAAACCTTCACGCAGGTAATAGAATAAAGAGTTTAACTAATGAATCAAGTACTTAATAGATTTGTGTAGTTTATGCATGCACATCGTTGATTACGTTGAATAATTTGTTGTTTTATTTTCAATTGTTACGAGATGATACACCTCTGATTGTGATGAGGGTAATGGCTATTGGTGTGACATCTGCTATACAATCCTCGATGGCTCTGACAGAAGAGGTATGAGGCAAATTAGTAAATTTTAATTTACATTTGTTGTTATAGATGTTAGCTAGTGAGAAATCAAACCATTATTGATTCACGTAGTTTTTGTCTATTTGCATGGTTTATACAGGGCTTGAGCATGCTTGAGCATGGGCATGAGGATATTTCCCTCGTGGAAAAAGATTGTGAGATGGCTGTAAGTGATTATTTTGTCAAATATATCATTTTTTATAATGTAATTTCTATATATTCATGTCTTTACTTCTTATTGTAACAGTTAAAACTTCACCATGAATTAAACCCTAGGAGGAGTAGCAGGAGCACTCCACGAGTGCAGCAAAAATGAGTGATAGACCTATCGCCATCCAAGCGAAAAGGAAAGGGAAAGATTTTATTTCCTAGGCATGGAGAGCAATGAATTTTGATTCCAAAGTCCTTTATCGTATGCCTGCATGGCAGTTTTGTACATATTTTTTATTGGACATATTTGACATTATATGCCTAGATGGCATTCTCATAAGCCTACATGGCTATTTTGTACATATATTTCATACTTATATTGACATATATTTATGTATGCCTACATGGCTATTTGGTTAATACGAATATTTTTTTCGATGCTTGTCCATATTTGCATTCTAAATTGATGGTTCAATAGATATGAGTTACGTATATTCAAGTGTATACTTTACAACTTACGTGTATACTTTGTGACTTACGTGCATTCGAGTGTATACTTTGTGGCTTACATGTTTTCATGCATATACCTTGTATTCGTGCATATACTTTGTTTTAATTTGTGTATACTATGTATTCGTGTGTATACTTTTTGAGGCTTACATGTTTATGAGTACTTATAGTTCCCTTATTGACATGTACATGTTTGACTTATTCACGTGTATAATTATTAATTGGTTAGCCCTAGCATTGATCTATGTCATCCTCAATGCATGATCCTTGAGATGGAGTAAGTACACCCTCAAGGTCAAAAGGAGTTTCACATGCATTCTTCATAGGCTCATTTTGGTAGTGAAACCAAAAACCTCTTGCATCATTGAAATGAAAAAAAAATTCCTTTATAGCAGGTCTGAAGCCATTATCATTCTCCATTAGTTCTTCATGTATCCACTCCCCATTAATGGTTGTCTCATGACCTTCATGAAACCAAGCACTTATCTCATTTGTGATAGAAGAAATGTATGAAGATTTATCTTCCTCCTTATGAACCATTCATTATCATGAGAGATGGGTTCTTGTGAACCACTACTGATGAATCATGGGTCAATGAGTTTGACTTGTAAAACTACACGATTGAATCCTGATAGCAATATCACAATATTTATATATCTAAATGTGTTATTTCCTTAAGCTAAAATTTGTGCTTATACTTATGTGATTGATGTATGTTTGTGTATGGGATCATAGTAATTTCTATTTGATGATGCTATTGTGTCTTTAAGGTTTATTTATTAAAGGGTGCATGAAACAAGTTTTAAATCCTTACAAATCTTTGAATTTCTTAGGTTTTTCTATTTGTCGAGTCTGGGCTCCGAGCCCGAGTCCAAGTCAAAAAATGGCTTGTCAAGTCTGAGGCGAGTCCTAGTCTTGTAACACTGGTGTGAACACATCGAGGAATAATGTATATGTCGATGAAGAGAGAACCCATCCTTGTTTCCAAACAAACCATTTATCCCTCAAGAGCACTCTTGCTCTTCCCAAGACCTATTATCTGGTCTTCCTAGGGTATTCCTCTCTACCCTAATAAGGGATCACTCCTAAACCACTCTCACCACGTAAGAGTCTCCACCAATTTCAAATTCTTCTCCATCACTCCCAATCCACCACTAAGCTTCCTTGGGCTCCACACTGACCCAAAGTGTCCTAACCACTCCAGGGGCTAGGAAAGGGTATTCTCACTATCCCCTTGTTGATTTTACTCCTTATTGATCCATCTCATAGGATTCTTTCACTTTTTACCCATCGCTTTCTTGAAAAACTCAATTTTAGGCCTTGTAGCCTTCTACCCCAATTTGGCCTCCTAGAACCCGTTTTCTTGACTTTTCTCACAAACAGTCTTAACAACCCCTAAATGTTTTTTTAGATTCTTTCTTTTGACCATAAAGGCTCCAAGATTTACTAGGTCTTAGGTTCTACAAGTGTCTGTACATATGATTGTCCTCAAACCCCCTATTTTCAAGGGTTCCTAGGGTTTTTGGCTCTTTTTCCTTCTTTGACGGCTTCAACGGCTTCAACGACCTCATCAACTCTCCTCCTAGCACAAACATGACTGAGATACATTTTCCTACACTCTAATACTCTTTATTGGCACAAACCAATCCATTTAGCAACTCTCCTTTTTGCTATCCTCTCCAAGCTACTAGCCAGAATGCACTTGCACTCGCTTAGTGCTTGATGATTTCATCACCTTCCCTGCAAAACAAGACCCCAAAACCTATATGTACAATATTTATATAGTCCCCAACTTGATTCCAAGTGGCCATGAGAGGAAATCCATGGGAAGTCAAGTGGGACTCATTATTCAAAAGACTGGCCTGAACCAGCAATGAGACCAAGAACACCAAAAACTTGCAAAAAGATAACCAGTCGGTCTAGATGAATAATATAATGCTACACAAGGTAATTAAGTGACACAAATGGAAGACTCAAAGCATCAGATAAGTCCTTTCAATCCATTCTTGACTGGATGAAGGCACAAAAATAGAAATTCAATGGAATTTGCACTCTTCCAATCACAAAAATGTACTCTCCAAGTCTTAATTCATGAAAACAATCCTCCAACCCAAGTATTAGGGTTTTTTTGACCTTATATACCTTTCTCCCATGTGCTAGGACCCTTGGGTCGGGCTTAGAGCATCATTAATGCCATTTTCCAACTTTTAGGACAAATAGGCAAGGCAACATTGCTCAAAATGCTCACAGTGTCCAAGACTTACCCAAACCGCAAGCCCCTAACAAACCTATTGGTGCAGGAGCACCTAGAAGAACACCTAGGAAACACTAGGAATAGGAAAGCTTTGTTAAGTTTTGTTTTAAATGTGATAAGGTCATGTTGACCATTGAAATTGTGGAAGAGACTTAAAAATGTCTTGGTCAGGAGCTATCAAGAGTGGAAGAGTTATGAGTTTAGACGCTCGTGTTTGGTAGTTTCTAGTAATTGGAAATAAAGCCTAAAATGTTGCATATGTGCAATTTTGGCTTAATGTGGTGGTTATGTCCGAACAAGGGGAAGGGTAACCACTTTTTGAACCTTTTTAAGGATTGCCTTGACTTGTGTGAAAGGTTGGAAGGCATTTGAAGTTTTGTAATTTTGAATTTTTCATGAAGGAGAAAGAAGAATAGTGGGAGTAATTGCTTAATTTTCTATGTTTGAGATCTTGGCAGTGTGTTAATGGCATAACCAGGCATTGGAATATGTGTGGAATGTAGTTTAGTTGATCTCAAAGTGTTGGTTGGTCAATAACTAGTTGTTTCATCGTTCAAGTTTCTGATTTCAGTTCTCTAGGTTTTTGTTTTTGGGTTATTCTGCTTGGCAAGCTGCAATAAATGGAGTTCTAGTCCACCTTTCCCTTGTACTTGGAGTGTGACCTCTTGGAAATAGTGGCTAGGCTCCGTTCCTATACTTTTAGTAGTGTTAGGAGTCATTAGGGGTCAAGTGTGCATGAAAGAAGACCTTTCCTAGGCGAGCTAAACAGTGCCCGACAGGAAAGTCAAGGGGTGGGAAGCACCTCACTTGTAGGGAAGACCTCTCCATGCTAAACCCCATGGTAGAAAGGTGGAAGGAGGCCCTATAGAGGTTTGGTAACAGTTAAGAGGCTACACCAATCCATTTGATGGAAGAACTCCATGACAGTTCACCCAATTGGCCAAGAGTTGACAAAAAAATCCTATATTTGCTAAATTGATGAATGAGCCTGTGTACGGCAAGACAAGGACTAAGAACTTGAAAATATTGAAGAACTTGGTATCAGGACCAAGAAACCACAGGGAAGTTTTGGGGTACTTTGGGAAAGTTTTGAGAAACATCCACTTTTCTCGGGTTAGGGCTCTAGGCTTGTAGCCTTTTTAACCCTAGGTGAGGGTTTGGAGGGAGCGATGGAGAAATGGAGCCTAGTGGTTGTTCAAAAACCCTAATAGGATGCTAAGAAGCATGATTTCACATCTCTACACCCCTGTAAGGATCTAACTGAGTGTTGAGAGTGTTTGACCTTTAGGGATGATTAAGGGTCAAGGGTGAGATAGTGGCAAAGCACCAAGTTTGGTTTGGTAGTTGTGAACTTGGATGAAAGTGGGGATGGCTAGTAGAACCAGGGGTACCTATACCTAAGATATGACCTATAGGTGAAGGTGGTGGAGAGTGCCACCATAGGGGATTGCCAAGGTGAGACCCAAAGTATGGAACAGTGAGTGTTCCATCCAACCCTATCTTACATCACCTATTTCCAATTCACTCATCAAAAAAAATCTTGGGACTTTACATCATAGTCCTTATTCCCTTGGTGGTTGGCTAGAACCACCTACAAGCCAAAATTGCAAATATCTCTCCAAAAGACCTTAAGGTGCTCCTGCACCATTCTCCCCCTTGCAACAAAGAAGTTAAGGAACCTGTGGTGTCAAGAGCTCCTCACTAATTCCATGCTTCTTAAAGTCACTTTCTGCTATCCAAGTAGCCTCTGACTCTAGTTGATGTCTCCACTTCACTAGGTGCTCTATGTATGTCTTGTGCCTAGTCTTCTTCTTCACCCTTAAGTCTAGAATCTTGTCCACTTGTGGTCTGATCTGATCAGGTACCTTGAGTTCATCCACATCCTTACTCACCTTAGCACTATACTGTTCCTCATCCATTTCTATTCCTTTATACTTCACCAAGTCCTTCACATTGAAGATAGGTGAAATGGACATCTGCTTGGGTAACTCCACCTTGTATGCATTGGATCCATACTTAGCTAACACTTTGCATGGCCCTATCCTTTTCATCTGCAGCATTACTAACCACTCATATAACCCCTTCGTGGTTTTAAAAGCTGACTTCCATTCATCTCCCTCTTTCATCCTAATATGATAGTAGCCACTTTTCAAATCAATCTTGGAGTAGTACTTAGCACCCCCTAAACAGTCCATTAAGTCTTCTATCCTAGGAATAGGAAACCTATATCTAATGGTTATCCTATTTATGGCCCTAGAATCAGTACACATTCTCCACTTATCTCCCTTCTTAGGTGCCAACACCACTGGAACAACACATGGGCTTATGGTTTTCCTGATAAACCCTTGGTCCAAAAGTTCTTGATCTTGCCTTGCTATCTCCTTGTTCTGCTTTGGTGTTATTTTGTATGCAGCCTTGTTAGGCAATGTTGCTCCTGGTACAAAGTCAATTTGATGACTAATTGCCATCTTATGTGGTAGTGTAGTTGGTGTACCTTCACAAATGATATCCCTGAACTGATCCAATAGTTGCTTCACCTTTGGTGTCATAGGTAGCCAACTAGGTGACTCCTCCTCCTTTGGATTGAACATGATTGCATAGACAATTCCTTCTTCCTCCTTCATGTCTCTTAGGAATTCCTTTCCACTCATCAAAAGTAAAGTGGATTTTTCCTTTTCCACTGTGCCTTCTTGGGGAAAAAACTTTGTGGTTAAGCGCTTGAGCTGGAGTATACTGGAATGGGTGACCTCTCAGGAAGGCCTAGTGCCTCACCTCTATAAGCATCACTTAGATGCAATGCGTGTTAAGTGGGCCATTCAATATCATTTCAAACTTGTTGCGTTAAGCAACTTACAAATTTGCAACTTAAGACTCCTCCAACCTAAGGGATCGATCTGGTGGAACATAGCTCAAAGCGATTCCACATGTTTCAGTGTAAAAGACAACCATGCCTAGTGTAAACATACCTATTTGGATGTGTTGGAATAGTCCGTTTGGTCACACAAGTTGCAGAATGAAAGTTGCACCACTTTGCAACTTTCCATTGCTTGCATTTGATGCTTTCTCCACCAAGTGAAAATCTGCCACCACTGGAAAACCACTCTGAAATAGCCAAAACTGAGAGAGGTTTTTGTAGATAGGCTCAACACAATCCTATAGGATCAGACATCTGAGTAATAGCATGCTGAAGTTTGCAGCCATTTTGCACTTTGGACCCTTAAGGGATCGATTCGGTGGAACATAGCTCAGAGCGATTCCACGTGTTTCGGTGTGAAAGAGGACCATGCCTAGCATAAAAATACCTATTTGGACATGTTGGAATAGTCCGCTTGGTCACACGAGTTGCAGAGTGAAAGTTGCACCACTTTGCAAATTTGCACTACTTGAATTTGACACCTTTTCCATCAAGTGAAAATCCACCGCCATGAGAAAACCACTCCAAGATAGCCAAAACTGAGAGAGGTTTTTCTAGAGGGGCCCAACACCTTTCTGTTGGATTGGGCAAGAAGTTTCTAAGTGTCATGGTATCCGAGTAATAGCATGCTGAAGTTTACAGCCATTTTGCACTTTGGACCCTTAAGGGATCGATCTGGTGGAACATAGATCAGAGTGATTCCACGTGTTTTGGTGTGAAAGAGGACTGTTCCTAGTGTAAAAATACCTATTCAGACATGTTGGAACAGTCCGCTTGGTCACATGAGTTGCAGAACGAAAGTTGCACCACTTTGCAACTTTGCACTGCTTGAATTTGACACCTTTTCCATCAAGTGAAAATCCGCCGCCATGAGAAAACCACTCCAAGATAGCCAAAATTGAGAGAGGTTTTTCTAGAGGGGCTCAACAAAATCCTATAGGATTAGACGAGAAGTTTCTAAGCATCATGGTATCCGAGTACTAGCATGCTGAAGTTTTCATCCATTTTGCACTTTAGACCCTTAACGGATCGATCCGGTGGAACATAGCTCAGAGCGATTCCACGTGTTTTGGTGCAAAAGAGGACCATGCCTAGCGTAAAAATACCTATTCAGATGTGTTGGAATAGTCCACTTGGTCACATGAGTTGCAGAGCAAAAGTTGCACCACTTTGCAACTTTGCACTGCTTGAATTTGACACCTTTTCCATCAAGTGAAAATCCGCTGCCACGAGAAAACAACTCCAAGATAGCCAAAACCGAGAGAGGTTTTTCTAGAGGGGCCCAATGCCTTTCTATAGGATCAAATGAAAAGTTTCTAAGTGTCACGGTATCCGAGTTCTAGCATGCTGAATTTTGCAGCCATTTTGCACTTTGGACCCTTAAGGGATCGATCCGATGGAACATAGCTCAGAGCGATTCCACGTGTTTCGGTGCGAAAAGAGACCATGCCTAGCTTAAAAATACCTATTCGGATGTGTTGGAACAATCTGCTTGGTCACACGAGTTGCAAAAAAATGTGTACAAATTGTTTACATGACCTTTATATGACCTTTTTCACATTGTTTACATTTCAAAATTCAAAGTTTACAAATTTTCCTACTCAAGGCATTTACAGAACAAGGTGCTACTACACCAAACATGAACTTCAACCTTAAAATATTTGAGTATATCTCATTATGTAATTAAATCTTATTACAATGCCTCTTGGCACTTCGTTCTCTCAGATCTTTTACAATGTCACTCATACATTCAAGATTCTCTTTAAATGTCTACATCATAGGTGCTCATCATGAGGTTAACTTCAAATGAGTAACTTGAGATTCCCTCGCTAAGCTTCACATGCTCTCTTACAATGGCTTGAAATCAAAATTGAGATTTGTCAAAATCATCAAAATAAGTATGTTGCATTGCTTTTTTTGGCTGAGATTTTCTTTTCAATGACTCTTAAATCAGCATTTTCTGCAACGAAAGATCAATCAACCCTTAGTAGTTTACTTACAAATATGCAAAGTAAAAGAGAAAAATAAGGAGCATCCAAAAAGGAAATGAAATAAAAATCGATGGAAGGCACTTACAGATGTTGCATGCAGGCATCAAAATAAGGATGTTGCATTGCTTTTCTGGTTGACATTCTCTTGGATGACTCATATATATGCATTTTTTTTAAGGGGACACCAATCACTGTAAAAGAAGATGATAGCATTGGCATCAAAAAAATTAATGTGCATATACTTACAAATTATTCCAGTGAACCATCCGGGTCTTCTCTACTCTTTATTGTGTCAAGTATTGCCTCATGGTTAGACTCACAGACCTTCCATAACGTCTTGTTCAAAGGTGTACCCCCATATTTGGTCAAATGAACATTAGATGCCACGACAAGGTTCGAGTAATGAAGAATCTTACGATGCATGTCAAAGTCCTGAAATAGCCAATGTTTAACACTTGAATGTGGGTACCTTCTAAGCCATGTTCCAGTAACCACAACTGACCCTGTAGGGTATTCGATGTTTTCTCCATCTATAACTGGGGCCTCCAATTTATTTTTTGTCTCAACACAATGACACAAGTAATAGTATGTTCCCTCTTCATTTTTTTCATCTGCAATAACTACATAAACATGCCCTGCATTGATATGTGGAAAAAATCTCTTGAAATTTGTCAACATTACAAATACAGTACAAAGTAAGATCTAATGATATGAAATTTCAACAACTAAGAAAGTAGATATATCACCTCGTTGAACTAGATCTGATATGTGGTCAAAGTCCATCGATGATTCTATCTGTGTCAGTTCCAATGCCATCGGAGGGTGATACGTGTGAAGTGGGCTAAGATAACTTGTGAACCATTTGTCAACCTACTCCCCTAACTCACAATCATTCTAGTTTTGCATTGTACATGAAGAACAAAAGCATGCCATTTTCGCGTATTGATACTCCATGAACCTGTATTTGAGGTAAGGAAAGAGTGTACCTCACTCATCCTATTAGTGTACAACAGTCTTCATATGGTGCAATGTTAGTATCATCCATCAACCAAAAAAATCTACGAACTAAAGATGTACCTTCATTACCGAGACCCATCAAAGCATTACACCACTCGATAATTGATTTTGCATATGTCAACTTTGCACTATCTTTATACTTTAACTCTTCATGTGCTAATGCTCTTTTCACGCATGCTCCTCCACCATCATGCTCCCCCTTTCCATGTACAACCTCACAAAAGTTCCACATATGTTGAACACTTGTAATGACATGCATCCTGCACAACCAGCACAACATGCGCAAGTTCTTGAACTGTGCTGCATAGTTATCAGACCATATTAAATGTTGATTGTATTCTATGCCCCTCTGAGCCAAACCACTGTAGAACATCTGGAAGCAACCTTGCATGAACTCTGGAGAATGTGTGTGATCATCACTAATGTAAAAGTGGTACTCCCTCAATACCTTCCTTTGCTCATCTGTACTATCAGATGCATGAATGAATGCTATGTGCACAAATATCAAAACTTGTGTGGAGTTGTAATATTGTGATGCACCTCATGTTGTGGTTGTAGAGTGTAGTTCTCTACAAAGTCAACCACGGATACTATACTTCCAACTGGAAAGGTGTCCTTGCATAGTTTGAACTGCGTGTCCAACCATCGGGCTCTATGGGTATGCATTGCATACTCAGACTGTATATTGTCATGAAATGTGGTCATAAATTTGTACACTGGAATCTTCTCAATAACCAAATCACACCTTTTTGCTTGAGACCCATCTTTTGTAGCATATTCTACTATTTTATACTTCCCGAACTCTACTAGTTTTTGGCCCACCTCATATGTGCTTTCCATATGTATACTGGCATATGCTGGAAGCCACCAAAATGCTCGCATGAACCATCCAAGCATGTTGTCCTATAGAATATCTGTCCATCCTCTATTTCACATAGTTTTTTTGATAAGAACTCTCTTGAAGATTTTGTTGGGGCTTCTATGCCACAATCCTGCAAAACATCGTTAGTATGCAAATCTAAACATATAGAATGATAAACATCATAATGGTTAGAAAATTCAATATGTAGTCTACAACAACAAGTAGTGTGTGTGTGATTTATCTTGACATAAAAAGGTTTAAGCAGTTCAAAAAATCTTTGAGAAATACTAATTTGAGGATAATCATTTTCAAATTTCTGAAAAAATTGGGTGTGAGTCATATCCAAAAAATCCTTTGGATGTGGCTCACGATTTTGACTACCGATTCTCCTTCTTACCACATCCCTTTGATTCAGAGATGGCCTTGTGTTATTCTTCCAATACTCTTCAATTAGTGTTCTCAAGGCTTCAATAACTTCTTTATCTTTTTGTGACAGTCTCCTCAAGAACGCCCATAATTCATTTGTATCATTGCCCTCAATTCTTTGCCGCCTTTGAATGGCTCTTGATAAAGTCTTTCTACTAATTCCCATTTTTTCACTAGTCTTTTTAATTAGGCGAGCTCTCTTTGTTTGAAAACTTACCAAAGTCGATGTAATGACACGTTGGGTGACATTACTATCCTTTGAGCGTGAGATCTTACCCACACTCTCATAAGCATCCATTAGATTCTTTAAAATAGTGTCTTCACTCGATGCATTCGATGTTCTCAACCCAAGAGTCTTCATGATGTTCCTATACTTTGTACCCCGCATCATTTCAACAAATAGTTGACATCTTGCAATCTCATTTAGCCTTTCAAAGAACCGTTCCCAAATCCCTTCAGCATATCTTCTACAAGTTCCTGTTGAAATCTTACATTCCTTGTGCTGCAAAATATCATCATCAATATTAATCAAATACTTTGGCTTTCTATGCAAAATTCTTGGTGGTGTTCTCCTAGGTACATACATCTCAACATTAGGAATTTCATCAATATTTAATTGAGGTGGGCTAGATTGCATACCTTTGATTGAGGGTAGAGAAGAAGACATACCTTGAGGTTCACATGGGAATGATGGCATACCTTCTTCATCAATTTCGAGTGATGATGTACTCTCAACTTGAAATGTGTTGGATGGTGTCCAACAATATTCACTTGCAGTAAATGGTGTCCCTCCATATTCACTTGCAGTAGATGGTGTCCATCCATATTCACTTGTGCTAGATGGTGTCCCTCCATATTCACTTGTGCTTAATGGTGTCCCTTCATATTCACTTGTCGTAGAGGGTGTGTCTCCAACTACGGTATCTAAATCTGTCTTACGATGATGCTTCCGCATTCGTGCCTTTTGTGCTACCAATTCCTGTTCTCTTTTTGATGGTTGAGGTTCCTCTACAATCGGGTTGTTTTCATCAGTCGTTTCCAATTTCTTCTTTTCATGATATGCCATCACCATAACTCTCTCCTTTTCTTTCAAGGTTTCGTTCTCTTCATCTGTTATTTCCTCTTTGTCTTTTTCTTCGGCATGGTGGATAATTTTATCTGTACCATTGTAATGAGACGAATATTAGTTCCTAAAAAACGTATCCATTCAAGATAATTGAAAAATATATGTCATTGTAGGCTTCATTTATGTGTGAGTTAAGGCAAAATTAGGGTAGTCTAGAGCCTTGAAGTTTGGAGAAGCCTGAATGATGAAATTAGGCAAATTAGTCCATGTAGACTTGGCAATTTGTCCTAAAAGTGGGAAAAGGGCATTAATGATGCTCTAAGCCCAACCGAAGGGTCCTAGCACATGGGAGAAAGGTATATAAGGTCAGAAAAACCCTAATTGAGCATGTGGGAAATCTATTGTACGATTTGGAGTTTTGGAAGGGGAATTTGTGAGTTGGAAGAGTGCAAATTTCAGTGAATTTATGTTTTTGTGCCTTCATCCAGTCAAGAATGGATTGAAAGGACATGTATAATTCTTTGAGTCTTTCAATTGTGTCACTTAATTACTGTGTGAAGCATTATATTAACCATTTAGTTCAAATGCTTTCTGTTTTGCAAGTTTTTAGAGTTTTTGGTCTCATAGCCGATTAAGGCCAGTTTTTGAAAATAATGATCCCCACTTGAATTCCCATGGAAAGGCTACCATTTCCACTTGGAATCAAGTATGGGACTATTTTTATAGTGTAAATATGGTGTGTGGTGTCTTGGTTTGCAGGGGAGATGGTGAATTCATCAAGAACTAGGCGAGTGCGAGTGCATTCTAGCTAGTGGCTTGGAGAGGACAGCAGTAAAGAAAGTTGCTAAATGGACTGGTTTGTGCCAATCAAGAGAAAGAGAGTGTGGTAACATGTATTCTAGAAATTTGTGTGCAAGGAGGAGAGTTGAGGAGGTCGTTGAAGCCCTCAAAGTTGGAAAAAGAAGCCAAAACCCTAGAAACCCTTAAAAATAGGGGGTATGAGGACAATCCTATGTACGGATGCTAAAGGGACTAAAAATATGGTAAATCTTGAAGCCTAGGGTACCACTAGAAAGAATCTATAAAAATCTTTGGGGATTGTTAAGACCATTTTTTAGAAAAGCCAAGAAAACGGGTTCTAGGAGGCTTAATTGGGCAAAAGGCTACAAGGCCTAAAATTGGGTTTTTCAAGAAAGTGATGGGTACAAGGTGAAAGAATCCTATGAGATGGATCATTGAGGAGTCAAATCAACAAGGGGATAGTTAGAATACCCTTTCCTATCCCCTGGAGTGGTTAGGACACTTTGGGTCAGTGTGGAGCCCATGGAAGCTTAGTGGTGAATTGAGAGCAATGGTGAAGAATTTGAAATTGGTGGAGAGTCTTATGAGGTGAGAGGGGTTTAGGAGGGGTCCCTGAGTAGGGTAGGGATGAATACCCTAGGAAGACCAAAGAATAGGTCTTGGGAAGAGCAAGATTTCTCTTGAAAGATAAGACTCCCCATCAATTGTTGAAGGAGTGGTCTATGTAATGAACTTTTGACCTTGTGCAGGGTATTTTGAAGATGTTTGATGCTTTGGAATGGTCTGGGAAGGCTCGGGTATAGGAGTTTCTATAAACCCTCCCTCTTTGCTTTGAAAAATGGGGGTTTTTGTATTGGAAGCCTAGTTGAGCGGGTAAGGTCCTAAGACCTAGAAATTATCTTGTTTTGAGACCTAGAACTAAAAAACTTGTGAATGACATAATCATTGGTTGATGTTTTGAGGAGCCTAGTTGATTCTAATCAATTATTTTCAAGATTTTTGAAGGTGTTTTGAAGGTCCTTAAGGAATTGGGAACTCTTGATGCTAATTTGAGTATACGAATCAAATGTTTTGTGAAGGGAAATATAGTTGAGTGCGTGTGTCAAGAAAGGTGTTGATTTCTTCCTTTGTACTGCATCAGTTTGTGCAGAGGTATTGGAAGGTTTTTGGACCCTTCAGATGAATGGGAGAGGCTTGGAGTTGTCTTAAAGTATGAATTTTGGTGAATTGTTTTGAATTTCTATAATTGGCAAGTGTAAGATGGTAATTGGCAAGTGTAACTAATTGTGTATATAATTTGGTAATTTAAAATGTGCATTGACAACCTAAGGTTATAATGATAAACAAAAAATGACAAATTATGTAGCCTTAGCTTCTTTCTTCAAACTCCACAACAATTTGACTTGTTCAAAAGCTTGTTCCCTTCCACACTTCAATTGTATATCAATTTTCAATGGAATTCAAACTTCAATTGATATTATTTATCTTTCAATGTGGAAACTTTGCTATTTCATGCAAAGGTGGTAAAAAGATCATGGAAAAGGTGATGGAATGTGAAAAAGATGCTTGCACACTTCACAACATCATCAAAAAGATATTTTTTGTCAGAGCACACACATAACCAGGGGAATATACAGACTGTGGGCCTTCAAATCATGGGTATATAGATTTTTTTACCGTTTTAGTGGACTACAAAATGCGCTCGCGTTATAACGCGCTCGTGTTATGTGAAATTTCATTTTCTTAGTGTATTTTTTAGAGTATAGGACTTTTTGAGAGAGTGGGAGTGAGACAGGGGGAGAGTGGAAGATCGAAAGGGAGGGAGAAGGAGAGAGTGGAAGAAAGAGAGAGGGAGAGAGTGGCAGATAGAGTGGAGGGAGAGAGGGGGAGAGTGGGAGAAAGAGAGAGGGAGAGAGTGGGAGATAGAGTGGGAGGGAGAGAGGGGAGAGTGGGAGATTGAAAGATAGAAAGGGAGGGAGAAGGAGAGAGTGGAAGAAAGAGAAAGGGAGAGAGTGGGAGATAGAATGGAGGGAGAGAGGGGGAGAGTGGGAGAAACAAAGATGGAGAGAGTGGGAGGAAGAAAGGGGAGAGTGGGAGATAGAGAGATTAAACCCTAATCCCTCAACCCCTATACCCTCTTAATCCCTCAACCCTTAAACCCTAATCCCTCAATCCCTATACCCTCTTAATCCCTCATCCCTCAAACCTTAAACCATAATCCCTAAACCTTTATAGCCTCTTAATCCCTCAACCATCAACCCTCAACCCTCAACCCTTAAACCCTAATCCCTCAACCCCTATACCCTCTTAATCCCTCATCCCTCAACCCTCAACCCTTAAACCCTAATCCCTCAACCCCTATACCCTCTTAATCCCTCAACCCT
>CM021102.1:420801748-420867851 GCA_007115665.2 Sequoiadendron giganteum | reverse complement strand
CCCTAAACCCTCTACCCCTTACATTGGACCCTGAACCTAATCCTTCAACCATATGCCCTCAAAACTATACCCTAAACCCTCTACCCTCAACCAAGTAAACCCTTAACCCTAAACCCTTAACCCCAAACCCTTCAACCCTAAACACTTAAACCTAAAACCTTCTACCCTATACCCTCAACCAAATACCCTCTACCATCAAACCTATTCCATCAACCCTCAAACCTTAAACCCTACTACCCTAGAAACCATCAACCCTATAGGTCCTCCATCCTAATCCCTCAACCCTATACCCTCAACCCCTATCACTTTCTCTCTATCTATACATCTCACCTCTCCCTCCTTCCCTCCCTCCCACCCTCTCTAATTGTCTCTATGTACCATCTCCCTCTTTTTGCGTACCTCTTGTTCAATCAATCCCTACCACCATCTCTCAATCCCTCTCTCTCACACTCCCTCTCACTACCTATCTCTCAAGTCTCTCCCTCTCACCCCCCTCACACTCTTAAGTCTCTCCCTCTCACACTCTCAAGTCTCTCCCTTTCCCACCCTACCTACATAACCCTCTCTTTCTCTTTCTCTCTCTCTCTCCCTCTCCCTCAATTCTCTCTCTCCCACCCACCTCTCTCTCTCTTCCTCTCCATCAATTCTCTCTCTCCCTCCCTCTATCCCTCCCACCCTACCTAGCTAAGTCCCCCTCAATCCAACCCCTTCTCTCCCACTCCCTCTCTCTTAAACTCTCACTTCAACCCCCTCTCCATCTCTCTAGACTCTCTCTAAATTATCCCTTCATCTAAAGACATACATAAATGCATACATACAAGCATAATACACTTGCACATATAATCTTATATCCATACAAGCATACATACATACATGTACATAAAAATTTATCAGCATACAGTAATATATTAGCATTTTACATAAATTAAGACATAGTGCGAGCGCATTATAATACGCTCACGTTATGTGCTAGTAGACATGTTCCCCATAGAAGCAAGAACCATGTCAAAAGTGAGATATAACACGAGTGATTTATAACGCGCTCTTGTTATAGCGTGCTCGCGTTTTATCTTACTTTGAGAATTACTGAACTTTAAGCTTGGTATTGCCTTGGAATTCCAACCCAAAGGTTTGAAGGGCATTCCGAATGACCAGAGACGTGTTTTTAAAAAATCCACCATATTTCTCATAATCGAGTTCGTGCTCACCGTCAGGTTTGCATGTGGTTCAATATCAAAAAAATTGAGCAGATGGGTAATGTTGGGTTATCTCTTAGCTATCCAACGATATAATTTTTTTCACTTTTTGAAAATGTTAAGTCTTTCATCCATAATTTATTTTATCTATATGTCTTTTTTTTGCCAAAAAGCAGTGTTTGGTATTTTTTTTGTTATAAATTAACCGTTCATCAATTTTTCAAATAAATTACATTTTTAGAAACTAGACTCCATTCTACAAATTTAAAAAATTAAAAGAAAAACAAATCAATTAGTTTCCAAAATTTGTAGGGGTAGCACGGCCAAAATTCTATTTTCAGGATATGTCCACTTCGCAAATTAGTAAAAAATCCAATATTCATTAAAAAAATTATCAGAAAAATCATGCATCAACTACATACTGTTAGCTAACTTCTGACTATTGCAATTTTAAAAATACTAAAAAAAAGTTCATCATACGAGGGTTGTACAAGAGTTGCTATGCTATGTTTTTCTGACAAAAACAACACCAATTTGTGTACTTCCCTCGTTTGAACCCCTTAATCTCAATCATTTTCAAAATAAATTAGTAGTTTAGAAAGTAGACTTGAAGCACTTGAATCCTTCTTTTCGTTCCATCTCAAAATTTTGAGTCTAAGTATCCTCAATTTCACATCCAAGGTCAGTATTTCCTGATTTCAGAAAAAAGCTGTCCACTTAAGTCCCCTTTTTGGGAACCATCTTGGTGCACTTACCCAAATATCAGTGTTTAATCAATGATTGGTATGGCTGCTAAGTTTGATGTGTTTCATTGGTTGAGGGCTCGAAAGATAAAGGAGTTTCGTTGGTTTCTCCACAGCTGGGTTGGTAATTTCTTCACAACAGTTTTATCATGCTCTATTTTCAAGTTCATTCAGAATATCAAGGAATTCCTACCTCTCAATAATGAATGTTTTCGAAGGGCAATTTATTTTCACTTCAGATTCTTGCTTATTCAGAAAAGAATGCTTGATTTTTGATTATTCTTGACCTCATCATGGGTATTTTGAAAATCTCTATCAGTAATAGCTGTTATTGTTTCAGTTACATCTTTTCTCTATTGGGTATTCTAAAAGCATTGTTTATTTTAGTATTCTGTGAAAATAAGGGTTCGGTTACAAATTCTTGAAGTGATATTCTTTTGCAATCAAATGAATGAGGGTATTATTGTTCTATCAAAACCTTCAAAAATGAAAATGAAATTATTGGTGCATACATTATGTTTTTTTTTTATGGAACAAATGAAATTATGATTCTGTTGGTTTTAGGGTTCTGGGTCATTCTCTTAAAATGCATTTTCTATCAAACCTCTTCAAGTTTCAGATGAAATCATTTCCTTGGTACATACTTCATCATATTTGTGGGAATCTTGTATTGTAACCGTCAAGGTTTTTGTCTCATCAAAATCTCTGTTGAAGGTTCAAAAAAAAGGAGATAAACATTTTGTAAAAGACATATATTCGGTGATTCATCATTATTATTATTATTGTATTGTCTATTCCCGAGAGACATATATGAAAATACAGAAATTTCAAATCAAAAACACAATACAAAGATATAGGCTTTCCTTTTTGATATGTCTAGTATTTTGAGGGTTTAATAGAGAACCTTTAAGATATTAGGGGTATTGGAATGTAAAGATTGTAGAGTGTAAAAGAATTGAAATAGAGAAATTCTCTGATATTGTTTATTGTACTAAAACAAAAGAGGAGTTGGTGCTCCTTGAAATTGGTGTTTCAAAATGAGGGGTTGGTGCTCCTTGAGTTGGTGCTCAGAAATTAGCCTATAAGGCATTGTTGACAATATTTTTTCAAATAAGAGCCTGAAAGGCAGCATTTTAAGGAGTGGGTTTTCTACCCCAGGAGGGTTTTCCACTTGGAAAATCTTGTGTCTCATTGTTCATTTGTGGTTTCACTACTTTATTGTGTCAATTCTATTTTGTTTACTATTCAGCTACTAAATTTCTCATTTCACTTTATGAATGATTGCATTCAACTCATGAATGTACTTGTCATTGAAAAATTGAGAACAAATGTGTGTTATGGTTTAATTTTTGAAAATAGTAAAATATGTTAATACACTGATTCACACCCCCCCTCTTAGTGTCATTTTCACTCCAACAACTAGAAACTTTATCTCCATTTTTGAACCAATCCATTTTAGCCCTAAATTTTAAACCTTGAATCTTCTTAATTTGAATTTTTCTCAAATTATGCTTGACTCTCACCAAATCCTCATTCAAGGACTCATTAAAAGGACCGTATTTCAGTTGAGATTCAATAGAGAGATCTTATTAAAGATTCTCAAATTTCCTTCCATTAAAGACTCTTTTTTCCCCACAACTTAGAACAAGGACCTCTCGAGATGTTAACATCGGTATCATGTTTGTCAATAGGATATTTTTTTTAGCAAGATCCTATTAATTTCTCTTAATGTGAAAATACCATTATCACAAGCTTTAATGTTAAGTAGGTCAGTATTAAGCTTAAAATTTAATGATACATCAATGCCCTTTTCCATTAATTTTATGAAACTTTGACTAGATTATCCTCTGTACAATAACAAGTCTACAAGTGGCATATTCTTGTGTGAATTCATCTCATGACATTACCCTATCTTGGATAAGATCTACTAGTGAAAACTTGACCGAGTCATTTTGAACACCACTTTTAAAATTTAAATTCAATTTAAATTTTGACAACCTTCCACTAGTCACTGTGAGCTTACTTAGTGCATGTTTAGGTTGATTTGAATACTATATTTTATTTAAAGACATTCACTCTAGAATTTAAAATTATTAGAAATTATTAGGACAACTATCAAAAGAGCATTTCATTGAGATGAATGTAATAACATTTTCTCATAGCATATATCATGTCTTTAATTATTATTACTAACTTGTGGAATTGGTTTGATTAGGGGTCTAATTGAGGAGAAAAAAACCCTCACAATTTAGCAGATTCCTTTAAAAAATTGCTAAACATTATCAATCTATATTAAGGCTCATATATTAGAAGATCAACGAAACTAAATTCTAAGCATCATTTTTTTACTAGTTGATTCTTATAGGTATAGTTTTATATTTGCACACTAGTTCGGTTTCTTAGACATGGATATGAACCAAAGAACATTTTTCAGGCATTTACTGATCAAGTAAGGATCTAATGAGGATAACACAAGCCTCACAATTTAGTAGATTTTGTAATGGTGTTTCTAAACATTGTCAATCCATATTGAGGTGTATATGTTAGAAGATAAAAGTGAGTGAATTCCAAGAATTAGTTTTTTGCTATAGTTAATTCTTGTAACTATAGGTTTTGGTTTGTACACTAGTTCTATTTTGTAGACACATATCTAAACCAATGCAAAGAGCATTTAGTTTGCATATTTTAAGAACATTTATAAAATCAAGTCCAAAACCTCCAACATTTCAAATGATTAACATCTACAACTCCAATAAAATATTTGTATCAATTAATTTTGAAGTAAGGATCACATTCAATTTATTTAATTTTAATATCAATCCGCTTATAAATCCTAGCATATTATAAAATTTACTTAAATTATTTAAATAAAACATAATAAACAATATTTTTCTTCATTAAAATAAATAATTAAGTATAATAAAAATAATTATATGTAGTGATTAAAAATAGTAAATTTAATTATTTTCATTAGAAAGTATTAAAATTATAAATACTAAATAATTGTAATTTTGAGATATAAATTTTTAATAAAAATAAATAAATATATTTTTTGGTAGGTAAACGCTTTTGACTAGAGTTTTGAACCAATGAGGCCACATTTGGGGGGCCTCATCCTCGTTATTCATATTCAAGGTTTAACAACAACCGTCGATGGGTGAGTCGACTGTGCACCAAGCTCCTGAACTGAACCCCAGACCACCGTATCTCTTCGCTCTCCACTCTCCTTATCTCTCCGCTCTCCACTCTCCACTCTCTTCTACCTCCTGCCGCCTCCTCTTCACTCCTTATCTCTCCACTCTCTTCAGCCTCCATTCCTCCCTCCTGTGGCATCCTTCTCTCCTCTATCTCTCCACTCCTCCATCCACAACCTCCTTTTCCTCTCCACTCCTCCACCTACATCCTTCCTTCCTCACCTTTTTTCTTGCCTTATCTCTCCACACCCCGCAGTCTCTTCTTCTTCTCTTCTCACCTTATCTCCTCCCCTCTCCACTGGCTCTACTTCCACTCCTTCCTCCCGCAACCTCCTCTCTTCCTCTCCATTCTTCTTTGCTCCAGTACTCCTCTCTCACGCAACCTCCTCTTTCTCTTCCTCTCTCCCTTATCTTCCCCCACCTCCTATCACCTTCCTACTTCCTTCCATCGCCTCTAGCATCCTTCTTTCTTCCGTTACCCCTTCCTTCTACTTCCTCACCCACTGCCTACTTCGAACACCCCTTCCTTCTTGCTTCCTCTGATCTCCCTCCTTCTTCTGTCATCTCTTCACCCCACATCCATTGTCGTTCCTCCTTTCATCATCTTAACTCTTTGGTTCATCCCTTCACACCAACTACCACCTCCCAGACTCCTCCCTTGGTGAGATTCGAACTGGCAACACCCTATCAATAGGGCTCATGACACAACCATTAATATATGCCAATAGAATAAAAGCAATTCTATTTTTTATTTCTTTGAACGAAATCTACTCTTCCCAATATAATAGCTATAATCACCCCACTCTATGTAAATTAATCAATGTGGGATAAAAACTAAACCCCCCGATGCATGTGTGACGCCAAACCATGATGAAACATAGGGAATTACAGGTTATGGAGCACGAGAATACGCGAGTGGGGCTGAAAACTTAAGGAATGCAAACTGCCTAAGTCACTCCATCCTTCATAGGAATTGATCAAGTGTTCATTGTTCTTGAACAAATGTAAATAGTTGAAACGACAAACACGAATAGCTACGGTTACGGGAACAGGAACGACAAATGTTAACTGCAGCATTGGAGTGCTATAGAAACAAAGATTTGAAAAGGGTTAAAGAAATGTTATGGAAAAATTAAAAATTGGGTTAAGAGGGCCCACATGAGCTCAACCACCTAAGCAGTCAGTGCTTAAAGTGTGTGGGTTAAGCCGGCCCCTACAAGTCAAGTATTAGACATGTATAAATTTTTATTCCTACTCCTCTATCTCCATCTCCAATTCCCAACCCACCACATTCGACTCCAATTCTTTCACCTCCTCATTCTTCCCCACCTAAAATCATACCTCCAACCCCTCACACACAACTAGAGAACCGATTTGAAGGAGATGTTGACCAAGTGGATGAGATGCTAAGAGAACTAGAGATTGAAGATCTTGATGTTAGCAAATGTATTACATTGTAGCTTACATTTTAACGTTGCTATTGTTGCTATAGAGTGAGTTTACAATTGCTTAATACTTGAATCAATCGTTCAACCATTTATTATGCAACCATTCTTAATGCTTTGTTATATATGTTGTATTCCTACCCATTTCTAACATAATGGAGGTTTATATTGGATATCGTGTATTTTCCAACATATCGTATCAGAGTGGGCGATGGTAAAAGCGTTTGAGTCATCCAAACGTTAATGGAAGAGAGGTCTGTGTGTGTAAAGGTTAAAGCGATGATCAGAGTAGAGTGGAAGAAACCTAGTCCATGATGCGATGATCAGAGTGGAGTGGAAGAAGACCAGTCCATGATTCTGTAGATGCATAAAGACACAAGAGATCTATAGAATGTGAAAGATACAAGAGCCTCAAAATAGGCGCATTCCTTAAAGTGGAATTTAATTACAATAGTGTAGTAATAAAGAGAAAGTAGAAGAACTATTGGTGAAGGAAGGTACCAAAGTAAAGAATTTGTTATAAATCTCTTGTTGGGCACAATAAGTTTGAAGTTAAGTATTGCAAACCCAAAATTGGTATGAAATAAAACGATGTGAAAGAAGTTTTCAAGGGAATATGTTGGCGAAGGGTATAGCGCAACATTTCAATTTTTCATAAATCTCAAGATTCAATATTTTTTATGTATTTGATCTTGGCGTGAAAGGTACACAACTGGAATTTTTAATATTTGCATTGATATAAGTAAATATAAAACTAGAATTATTTATTTGAACATTGACAAAGAGGCTTTATGGGTATTTAATCTGAGGTCGATATTTCATGTTTCATGTTGGGCTAGATATTGAAATAAGTTTGTTGCTTGGAAGAAAGTGTAACCAACTCTTCAATTTGGTGTTACAAGTGGAGATTGATGTCTTAACTTATTGAGGATGTGATCTATATGTAGAGAAGGGGGATTCGCTACTCATGAGTTCTCTTCATTCAGAGAGCCTCACGGGGTGAATTGCCCTAAAATACCTCAAGGAACAACGCAAGAATTCTAGAATTAGAAAGAATAGGTCACGAAGATTCTCTGAAAAAACTAACAAGATCTCGGCCAAAGGATGTCAACGTGGAATACAAATGATAGCATGGTGCATTGGCATCTTGTATGGACTAGAAAACAAGTTTATCACAGAAAATAGTTAAAGTAACTACTTATACTCTAATTGCTAAGAAATCTTGGAACGTGAGAAAGTAACAGAATGTAACAAAACTTAAATGAAGTAAAGTACAAATGATAAAGTTAAAGAGGAGAAAGAAAGTGCTTACAACCATGCAAGTGATGAAGTCTCCAACACGTGAATGTCTTCAATACCTCCATGCATGATATCTGGAGAAAGTGTTGGGGCTGTATAAGAGTCCTCCTTAGTCAAACCCTCATTTTGGTGTTCCCACCTCCGCGGATAGCCAAATAGAAAAGGATAAAGCGCGTGGTGAAAGAAAAACCTGTTCAAGAGTAGAACCCACACCACAAAGTAAGAGTGATAAAAGAAAACCCCACTTGAGGAGGAGAACCCGTATCACAATATGTAGATGAAATCAATAGGAAATGTGTGAAAACCCAAGATGCTAACAAGCACGAAGGAAGGGAGATAGAGCTACAAGGAATGTTGTAAGAATGTGAGAGCTTGAAGCTGCTGTAACAAATAAGGGAGATGTGCAAGCAAGAGAGTAAAGAGGGACAAGAGAGAAGTGCTAGCAAGACTTGGAGGAATCAATAGAATGGAAAAGATAGAATTAAAAGAGAGAAGAGCAGAAAAAAGAAGCTTCTCGGATGGTTACAAGGCATCTTGAACCATTACCACCAACCAAAGGAGGTGACAAGTGATAAACATGCATGAAAATGGTCGTTTGAATGTTGAAATGTCACAAGATGCTAGCACGACATGTAGATGTCCACGCGGCGCGCTAGTGTCCAAACATGTCACACTACACAATGACACCAATAAGAAAGGCACAAAGTACGATGCAAAGACAACACACAAGGGTAGTCGCTAAAAAGGGGTGTTGAGCATCCTGAGAAGGAAAAAGGCTAATGCAGGGGCTAAAATGAGCTTACACAAGATGCTAAGGAAATGGACACTAAAGCAGATACAAGAATGTATGTGAAATTATGAGGGATGTAATTTTATATCTATACATTTTACCCCCACTTTAGTGGGTATATGAATCTACATTAATATGCACGCTAAAGGAAATCTACTAAACATAAATAACATCATATGCCAAAATGATACTATAGAGGAAGCAAATAAATCCTCGAACCACATAAGCATGCCCCTAGGTTGAAGACCTGCAAAAAAAATACATTAAACAAGAAAAACTTGCACCAACCAACAAGGTTAGAACATAAAAACTAAAGGATTTGAGTTAGCAAAGTGAATGAGACCTCAATATAAAAGGTTGTCTCAATATTATGCATTGTCCCCAAATTAAAAACAACACATAGATGAATTTGAAAAAAAAGAAAGGAAGGGCATATACTCAGGATGAAGAAGATGCAGATCTTCGATCCGTTATATGCACAAGAGAAGAGAGAGATAAAAATGAAATGAATGCAAGAGTGATAAAAGAAATCCCTGCTCGAGGAGGAAAACCTGTATCACAAAATATAGGTGATAAAATAAATCCTTGCTCGAGGAGGAAAACTTGTATCACAAAATATAGGTGATAAAAGAAATTCGCGCTCGAGGAGGAAAATTTGTATCACAAAATATAGGTGATAAAAGCAATCCTCGCTCGAGGAGGAAAACTCGTATCAAAAAATATAGGTGATAAAATAAATCCCCGCTCGATGAGGAAAACCCATATCACAAAATATAGGTGATAAAAGCAATCCCCACTCGAGGAGGGAAAACTGCATCACAAAATATAGGTGATAAAAGAAATCCTTGCTCGAGGAGGAAAACCCGTATCACAAAATAAGGATGTAAAGGAGCTCTACAGGTTCTCAATCCTCTAGAGAAAAAAAAATTAGAGAAGCCTATGACTTCTGCAAGCTACGTTGCAAGACAATCACATAAAAGAAAGGTCTAGTCAGGCTGCCTCGAAGTTAGACACGAATGTATGAAATAGGTCTATTTGGGCTGCCCCCAAGCTAGATGTGAAAGAATCCATTTGAGATAAAGACTTTCAAAGGGGGTCCCTCAAGAACCCTTCAAAAGGAAAAGGGGTCCACTCAAGGGATGATTCATTTGAAAAACATAGGGAAGAGAGGGCGTCCTTTAAGGACACACATCTCCAAAACAAGTTATCACTACCCCCAACATACAGGGGAGGAAAATTGTGCAAGATACTTAGAACAGTATAGAGGTAAACCTCGATATCACTTGTCATTTGAAGAAGGGGTAGGTGCATCAGCTAATAAGTGAGTGATGGCACTTGAATCACGAAGTCCTTGTATTTTATCCTTCAAGGCCTTACATTCACTAGTGGAATGGCTAGGCACTCGATGGTATGCATAGAAAGAATGTTTTGCTTTATCAAATTTCTTACGTGTAGGAGAGGGAAGAGTGATTAAGCAAGCTTTTAGAAGCCACAAAAAAAATGCTCTTGCTCATATAAAGAATGAGGAGCAAGAAGAAACCCTTTCTCATGTGGAGAAAAGCTTGATTGCTCGCAAGAAGAAGATACAAAGATAACAGACAAAGGTGCAATATCTCTGTAGAGAGCGTTGTTCCAGCAATGGAGATCACACTCCACTATGGGATCGCCATCATCCTTTTTAATAGGATAACCAAAATTATCCTCTTTAGTAGAAGCATAATCATCTTCCTCAGAAGGAGGATCAACACTAAGAATATTACAATTTGCAGTCACCTTATCCCACAATACAAAAGAATGAATATTTTGGATAGCAGGTCCAAATGATGTTATCAGAATGTCTGAGTGGATCAGGTTGACTTTATATTCTCCACTGAAGGATTTTGTAAAGTCTAAAGAACCCCAATCATCACCAAGACATGCATTCTTTTGAGAAGAGGTAGACCTAGAATTCATTGGCTCAAAAGGATCTTCTTCAGGGATATTTATCTCAAGAGTATCCTTTGTACTAGGTGCTACTGGAGTAAACATCAACATATTGGAAGACACTGAAGGAATAAGAGTAGGCACAACCGAAGCTTGAATGAGAACTACCATTTCACATAAGCGCATAGCATTAGGGTCAGCCTTGAGTGTGACTAATTTATTGTTAGCAATAAACTTAATAGATTTATGCAAGGTAGACAGGGCTGCACCCATAACATGAATCCATAGTCTATCAAGAAGGTTATAAGGTAACTTTTCTAACATAACATATACAAGAGTGGGTATAGTAATGGGTCCAAGCTGCAAAGGTAATACTGTTGTACCTAGAGCTTGTCTCCCAACATTATCAAACCCATAAATGTCAACGAAAGAAGCATTAAGAGAAGATGTATCAATATTAATTTTAGGCAATAGGTCAATGCTGCATACATTGAGTGTTGAATCAACGTTAATGAGAGTACATCTAATACCAATTTTATTAATGTTGACTATAATCATTAGAGGATCTGCTTGCAGCTTCTGTACTTTCGAAGGTGGGAGTTCCTATGAATAGAACACAATATTCGGTGAATCCACAAGAATAAAAGCTATCAACATATCAACATCTATCGACCTAGTGCAAGAAGGAAAGATGATCTTTTGCAAGGCTTCCTGAAGTATACCTTGATAAACTGGAGCAAACTGAAGCAAGTCCTATAGTGAGATCTTAGCTGGAGTAACACAGAGTTGCTCGACAAGATTGTAATCACTAGGTGCTTTAGTTGTGGGTTTAGGTGTTTGAGGAAGGATTGGTTGCTTATTCATTCTATTCTCATCAGTATGGGCTATCGCTCTGTAAGAGGGAGCCTTAGGAGGATCAAGAGAATCACTATCAAATGAAACACCATTAATAGAGAAAACCCTTTTAGGAGAGGGACTAGCTAGAGTCAGGTAAATGACTGGTCTCTTCGGCCTTTGAGGGGTAGTAGAGACATAGATTACATTTATAGAATCATCACAACTAGTAGAATAATTATTTGAAGACATTATCAACATCGATCGAAATGGGATGAAATGTGGAAGAAGATTCAACATTCGCTAACACATCATATCTAGAGGAGAGCACATTGGAATAGATAAGAGATTCATCATTCATAAATGCAACATCTCTATAAGAGAGTGCATTGGAATGAAGAGAAGGTAGAGTAACATTAAGAAAGGTATCAATGATTTAATCTTCTTGCAATAGGATATCCTCTGAAGCAAGAGGACTCTCATGAGAAGGATCAAAGACATCGAGTGACATGGGTAAAGCCAAGTCACTATCATATGCATGAAATGGAACATCATTAAAACTTTGAATATAATTAGATACTGAGCTAATAAAAGAAGATACTAAATTCATTTTGGTGATAGAACTAAGAAAAACCAAAAATCTATATTTTTTGATATTTTCTAGGTTCTAGTAATTTACATTTTCGGAGGCCTTCAGAGCGGAATTTGGGGTTGGAACTTGCAGCGGTCCTTAAAATTTGATAGTTGAAGGCATCATATTTTAGGGATTGAACTCGTTCTCTTGAAGACCTTTTCAATGGTGTAAGCGGTTCTGAATTTTGAGCACCGAGTCAAAAGTTATGACCCCACCAAGTTGGGGTAAATAAATTCCTAGTTTTTTGGTTCACGTCAAGTTCACCAAATGGTAGAGAAGAGGGATTCACTACTCACGAGTTCTCTTCATTCAGAGAGCCTCCCGGGGCGAACTGCCCTAAACTACCTCAAGGAACAACATGAGAATTCTAGAATTAGAAAGAATAGGTCACAAAGATTCTCTGGACAAACTGACAAGCTCTCGGCCAAAGGACATCAGCACAGAATACGAACAACAATGTAGCATGTTGGCGTCCCCAAGGTGCGCTGGTGTCTCGTATGGACTATAAAGTAAGTTTATCATAGAAAATAGTTAAAGTGACTACTTCTACTCTAATTGCTAAGAAATATTTGGAATGTGAGAAAGTAACAAAATGTAACATAACTTAAATGAAATATAGTACAAATGATAAAGTTAAAGAGGAGAAAGAAAGCACTTACAACCATGCAAGTGATGAAGTCTCTAGCACGTGAATGCCTTCAATAGCTTCATGCATGATATCTTGAGAAAGTGTTGGGGCTATATATGGGTTTTCCTCAGTCAAACCCCTGTTTTGGTGTTCCCACCTCCACAAACAACCAAATGGAAAAGGATAAAGCGTGTGGTGAAAGAAAAACCCACTCAAGAGTAGAACTCCGACCACAAAGTAAGAGTGATAAAATCAAACCCTGCTTGAGGAGGAGAACCTGTATCACAAAAGAGGTGATAAAAGCAATCCTCGCTTGAGGAGGAGAACCTGTATCACAATATGTAGATGCAATCAATAAGAAATGTGTGAAAACCCAAGATTCTCACAAGCACAAAGGAAGGGAGATACAACTACAAGGAATTTTATGAGAATGTGAGACCTTGAATATGCTATAAGAAATAAGGGAGATGTGCAAACAAGAGAGTAAAGAGGGACACAAGAGAGTCCAAGATGATAGAGTGAAGCTAGAAGTTGGAATGAAGTTAGAGAAGTTCTAGCAAGACTTGGAGGAAGTAATAGAATGGAGAAGATAGCATTAAAAGAGAGAAGAGAAGCAAAAAGAAGCTTCTCGGATGGTTACAAGGTATCTCAAGCCGTTACCACCGACCAAAGGAGGTGACAAGTGACAAACATGAATGAAAACGGTCATTTGAATGTTGAAATATTGTAGGACACTAACACGATGTTCGGACGTCTGTGCGGCGCACTAGTGTCCAGACATGTCACACTATAAAATGACATAAATGGGAAAGGCACAAATTCTGATGCAAAGCCAACACACAAGGGTAGTTGCTAAAAAGGGGTGTTGAGCATCCTGAGAAGGAAAAGGGTTGATTTAGGGGCTAAAACGAGCCTACACAAGATGCTAAGGGAATGGACACTAAAGCGGATACATGAATGCATGTGAAATTGCGAGGGGTATAATTTTACGACTATACACTATATTATTTTGACAAATGAGACTAGAATAAATAAGGTTTTGTATTCAAACATGATTTTTATGGGAGATGTGGTTAGTGTTCACGAATGCCCTAATGTTGCATATGGAAAGTATATTCATGTTCTTCCTATTGATAACACCATCAAGAGGATCACTAGGAATTTGTTTGATGCTTATCTAAAGCCCTATTTATTGAAAGATTATCATCTAGTGGGAAAAGGAGATATTGTGCTTGTAAGAAGTGAAATGTATAGAATGGACTTCGAGGCAATTGAGATATATCATAGAGAATTTTGTGTTGTTTTTTCAAATATTAAAATTTTCTATGAGGTTCCACAAAATGGTATTTTTATTGGGATTTCGATGGTTGCGGTATTTCCTTTGGTGCTACTCTTAGAGGTGGAGGACTAATTGGATCACATTAGAGGTTGGTGGCACCAGAGGATGGGGGAATTTCCATCATCTCAATTTAGCTTCTCGATTTGAGATGATGCTTTGCATGAGAAGTATTTTTGGTTTTAATTTTTGGTTTTTTCTTGTTGTTGCTGATAAATTTGAATAATACATATATTGTGAAGTTTGATTTTTGGAGACAGGTAAGGGGTTTGGTGTAGAGCTCAATATGGATGGTTTTCTAGCAAGCACTTGAGGCTATGATCTAAATTATACCGTTTTGAGGGTCATTAGACAACTTGATGGAGCCATGTGTTTGGAGAGCTCAATATGGATTATTGTCAAATAATTTGAGGAATCTATGATTCGGGAGTTCTGGGTGATCCCACAATACTGGTTTATAATTTTTGGGCAAACTGGATACCAGACTAATTTTGTCTATCTAAATCTTCACTTCTGAGCTCCTATAGTGGCTAAACCATGAGGAATTTGAAGATGATGAAAACTAGTGAGTTGTGATGTTTTGTCTATAGATTCTAAATATATTTTTTTCATTTTTTTTGGAATTAGATTTCACTTCTTTTTCCATCTCCTTCAAAAACTAGTTTTTTTTTTAAAAACAACATTTTTAAGGAGTGACACTCACCGTATACAACATAATTTTTTTTGTATGAAAGATAAAATTCTAATCTTTTTGATTTTAGATTTGTAACTACAATATCTAGCACTTTCATTTGGTTTTATAGTGTTTTATTGAATATTTTTTCCTTAATCAAGTTTAGAAGTCAAACCAATTACAATTCAGACATAGGCAGATTGTATACAACATAACTTTTTCTGCATGTATCAAAATTCAATTTATTTATTTTACTAGATCAAGGACATCAATACCTAGCCCACACATATTTTTTAGAATTTTATTTTGATAATTTTCTATTTTTCTACATGTGCAAAATAGAGAGCTTGATTTTCGGTGAAAAACCTATGTTTAATCAAACTAAAAAAAAATAAAATAATAAAACCAAAACATATTAAAATTATATTCGTTGGATAGCTCATTCCAAGGAGTACCATCATCTAGTAGGGTCTGTGAAGTCTCCTCCATTTTCATCCTCAAACCAAGCTTCGAAGGGAAATTTTCTGAAGATTTTTGGTGCTAGGAGGGGAGAATGGGGGAAAAGGGGGGTTCTAGCGAACCCCTGGTGGTTCATTCAAACCCCTGGGGGTTCGCTCGAACCAGGATTCATTCGAACCCCCTTTCCACAAGCATTTTTTTTGCTTATTGTTTCGGGAAATGTGAGACCCGACTTTAAATGGGTTCGATCGAAGGGGGGTTCTATCGAACCTCATTTGGGTTTGCTCGAACCAGAAGTTCATTCAAACCCCCAAAAACCAATTTTTTTTGCATGGGGTTTTTTTTTGTAACTTTTCCTTCCTCACTCGAATTGTAAACCACTTTTATGGGTTCACCCTTCATGGGAGGAAGAACTCAAGAATTCAGCTAGGGGCTACACCTTTACGAGGGTTAAGAGATAGCTTGATTCAAGATTTGTTTCTTCAAGGAAGATCTTCACAAAGATGTATATATATTTTGTAATCAACAAGTTTTGTTATGTAAGCCTTAAGGGGGATGCCTTGGAAAAGTGAATAAGAGATTTTAGGGGATACAATTATAGAAATAATGTAATAAGGGGGGGAATGTTAACAAATGTATTGCATTGTAGCTTACATTGTAATGTTGCTATTGTTGCTATGGAGTGAGTTACAGTTGCTAATAGTTGCATCAACCATTCAACTGTTCATTATGCAACCGTTCTTTATGCTTCATTATATATGTTGTATTCTTACCCATTGTTAACATAATGAAGCTTTATATTGGATCTTGCATATTTTCCAACACTTGAGACCTAAGCACAAAGAAATATTTGTCAAGGGAGTGGACTTAACACTCACCAAGAAATAAATATGATAGGAATATGACTCTCCCTTCTCCTCAACCTCCAAATGCAGGGGTCCTACAAGTCTTCTAATATGGCTCAACCTATGATTGTACCAAAACAAATTATGCTCAAGAAGAAGAATATTTCTCTTCTTTAGCATAGGTATTGAAGGCAAAACCAAGAAAGAAAAAGGCTAGGAGAATATCCTCCATATCATTGGATGGACAAGGAAATAGAGTGGCAAAAATAGCCACCCCTATGGTAGACAAGCTTGAGGCTCTATTCTCCCATCAGATCTTATACCTTGGGGTATGGAGCCTTAAACCTCCTCCATAATATGATATATTTGGCTATAATAAATCACCCACAAGAACCATAGTTCATCATGTTAAAAATTTTTCATACATGTATAATTGGATAAGCAATCCTAAGATACATGTTCAATCATCAATAGATCAATATTCATTTATTATTACTTTGATGATTAATTGATAGCTAGAAGTTTTTTCTCTATTCATTGAGGAAAATCCTTAAAATAGTTCTTCTCTTTATCTACATTTTATATGGGTTCCTTCCTCTATCTCACTTATATTTTCATGGAACACATTCAAGTCAACATAGGATTTTAGGTCAATTTCATCAATGTTATACATTGCAATCAAGCTGTGTAAATGAGAAGGTGATATATTTTATCTTTTATTATCAATGTATTCTTTCATATATCTCCTAACTTCTTCTCAAGTAGATAATATCGAGAGGGTATTTTTTAGGAATCTTTTCCCAAACCCTGGCAATCAAAATCTCTTGCATTAATATCCAACTTTTATAACACTTTGTACCACCTTGTATGATTAGATGTAGGTGATAAATAATTTTAATGTCATCTCCTGTTTGACCTATGATGCCTCTATTTCTTTAGCCCCATCCTCTTCTCAAGAAATCAATAATTCTGCAAAGAAAAACTCCAATAACTTATAATTTTCCCCTTAACCCAACCCTTATCAAATAATTAACTAAACTAATTGAAATTTCCTTAAGTTCCCCCCCTCCTTGTCTAAACTTGCTATCTCCCTTTGTTCACAAGATAACTCTAATTGGATGAAGCTAGAATGCCCCTGAATTCCATCTTTCATGAGTGTCTTTCCAATAACCTTATCCAAATTATTCATATCCAAACCTTGAACCCTAACCTCTTTTTATTCTACCTAATTTTCCAATTATTTCAATCTATACTTATTTTTCTATGAAACGTGCCTTACTATCATCCTCTCCCATTTTTTCTTAATTAGCATTTTGGACTTCCTTATCAAAAAATCATGCTCCCCCTTGCCTAAATATTTTTGTTGTTATTCACCTTCATAGGATTCTCCTAAGATATGATTTTATCAATCCAACCCTAGGTAATTATTGAAGTTATTTTTCTTAAGTTTCTGCATGACCTTTTGCTTGAGTTTTTTCTTTTCTCCTTTGTATTATTTTCCAATTTATCTTTTGTCAATGAGGATTCTCCTATTCTACATTTTTTATATTTTTTATTTCTTACATTATTGTTTAACATTTTGTCCTCTCATTTTTATTTATTCATGACTACTTTAGCACCATGGGTTATATTTCGACTAGACAATTATTCACTTTTTGATCATGGCACCAACACATTCTTATGTTGAATAAGCCAGATATTGAGAGGGGGGGTGAATCACTATCCACACAAACTCATTGAATAAATACTTGAAAATTTATTGCAGCACATAACAGATTAAAGTAATAGTGTAACATTAAGTTCCAAAACAGATGAACACCATATTTTACGTGGAAAATACAGTGAGGGAAAAACCACGGTGAGGATTAACTCACAATATATAAAGTTATATCAATACTGGTAATAAGAGGCTCACTGCCAGATACAGAAGCTCACTGTTTACAAGGACTTATTGTCCAAAATGGAGGCTCACTGCCTACAAAAATAGGTAAACAAAAATGGCCAACCGCCAAAGTTGAACTGAGAAATTACACCACATGTGTAGGTTCAGATCCTTTGATGCTCAGAGTATTTACTCCCATGATCTTCAACCACTATTCACACACTTCACTTATACACACACTTCTTCTTCTCTTTGCATTCACATTACTTATCAGTTAATCACTTCATCACCTTTTCATCTTATAACCATCTTGTATATATACCCGATATATCCATATGTATTGATTAGGTTAGCCTAATTGATGCAATTCATATTTTCAAGATGATAACTTGTCAGCTTCATATCAAGAGTAATTCACCCGTGTCATGCAACATCATGTCGACTAGGATTAGCTTAATACCAAAATGCGATCTCAAGAATCGATGCCAATGCATTACCCAATCATATGAATATCTAAGGATACATGTATACACGCTTTCAACCATTATAATCTTTTTTTTGAAACTGTACATCATATTAATTACCGAAGGAGATATACAGACCAATATACTAGAGATACCAAATCAAATACCAGATAGGATGAGCGTGATCTTCACACCGGTACTCGATACTAAACCAACATGGTGACATCAATGACAATATTTGACAAACTTCCAACAATTTCCCCCTTTGTCATTGATGACAACATGCACAAAAAGTCCAATTCAAAATTCTCCAAAAACAATTTTTTTCCCCCTTTCAAAAAACTCCCAAAATTCTCAAAGTCTTCTCCAAATCTCTTCCCCTTTGAAATCAATGGAAAAGGGCACCAAAAATATGTAAACGTGGTGACATATAGTATTCAAAAAGTCCCAATTCATTCAAAAATTTCAAAACTTTTTAAACAACCATTTCTTCAAACCAGAATGACATTTGTCACCTGAATTACCTTTTTGTACCTCTCTTTGATAAAAGGATATAATTTATTCCATTCAAGGACTATGAAGTTCATTCTTATACACACACTATCCAATACAACCAATAGTGTGAAGGAGGATGACCAATCTGTAGATGAGCATTGTTTCTCACAGTCTTCTGCATAAGAGAGTATTATGGAAAGATGGTCTAACTGGACCTCAACCACTTCCTTAAGAAGCCGGAAGGTCTTCACTACATCATCCATTTTCCTCTGCATAATGATCATTTCAACCTCAATTTCAACAATTCTCAGCCTTTGCTTCCCTTCTTTGTCCTCAAAAATATCAAATTTCTTTCCAATGCTGTTCACTTCAACTTCTATTTCTTCAATTCAGCTTCGAAAGTTATCGATTGTAGTAGGCCATGAGAGACAATACTTGTATATATCTGACATTTCCTTTATGCATTTATTTGTCTCTGCAATTAGTTCAGATAACCTCTTCTTTTCTTTTGAACACCTCTTTTTAACTAAAGCTTCTAGCTTACATCCTCCCGGACGTTCAAGTAGCATTCTCTCTTCAACTATTTCAACTAAATTTTCAGGTAAAGAGTTAGAAGCAATAGATACATCAATACCTTTATGAATTAGATATTCAAATAAAGCATCATCAATTTTAAGTCTGTCAACGGGTGAGGCCGTACTCCATACATCACCAAATTTTTTAATTTTTAATTTTATTAACATGGACCAGATGCCTTCTGGATTGGAAGATTATGATCCAACCAAAGATTATTCTTGTTTCTTTTCTTCAAAGATAGCAATGATATTTTCAGAGACAAATTTTCTTTTCTTCAATTTTGGAGGGGAATCGCTTGTGACTACTTTAAATTCCTTCATCCCAGAGGAAGAACCTTCCTCAAATCGACTCACCATGACTTCATCAAAGCTCATCACATTCTGCACCAATAAGAAATTTTTTTTGCACTTACTTGCTTTATCCTCCAAGCTTTCCAAGTGCCTGAATATTTGTTTTACAATGGGAATCCTGGTTTCCCACTCAACATCTTTCTTTCTCGGCAGTGATTTAAAAAAATAAAACACCAAACTTGTAAGCAAGGACCCAAAATGGAATGGGTATCCTTCTCCCAGTGTCATTTGTATATTATCGGTAATATTTTCAAGGATTAGCTTACATAGATCAAATTGTATATTCTCTTTTACCATTTTATGCACCAGATAAACTGTAATGGCTGAAGTAGAGCCTTCATGATTTATGAAAAATATTTTATAAGAAATGCCTTATGCAACATACCTAACTGAGGAATCATCAATAGTATCGTTCAATAGTGCTCGAAGATCCTTGTGAACTCCTGCCATTTCCTCCACTTCCTTGTATTTTATGGTTTTTCATCCAGGAAGTTCTCCAACACCGCATAGTCCAGTAATTGCTTTGATTGCTTCCTTCAAAATGAGATAAGGTTTTTCCAGTACAATGTTGCCATCCTTGAATTTTCTTAGAAGGAACAAAATGAACTCTTTTTCAAAAAACCAAGGGAATTCTCCCCATATATCCAAACCTAGGGTTTGTATGTTCTGTAAATCGTTCGGTTCCAACCCTAATTCCAACCTCTTTATTTTTTGATGATCAAACTCGTCCATCTCAACTCATTTCAACTTCAGAGGGGTATTCCCACTTTATCCTCTTTTAGAAATTTCCAATGTAGCTCTTAAAAATTTAACAAGAAAGCTCTTCAGTTACCTTCTTTTGTTGCCGCGAGATGGGGAAATTTCTGTCACCTATATCAAATATCCACAATTTTTTCTTCGAGGGTCTTCAAATTGCTTCAGAGATGCTTCAAGAAAGTTCCAAGCGCTTTAAAAAATTTTCAAATGCATTTGATGATCAAAATGATTTGCAAAATTTCCTTTATACTTCATCATTTTTCCTTAATTCACATTAATTGCAAAAAGCTAACAAACTTCTCTTCCATCTATAATGAGAAACCCTAATTTACTCTGCAAAAGAACATGCTTGCACCTTTTCTTTCGGTTTATTTTGAATCACTTCTATCCTTCCATTCTTTACAACATATCCACGTGCTAACGCTTGACACATTGTATTTCTAGGGGTTTAATTAATTTTTTGATAAAGCTCCCCCTAAGACCAAGCTAGGTCTAATTCTTAGAGGATTCATCTGCACCGAATGAGGGTACAAATGCATTAGTAGACTCTGATCCTTCTTTATTTTTTCAAATCTTGCTCATTTCCTGCTTAACTTCTTCCTTATCAATATTTTCAACCGGTTTATCATCTTCCACCATAGCAGACTGCTCCCCTTTTCTATTTTTGCACACTTTTGAGATATGTTCTGGTTTCTTGCAATAATATCAGACTATATTTCTCTAACTTGTTTGATTTCCATTCATCCCTATTCTGCATTGATTCACTTTATGTCCAAACATGTTACATGTATAACAATAACTATTGAATGATTGATTCATCTTTTTTCCATTGAACTTATTCATTATCACTCGACTAACCGAAGATTTGCATTCAGTAGCTTTATGTCCTATCTTCTTGCATGTATAACATTGTCCGGAGAAGGGACCAGAAAACCGATTCAACCTAATCCTACATTCTATTGCCTTATGGCTAGATTTATTACATGAAAAATAAACACCTATGAATGATGAGTACCTTTGTGCATTTGGTTGTTTGACAAGTGGTTTCCTTCTAGAATTTCTCCTCTGCTTTCCTTTTTCTTGAGTCTTCTGATTATTTAGTGTATTTGAATTCACCATTTTTTCATCAGCTTCATTACCTAAACCACTTTTGTCTTTAGAAGGTTTTTGTCCTGCTATTAGTTCATCAATCTTGGTGGATATTATCTTGAAATAATCTTCATAGAGTTTTTATTTCTCTAGTTCTGCCTTTAGATTCATCACTTCCTGTTCAAGCCTACAAAAAACATCAACTTTTCTTTGTATCACTATTTTCAAACATTCTTCAACTTTCTTCTTTTGATATATCTTTAATTTCAGTCTGATATTCTCATCATTTGCTTGCTTCAACTCCTCACTCACTTCTCTGTGTCTTTCCTTGAATTTCATTAATTTCTCTTTTAATTTCTGGATACATTCATTTGCTTCATCAAGATTTTCTCTTAGGTCTCTATTTTCAATTTCAGCCTTGTCAAGATCTTCAAGGGTAGTCTGGAGCTCTTCTTTATCCATTTGTTCAATCTGCAAGATCTCCCTCAAGTTGTTTAAACTTATCCAGAGGAACCAATGCTCTAATACCAATTGTTGAATAAATGAGATACTGAGAGGGGGGGTGAATCAATATCCACAAAAACTCATTGAACAAATACTTAAAACTTTATTGCAACATAAAATAGATCAAAGTAATAGTCTAACATTAAGCTATACAACACATGAACACCATATTTTACGTGGAAAACCTAGTGAGGGAAAAACCATAGTGAGGATTAACTCACAGTATATAAAGCTATCTCAATACCGATAATAAGAGGCTCACTGCCAGATATAGAAGCTCACTGCTTACAAGGACTTATTGTCCAAAATGGAGGCTCACTGCCTACATAAATAAGTAAACAAAAATGGCTAACTGCTAGAGTTGAACTGAGAAATTACACCACATGTGCAGGTTCAAGTCCTTTGATGCTCAAAGTATTCGCTCGCATGATCTTCAACCACTATTTTTACACTTCGCATTCACATTACTTATCCTTCATCACTTCATCACATTTTCATCTTCTAACCATCTTGTATATATACCCGATATATTCACATCTATTGATTAGGTCAGCCTAATTGATGCAGTTCATATTTTCAAGATGATAACTTATCGACTTCATATCAAGAGTAATTCACCCATGTCATGCAACATCATGTTGGCCAAGATTAGCTTAATTCTGAAATGCGATATCAAGAACCAATGCCAATGCATTACTTGATCATATGAATATATAAGAATACATGTATACACGCTTTCAACCATTATAAGCCTTTTTGAAAAACCGTAGATCATATTAATTACTAGAGGAGATATACGGACCAATATACCAGAGATACCAAATCAAATACCAGATAGGATGAGCGTGATCTTCACACCGGTACTGGGTATCAGACCAACATGGTGACATCAATGCCAATATATGACAAACTTCTAATATCTTATAGGTACTAAATTTGGGACAATTTGAAATATCATATGATTTATCACCAAAAAAGTCACATGTGGACTTTACTCCTTTATTCCTTTTGTGCTCATTAGCATAACATCCTAACTTTTACCATAGTTATAATATTTTGGCCTTTTGTTCCTTCCTCTTTCTTTGATTCCTCTTCTTATTGTGGTAGCCTCCCCTACCTCATCCTTCTATATAGTCATCATGACAACTCATGGAGGGTCCTGCATCTTGAATTTGTGGTACCACATAGTGTATATTGCTAAGTGTTGTTATACTTGCTCTCAATTTAAGTTACTAGTAGCCATATGCCAAATAAAAATTTAATTCTCTTATAGACAAACCATATGCTCCATCCATTAACATATCCAAAATATGCCACCTTATTCATCCCATGAACCATTGGCTCATATTCATATTCTTCATGAAGTAACATTGGACACCTATTTGTGTTATGTTTGTCCCACTTTATATTGTATAGTAAATACTTACTATATTTTTGTGGGATTTCTCAAGTTCCCCTCTTAGTGTGGTAGCTCTCTTGGTGCCTTTGATTATCGTTCATTCCTTGATGTTCTTCCCTAATGCAATTTTAAACCAAAATTTACATGTTCTAGGTGGGGGAAAGTCTTATCCTTCTCACCTTTCATTATAATTCCTTACTCCAACATTACATTTTCTAGATCTAATTTTAAATTATCAGTTTCATCATTTCCTACTTAATTTTTCTCTCACTTTGACTAGGATTCTATTATGGTGATTAATTCTACCACATCCTTATATGAAGAGGAAATATTTTCATCTACTTCCACTATAACATGATGGTTAGCCCTAAAGTATACCACTCGATCCATTTCTCTTATGTGAAGGTTTCTTCTAGTTTTCTAACAACACTTTTAAATAATTTTTGATCATATTTTATTGATTCCTTAATTTTTTCATCTTCGATATTTTATTTATGTTTTTTATTCATACATTAGGTGAATAGAAAATTTTCAGAAATAAGTCACTCAATTCTTTCCATGTTTTATCATGCTTAAAGAGAAATATTTAATGCACCATCTTAGCGCTTCATCATTGAGGTTCTCCATAAAATCATATAATAAGGTCTAGTCATCTTTAAAGCTAACCCTAAAGCTATTATATTTCAAGGGGTGTGAAAATCAATATATTTTTCTTGGATATGGAGGCCTTTTGATTTTTATAAATGCATTCAAAGGGAAATCATTTCTTGGATGGGGAGTATTTCAAATTTAATCACATCAAAATGCACTTTCCTACTTGCTTTAGGTGGTTATGTGCATGTAAGACAAGTTTCATGTTTGGAATGGTTCAAGAAAGTGACTAGGTGTCATTTAAGAAAATATCACTATTACTATATGGCATTGGCTTGGTCATTAAAGTATTATCTTGTGGTGGGTTTTAATTAGTTGGTAAAATATATAGAAGTCTAAGTTTCAATGAATAGTTGTGAACTATGCTTTAGGCTTACCACATGCTAACTTACTTTTAAGGAAGGTTATATAAAGAATCTTAGGAGCTTAAAAGGAAAATATGTAAAGAGGAGCAACCTGGTTAGGGAAAGGGATATCCAATAGTGATGGAAGAATAAGTGGTATTAGGGTGAGGAAAGGAATCAAGGATTAGGGATTCAAGGGATCTAGTCTAGGGCGCCCTGCACCCTAGACCTCTTAATTTGGCTCCAAATTTAAATATGTCAATTTCAGTAATTTATTATTTTTAAATTCAAAATTTAATTGTTGGTTATCAATATTTAATTTTCGGGAAATTAGATTAATTGCATATAAATACTTAGTATTTTTATAATTATAATGAACAAGAAAAAGGACTTTTATTTGGGCAAGTGAAGGTCGTAAAAATTAATTCAAGAGGATTCAAGAGTAGAATTTTCAGAATTATTGCAACATTTCAATATTGAAGCAACATGTTAAGTTTTGTGTGAGCTTGTTCATGTTTATGCATGCATTTTGTTTGTGAGTACTAATGCTTGTAGGTCTTCAAGTCAAATCAAGTCAAAAAGTAGTCCATCCTTGAAGGTTATGAGCATGAATTCAATCCATCAAGGGGATTAGATCTGAGTGGTGAGTTGCAACATTTTGTCAATTCATTACTTGTTATTATTTAGCCTTTATCACTCAAAAGGATACACTCTCTTTATGATCAATTTTTCCATTGTGGAGGTAGAAATACCAACATGAGATTTGTTTGAGGCAAGCCCCTATATGGCACAACCCTTCCTCTCCCTTTGTGTATGCAGGTTATAAATCTGAAGAAGATTGAAGGAAGATTGAAGACAATTTTCTCATTCATGCATCATAACCCCACAAGTTGACAAGATATGGAAACTATGTTATCTTAGTAATGGATGAAGATCTGATAACAAGACTCAAAAGGAAGAAGCTACAAAACAATGACTTGAGGGTTGTAAAATCAGTTTTTGGTTTCAAACCCCCAACCTAGGGCATCTTGGTGCCCTTGACCCCTCAAAATCAACTCAAATTTGAATCACATGTGCATCAGTGTTTTCTCTACTCATTTCTAATTTTCAATTTTGACTATCAGTTTCTAGTTTTCTATAATTCATCTCGTAATGTTGCATTTTTATAGATTAGTTAGTTGCATCATTGCATTGCATCAAAAATCTAATTTAAAACCCTCAATTATCAGAATTTAGATCTAAGGGCAGGATATTTGTTGGTCAATTATTTATAACTCTTGTGTAGATTTGAATTCCCCTAGAATGTTAATGTGGATGTAATTCACATCACTCACACACATATTTTGGAAAAGGTATTAGTTCTAGTATGCAAGATGACCTAGAAATACAAGTAAAATGTAACAAAAAGTTGTAAAACTTGAAATGAGCACTTGGGAAACTACAGAAGGAAGAATGAAGATTTGGAATCTTGAAATTTAATCCACTATTGTCTAGCCAACTAGGACTCATACGCCAAGCTGGGCAAATCAATCCAGTTTCAGGTAAACTATACACCGAAATAGGTTTTAAACAAATGGGTACTCAGATCTGCAAAAATCCCTGACAAACAAGTATAGTGGGACTCATTCACCAAGAGTGGCGAATCAATCCACTTTTGGATTTCTAGAAATTCAAAGCTAGATTTTATAGCTCTATCTACTTTTTTGTTCTTGATTCAGATCTGGGTCTGAAACTACAAAATTCAGCCTATAGACCTTCTCCAAGGCTTGTTCACAACTTGGAAAACTTTGAATTTCTTTGGAAACTTGATGACAACTTTTCCAATCTTTCTCCTTGATAAATCTGCAACCTAGACCTGCGAATTGCATGCAAAGAGAGGGAAAAATGGTTACAGTGGGGTTAGAGAATAGGGGTTTTCCTTGGTCAAACCCCTTGTTGGTAATTAAACCTTGAAATGAAAGAAACTATAAAGGGAGAATGATGAATGAACAAAAGATGATGTTGCAACTCACTAAAACCTAGCAATAAATTGTTGCAATTATGCTTGAAATGGCTACAATGGATGTGGTTCTTAACTCTTGCTTGATGTTGATAGATATTGAATGAAAATATTTCTTGGATCATGAACTCTACATCACAATAATGAGCACAATGAAAAACATGAAGAATGTGATCTTTGACATGATGATTGATGCTTGAAGAAGGATCTTGAATACTTGATAATCTACCCTTGAAATCCTTGAATGCTCTTTCTCAAATTCTCTTGTGAACTCAATTTTCTATAAGGATGAGTACTTGAATGCTTGGGGGGGAATGAGAGAAAGAACCTTGTATTTATACTCAATTATGCAAGAATTCTTGAAATTACAATAGTACAAGCTGGCATTGGATCTTGGAGAATAAAATCTCGCCAAAGATTTAAACTAAATCTGATTTTTGAGTTAAAGGGGACTTGTTCGCCACCTTGGGAGAATGGGCCTCACCTAAGGGGACTCATTCACCCAGAATGGCGAATGAGTTCCACCTTAGGAATTTGAGGGGTTTTTAGGATTTTGATGTTTTAAATGCCCTTTGTTAGGATTATCCTAAAACGTACACATAAATAAGGCTTGTGAATACAAAAATGGGGCCAATTAAAGCATAAGAAAGCCTAATTATTAATGACAAGCCTAGAGGAATTTGAAAGTGTATTACAACACTTTACAACACACCAAATAAGGAAAGGTTAAGATAAATTATGACTGAAAGTATATTTTCTATGCTTAATTAATTGATAAACTCCTAGAAAAGTGTGAAAGTGTGTTACAACACTTTACAACACCTTTACAAGGCACCATTAAAATAAATTAGTTCACAAGATCCCAATACCTAATGTGAATGTGTTATCCACATTACAACACTAAATCAAGGCAAAATTAAGCCAAAATCGACAAGGAGGACCCAAACAAGCGTAAAAAATCCTAAGAACCCTTTTTTTGACACTACATTTAGCCCCCACTTTAGTGAGAGGATGAACCTACTTCAAACTCACACTGAAGTAGACAAACACACACCAAGAGGGATTCCAATGTACCAATGCTAGCAAGATGAGACAAAAATGATCAAGAGGGATGATCAAGCCCCCAAGATCAAGATCCCATGGCAAACCAACATGAGAACAAAGGAACACACATGAAAATGATGTAAAGAACATCGACAAGGACAATCATACACTACCAAAGATGAAAAATAAATAAAGGAGAGAGCCAGATCAAGCTTCAAATGTTTGTCCATTATGATGTGGATCAGATCTAGGCTATTTGTACCAGAAAAAAAATGCATATTTACTCTGAGGAAACATAACTCATGGCTGTGCACCAGGTCAGAAGTCCTAAAAGGTGAGAAACATACATTCATGGCTGGTATGTACTCACACACACATGCAAGTGGCTATGGGGAAATTCATGCTTTGGATTGGGATTCCTGCTCAACCAGTTATACCTCTTGATAACTATAATAAGGCTCCACATAAAATGACTTGATTTTTGAGCTTCATGAGACAAGCAAAATTTTGTATGCTTACAGCTCATGAACAAACAGGATGAGTCCATAGGCATGTAAGTTGTGTTATGCATGGTGGCCATATAAAAATAAATGTAAAAATAGGAAATGTTCAAAGGAGTCTTGCTTAGTTCATGCAATGTCTTTAACTTAGGGAACATTGTGTCTAATGTCTCCAAGAGAGGACCAATAAAAGAATAGAAGATTCACAACTTAAGGGATGCAGTGCATCACATCAAGCCACTAAGAGGAATATGATATGCTAAAAGAGATCAAGCTCATGAAGGGAATCACACCCAATTTCATCCACAAAGCAAAAAGCACATCGTATGAAGCAAGAAGGCTGCACTAAGAACCTTGAAAAGGAAAAAAGAAAAAGAATAATGCTAATGTATGCCCCCAATTTAAAGAAATTGCTAAACACCATGTTGTGAGAAATTAATTTAAAGTAGAAAATGAAAAATGAAAACAAGAAAGAAGGCATGAGAGCCATCTTGGAAAGCCCTTATGCTAAGTCATATGTTTCCAAGTAAGGCTACATCATGCAAGAGAAAAGAAAAGAGAGGGGTTGCCCCCAAAATGAAAAAAACCAACACATAAGGGATCTATGGATTTGGGGTCAGTATGTTCTTTGCTGCAATGTTGTTAAGGAGCTTGAAACTAGATTGTCATCCACCAAATACACATAGAACTGGAAGAATGACACAAAGAGAGTGAAAACAAGGAAAAAATGAAATATACTCTCTCAATTTTTTGATTTTTAAATGAACATTTACAATGTAACCAAGCACTCGTTAAGGTTAGCATAACCCAAAACGTTGCATGAAAGAATTCTAACCAAGAATGCGCCCTAAAACAACTTAAGGAGGAGGGGTGGGCATATGGTTAGAGGATCCCTAGGATCTACTGAATCAAATATTACAATGATTACACTGAAAGAGAGAGATTAAACTCGACACCAAGAATGTGCACTCAAGATCCTTTGACAGACGAGGTGCTAACATATGGTGGAGTACTAATGCTGAAATTGAAATGAAATAGGTGGATAACCAGCCATGAGAAACTTTCCACACTACCACCAAACAATGGGGGGAAAAAGATTACAATTCAAAACTAATTCATCCGTTGTGGCGGACATCCACTCAACAGTGGGAATTCTCCACTTGACAGTGGGTGAGAAAGAGAGATACAAATTTTTATTCTCCACACTGGTAGTAAACCAGCCAGGGGTTAAAGTGTTTGCATTAGGAAATCACAAGTTAATGCAGTAAGAACAATGACCGGATTAGTACTACTAAATCTCAGCCTCACAATGAAATAAATCTGCATTTTCCATGTGTTACAATAATATAATCAATGCAAACTTCTAAAGAATGTTTATTACAATATATAATCTTCTCAATTGCCAAGATATAAGCCAAAATATGAATGTTTAAACATCTGATATGCATAAACAACAGACTGAAAATGTCAATCAGCAAACATGTAAATCAAATGAAATGCTCATAACTCTTCAAATATACCTTCGAATAATGTAAAATAAACTGCAGAAGTATTCTAAGAGGTAGACGCCCAATCTCCAACCCACAAAATGCATTAAAGATTAGAGAATGATTAGGCATGAATCCCAAGGTTGTCCCAACATGGTACGACATTCTTGAGGGGTGATTTTCTACCTAAAAATCAGAAACAACAAACTAAAATTTGCAAACTTCAAGGTGGGGTTGCCTCAAGCATATAATCATGATGAACAAATACCCATAATCAAATTAGCATCACCTTAAAGCTATTAATGATTTTCACCTACAACCATGACTGAATCAACAACAATAAAATCTGGAAATAACATCTGAATCTTCACATTGAGGCTCAATGTGCACTTTTGAATGAAGCACACTCTCAATCCATCATCTAGGGAACCATAGTTTTAGGCCCAAAGAGTGGAATAGAATTGCTAAGCTTTCCCTTAGCTGGATTCTAGATTTCAAATTAGCAGCATAACTTTGCTTTCCAAAACATAACATAATCAACTCTCCACAATGCAACAATATATAAGTTTCAATGGGCAAATGAAACACTTTGAATTCCAAGAAGTTGAATCACTTCAACTTCCCAAGGGATTCCACCTTCAAACATTCACTTTATTGTGAAATAATAAAACATTATTTCCCTTCCCTTTAGACGTCCATTTCTATTTGCAACAATAAAGCATTTAATAAATCATTAAATGCTCAAAATGACCCCTTAATGTCCCCTCTTTAAAACAACATGAAGTTATCTCTCCTAAGCGTGGGGGTACAACTTAAAAACATGAAATTAACTAAGTATAACACTTAGTCCAAGGAGATAACCAAAACTAATGCCAATACTGAAACTAAAGGATTACCACAAATAGCATTGTGACCTGAGCTGAACTGCAGATGGTGATACTGCCAAGATTAGACTTACTAAAAATAGCCACTACCAAAAATAGTAAGTTCACTTCAACTCAATAGAAAGCCAAATTGAACTGCAAAAGATTGAGTTGCTGCTAGAGTGATACTACTATAAATATACTTACCAAAAATAGCATATTGCTATAAATAGTAAGTTTTCCAAAATCACATCTGTATGCCAACTGAGCAGTATCATGACTTACTATAAATAGTAAGTGTTTCCAAATATCTTTTAAGCACAAACAGGGCAACCGGCATGACTTACTATAAATAGTAAGTGCCCAGAAAGGATGTCAAATTCAGATGCAAGTTACCTCATCCTAAAGCTCTTCAAAAACCTAGAAAGCTCCACTAGACATGCGTTAGAAAAACAAACATGCAAGCCCTCAAAACTACATCTGCAACCTCCTATAAAATAGGAAACCCTAATTTCCATTCTGCTTAGCCTACGAGTTTCCGAAAATAGGCTAAATCTAGTTGTAGAGCGTAGGGCTAAATTGGGGACATTACAAAAAACCTCTCGGGTCAACATGGAAGAGACATAGGGTGTCTCGATGCCTTGTGTCATCCTCGAAAGGAAAACACAAGAAAAAGATAAGGATGAAATGAAAAGGCAAAAGAAAATGAAAGCCTTTTGGGTCAACATAAAGGAGACATGAATGTATCAATGCCTTGCATCATCCCCAAAAGGGAAATACAAGAAAAAGATAAAGATGAAAGCAAAAAAGATACATGACATAGAGAAGAATGAAGGTACAGTTAGAGGAATTTCACAAAGAGAGAGAAAATAAAATTTCATAGGGGATCACATTATGTACATGCAATCACACAAAATAAAATGAAAAATATATAATGCAAAAGACTAGTAAGGAAAAAGTGAGTCAACCTACGAGCAAGTCATCTACCTCCTAATCTCAGTCTGTATAAGCGGAAGGGGAACAACAAACCCAAGGGACAAGGAAAAATGAATTACTAGGACAAGGCTATCAACTTCATGCCCCTAATAAGTGTGAGACAAGAATGAGCTGAGGTATGTGTTGGGAAAGGTCACGTAATAGTGAGAAGAGGATGTTCTATAACTATTACATGATAAGAGGGGAAACAAGGGATCCTACTTTAAGGGATTATTTCTATAATGTCAAATTGTTGAAGGATCCTTATTATAGTTTGACACTCATCAGTAAGATGCCCAAGAATCCTATGATATGCATAATACTTTGTGTTATCTTTAGGGAATTTGCTTCTAGTACGAGGTGGAAGTTTTAGCCAACCTATTTCTATAAGATGTTTTAGTTTTTGTTCAATTTTAGTTTGGGTTTTGTTGTTGCTAATTTCACTAACTTCTCTAGCTAAAGGTTGAGGAGGAGGACCTGAGGAGATCCTCTCATTGTTCTGAGTCATTGGTTGTTCTTGACGAAGAAGAAAATTCATATCGAGATGATGATCTAAGATAACCGTCTACCATCGCTACAAAGTCTTAGATGTTCTTTAGGAACATTTTTGTTGTGAGGGGGATCTTGGTATCCTATTCCCTTTGTACTCTCCTTACTTGGTATTTGTTCGAGGAGTTGATGAATTTAATGTTCACTTGTTGTATCACACCCTTGTTTTCTCAAGATTGTGAAGCCTTTTCCATATGTTTCTTGAAGATTGATGGAAGTGTTTGTGACCTTGTTATCATAAAAGGGGTGAGTGTTTACTTGCTTAGAGGAACCGGGTTCACCTGTTGTAGGGAACTTAGGTTCAAATTTTGTTTCAAGATGCAAATAACCAAACATCTGAAGAGCTGGTATGCTAGGAGGTTTTGGTTCATTCATGGATGGATAAAAATATGTGTTAGCCTCAAGATTGTTAAGACAATCGTTCAAGAACCTATACATATTGTCGTAATCTTCTCTAATGCTTTCAACATCATGAGGAAGACATGCATTAAGAGTTGAGTGAGCATGAGTGAGTTTAATGTCATTAGGGTCATTTCCAAAGGCACAACTTGACACATCCACTAAGGATTTTAAGGACATCCAAAGTTTTCCAAAGCACATATCCATGATGAAAATTTAAGATTCTAGACTATGCAACAATGTTGTAAATACAATTTTGATCTATGCATAAGATGAAAGAATGTGAGCTAAATGTAATGAATTGAGTGGAATAAAGAGTCTGAAAACCAAAACATAAGGGTAACAACAACAAATAGAAACTCAAAAAATTAATTGTAAATGATAGAAAATGCAAAGCAAAATATGCAAAGGGATTGATTCACCCAAGGTGGCGAAGAGTCTAGGTATTGATTTTTTTAAAAAAATTTAGAATTTTAGGATTGAATTTTATGAATTTTATGTTTTTTGATGCAAATGCAAAATTTTACTGATTTTCAATGAAATTAATTGCAATAATGCAAGCTAAATAAGCTTTTCACTAATGCAAAAATTGAAACCCTAGAATGTAAATTAACTAGTGCAAAGGCTAATGCAATGTTAATGCAAGCTAAATCTAGGATGTAAATGCACTCCAAATCAAAATTGTAATTCTATAAAGGCAGGTTCACCAAAATGAACTAAAGAAAAATAGGGTTGATCCTCTCTCTAGGGCTTCTAGTGTTTTAGGCCTAAAAGGAGAGAGGTCCACTTTTCTAGGGCATGGTTCACTCAAGAACAAACCCTTGAGATTTCAATGCAAAGGAGATTGAAATCTAGAAAGGGAATGTTCTAGGGGATTGAAAGATGAGAAATGAGGGGTTCACCACCAAGTTTAAACTTGGAAAAGAAAATGTTTGAAAACATAGTGTAGCATGCGAGATGACCTAGAAATGCAAGTAAAATATAACAGAAAGCTGTAAAATTGGAAATGCGCACCTAGGAAATTGGAGAAGGTAGAATGGGGATTTGGAATCTTGAAAAATCCACTGTTGGAGCCAACTAGGACTCATATGCCAAGTTGGGCGAATCAGTCCAGTTTCGGGTAAATTGTGTTGGAACAAGTTTCAGACAAATGGGTACTCAGATCTGCAAAAATCCTCAACAGATAGGTATAGTGGGACTCATTCACCAAGAGTGGAAAATCAGTCCACTTCTAGATTTCTAGAAATTCAAAGCTGGATCTTGTAGCTCTCTTAGTTTGCTTTTCTATTCCTGATTCAGATCTGGGTTTGAAACTACAAAATTTTAGCTATAGACCTTCTCTAAGCTTCTCCAGGTCTTTTTCACAACATGGATTAATTTAAATTGCTTTTACAACTTGGTGACAACTTGTCCAATCTTTCTCCTTGATAAATCTACAACCTAGACCTATAAATCACATGTAAAGAGAGGGAAAAATGGTTGTGGGGTTAGAGAATAGGGGTTTGCCTTGGTCAAACCCCTTGTTGGTAATTAAACCTTGAAATGAAAGAAAATGTAAAGGGAGAATGATGAATGAGAAAAAGATGATGTTGCAACTCACTAAACCCTAGCAATAAAGTGCTGCAATTATGCTTGAAATGGTTGCAATGGATGTGGTTCTTGCCTCTTGCTTGATGTTAATAGATCTTGAATGCAAAGCTCGCTTGGATCATGAACTCTATATCACAATTATGAGCACAATGACAAACATGAAGAATGTGATCTTTGACATGATGATTGATGCTTGAAGAAGGCTCTTGAATACTCGATAATCTACCCTTGAAAGCCTTGAATGCTCTTGCTCAAGTGCTCTTGTGAACTCAATTTGTTATAAGGATGAGTACTTGAATGCTTGGGGGGGAAATGAGAGAAAGAACCTTGTATTTATAATCAATTATGCCAGAATTCCTGAAATTACAACACTACAAGCCAATATTGAATCTTGGATCAATAAAATCCCACCAAATATTTAAATTAAATTTGATTTTTGAGTTAAAGGGGACTCATTCGCCAAAAATGGCGAATGAGACCACCTTAGGAATTTGAGGTGGGTTTTCAGGATTTTGATTTTTTAATTGCCCTTTGTCGGGATTATCCTAAAAAATACACATAAATAAGGCTTGTGGATGCAAAAAAGGGACCACTTAAAGCATAAAAAAGTCTAATTATTAATGAAAAGCCTAGAGGAATGTGAAAGTGTATTACACCACTTTACAACACACCAAATAAGGCAAGGTTAAGATAAATTATGATTGAAAGTATGTTTGATATGCTTAATTAATTGATAAAATCCTAGAAAAGTGTGAAAGTGTGTTACAACACTTTACAACACCTTTACAAGGCACCATTAAAATACATTAGTTCACAAGGGTCCAAGACCTAATGGGGATGTGTTATCCACATTACAACACTAAATCAAGGTAACATTAAGCCAAAACCCGCAAGGAATACCCAAACGAGTGCGAAAAAGCGTAAGGACCGTTTTTTCGACGCTATAGGTCTACTTTCAATTTTTCCTTCCCATTTTTTCCCTTCAAAAATTGAATGTACTTGTAGTGACATGTTTTCCTTTTATCAATTATTAAACAATAATTTAAGATATATTTTAGACTCATTAAGTATATTCTCTAAGGAGTAGTATCATTGTTTTTTAGATTCTTTCAATTAATAACATTTATATCATATAATATTTTACAAGGACTCAACTATGTAGTTTTCAATCATTTTTTATCAACCTATATTTAATGAGTATTTATTCACAAGAAAAGTTTTTCATAAGTACAAATGGTCCACCTATAAATAGTTGCATTCATGAGATGCTCACAAGTCTAAATCATCAATATTTCTTAGGAGGCAACCCATCTCAATAATTCTCCAATTTAAGCATTCTTAAGCATGAAGATTCTGCTGGAAGGTCAAATCCACTTATCTCACTATTACTGAGCAATTTTAAAAAACTCATCAAGTTTTGTTGCTTATGAACCATCCATCATAGAGCTCCCCAACTTTTACATTTACATTTAGGTGATGTTTTCATAATGTATCCAATTATATGATGCTTTATCAAGATTCAACTGCATAATTTTTAATCAATCTTTACTAGCCCATATTTCATGAATGTTGATTTACAAGAACCCATCTCTTATTTAAACATAATGGTATGCTTAGAAGTAATTACATCTAGGTGATGATCACTAGGGTAAAGCTTTAGAACTTATTAGAAGATTATCCTTCTCGATACTACTCCAACTCAAGTGTGCTCAACCATGGAGTTTCTCTAAAGATCAAACCCATGTAGCTTGTTATTTCATTTACAAATTCCTTAATAAACTTTGTGCTTTGTGAACCATTCATTATAGAGCTCCTTAACTTAGTCATTTATATTGAGGTGATTTTTTCTTATAATGGATCAAATTATGTGATGTTTGATCAAATTGAATGACATCGATTTTAAGTTATATTTAATATTTAATATTTCAGATTACTTTTATTTTTATTTATTTAATAATTTTATATGTATACAAGGTGAAATAGAGAGATAAAGACACAAATGGTAGGAATGTGGGTTATATGAGGAGTAAGCATGAAAATTTAGGGGAAGGAATATTGAGTGGTAGGAAAAAGAAAAGAGGTTGGCTAGAAGAGAGGGATGAAGGTAGGAGAATTACACTATAAAGGGTCATGAATGTGGATAATATATCCTCTACCTTGTAATATCTCTAGCTCCTCAAGATGGGTGATGATGGTATTTGTCAAGGAATATGTGAGTGATGAGATTTAGGATTAGGTGACATTATCAAGTATGATATTTTGGAGGAGAGACAAGTGGTGGTCGATTATGGTGAGTGACAAAATTATCATCATCTAATAGGGGCTCATTATCAAAATGGTTATCACGTCCAAGGTCGATGACAATTGAGGAAGGAAGGAAGGGTAATGAAAGAATGAAGATGAAGGAAGATACATAGATAGGTTTAGATGAGGGTTCCTATAAGAGATAATGTATGAGGAGGGTGCTGCCACAATAGTGGTTTACAATTTTTGAGAGGAACTGATTTTTGCTAAAATCACATATTTTTAGAAAATATAATGATTTAAGCATTTAAAAGTTCTATTTTAAGGATTCCAATTGAATATGGTTTTATTAAACCACCTTAGATCAAACCCCCTTGGATAGAACCTCGCTAGTTTTAAACCATACCTATAAATGAGTCTCCTTTACACCTATCAAAATGCTAATAAAAAATCACTTTTGATTTACCTTTTGGGGGATCAAATGAATTCATTTAAAATTTATTTCAAATGATTATGGTGGTCCTCAAAATGAGCTATCCAACGAATATAATTTTAATATGTTTTGGTTTTATTATGTATTTGTTTTTTTAGTTTTATTAAACATAGGTTTTTCTTCGAAAATGAAGGTCTCTGTTTTGGACATGTGGAGAAATAGTAGATTATCAAAATTTTTTTTGAAAAATATGAGTGCACTAGATATTGAAGTCCTTGATCCAAAAAATAAAATAAAATTGAATTTTTGATATATACAAAAAAAAGTTACGTGTTATACAGTCGCGCTATGTCTGAATTGTAATTGGTTTGACTTTGAAAATTGATTAAAGAAAAAATATTCAATAAAAAACTATCTAACCAAGTGGAAGCACTAGATATCAGAGTTACAAATCTAAATTCAAAAGAATTAGAGTTTTATCCTTCATGGAAAAAAAATTATGTGTTATACGGTGTGCGTCACTTTTTTAAAATGTTGTTTTCTGAAAACAACCAATTTTCGTGGGAGATTAAAAAATAAATGCAATCTGATTCCAAAATTTTTGAAAAATATATTTTTAGAATCTATAGAAAAAATGTGACGAGACTCTAGTTTGCATCATCTTCAAATTCCTCACAGTTTAGTTGCTATAGGTGCCCGAATGTGAAGATTTAGTTAAAAAGAATAATTCCAGTGTCAAGTTTGACCAAAAATTGTAAACCACTATTGTGGGATCACCCAGGAAGGGATTGCCAAAGAATGAAGGATATTGATTTCTATCAGAGAACAACCAAAATGACTCATCCTTACATACTATAGTAAATTTGAGTAGAAAAGTGTAGTTTTTATTTTTGGTGAAAATCAAAGACAAATATAATAGTGTACTAAATGGACACTAACCTAATTGTGATAAGGTTTATTTGTTGTGGCTAAGTTTATGTTTACTCAAAAAGAAAGTTTTGTTGAATGATGAAAAAATTAAAAAATCAAAGTAGAATTAACTAATTTTTGGACATTAGAATGAGAGTTTGTTGTTTAGAGAGAGAAAATATTTTGAGGATGAAGAAAAGAATAATAGTGAAGGTTAGGATTCACATCAAGTTCACTACAAATATAGATAGAAAATAGATAACAGGTACATAATTTAAATGTAGGAAAAAAATTTCAATTGTCTATCTTAGAATTCAACAAGCAATCTATCATAAATGGGTTTACTTAACACAAATATACAAGAAATCTCTATCAACTAAATAACAAATTATTTTTCTTTCTAGTTAGAATTCTTAACATGTCTGTCTTAAAATAAATTCTTACTTTAAATGAGATTCAGTTGGAAAATGATTGAAACAAAAGAAATTGATTGATTTACTAACAATTATATGTACATGAATGACAAGATTTTTTAAAGATATTTAAAAGGTAATAAGATGAAACATGGAAACTAGATAAACTAATTGATGGAAAATAATAGAAAGGTCCAATTGAAAAAACTCAGATTAAGAATAGGAAAGACAAAATCTAATTTTTATATAAGAATGTTGGCACCCTTATAGAATGCAACCATACCATTATTACAAGATAATATAGATAACAATAAACAAAAGAGTGAAATTTTTTTGGAGAAATGAAAAACCAAAAAAGGATGTAAATGTCCTTGTAAATGTATAAGAAATGTGGTTTTAAAATAGTTCATGCCCACTGTTTGTAATTCCACATTTTGTATACATGTCTACCAAAGAAGTTGCAACTACAATATCTGACAAAATTGCTCTATCCTTTATAGTTATCCATACCCTCTTCCAAAGCTCATATTTTGACACAGGTTAGGAGGAGGCTGACAAAGGTTGTAGAGTCTGCCTTTACATCTGCCAATTGCATTTGCTTGAAAGTTCCTAAAGCCTTTTTGAAAAATTGACTTTGTGAATAATCTGTAATCAAGGCATTCCATGAGAACATGGTTCTTCAAGGCATTCTGTTAAACTTGTCTATGCTTCCACATTCTGCGTATCCTGCAATCATGGCAATCCATGCGACCACATTTCTTTTAGGCATTCTTTCAAACAGTTCATGCCCTTGTCCATGCTTCCACATTTTGCATACATGTCTACCAGCTTAGTTTCAACTACAACATTTGATTAAATTCTCCTATCCTTTATCTTTTGATGGATTCCATACCCTGTTCAAAGCTCCCATTTTCGTACAGGAAAAGAGGTTGTTGGCAAGGGTTGCGATTTCATTTTATTGAAAGTTCTCGAAGCCTTTTCAACAAATACATTTTACGTATATTCTATAATCATTGCATTCCATAAGACCACAATTCTTTTAAGGTATTCAGTCAAACCGTTCACGTTCCTTGTCTATGCTTCCACATTTTGGATGCATGTATATTAGAGTGTTTCCACCTACATCATCTAATACCTATACCCTATTCCAAAGCTCCCATTTTAGCAAAGGCTAGAAGTACACTTGAAAATGTAACTTGATCCAATTGGAAACCTTCTTGTTGGTGACACAGTGCAATTGAAGACACCCATGCCTTTCATTCGCTGTAATAACCATATTTCATCAAAGGATCTCTTTTTACTAACCCATTCAAACATTGGCAGTGCGGCAACAATTATTTAAATTTGGCTTTCCTTTTGTAATGGTGATTTGATTGCTCATTGTGATGGTTTATGGGATAGTTTAAGGGAACAAAAATGGGCAATAGATTTGAGTGGGCCCCACAAGAGCCACCACTGCCCTATTGAAGGAATAGAAGCAGATATATAAAGAAAAAAAAACTTTCACAGATTTTTCACACCTAGAATTAATATTATATCTTATTCATAAAATTTCATCAGAATAACTACTTGAATTTTTTTTGCTTCTTCAGAGCAATATCAAATTTTCTTCTCTATCTATAAATTTTTTCAACTACCAACATTAAAAAGATTATTCACGGCAGCCAGAAGATGTAGACACATAAAAATGACCTAGGCCCACAAGCTCTATTTTTACCACTTTCAGCCTAGCATAATTATAACATTTAATTATGTCCTTGGTCCACATTCAACTATTAATTGAGTAATTCATTATTATTTAATTAATTCATGTCTATTGTATTCTTCATGATTATTAAATAAATAAATTATATTTATTTATTCAATACGTTTTTAATTGTCTATTATCTTCTTACAATTAGATAAATTTATTAATTTATTTAAGTACCTTTATTCATTTATTCTTCCTAATTATTAAATAAATGAATTTTATTTGTTTATTTAATATGTCACTAATTCTCATAATTAAATGAATTTATTAATTTATTTAATTATCGGTCATAATCCTCTAAATTAAATAATTATGTTTAATTATTTAATTACCTAATTTCATATTTCTCTCATTTTAAATAAATGAAATTATTTAAAATGATTTTGTTTTATTAACTATCACTTCATTTTAGTAAATAATCTGAAAAAGATTATTTATTTGTCACATAAAACCTTTATTTTGAGTTAAATTAATTCAAAATGGTAATCTTCTTCCAAAAATCAAGTAACTGAGCAAAGTCTTGATTTTCCAAATCTACTTTTTAGTTCAACTCTTTATCTTCTTGATTTTCTAAAATCTTTATCTTTTTGGCTAATTATCACATTTATTCTCGACTGTCGATTTGATTTTATCAAATGACATCTTGACCACTCATTTAACAATCTTACCCTAACCCTAATTAGGGATTTTCACATGAGATCTCGTCCACTGATTTTAGGTTTTGACAACTTTTAATCTCGTCCGTCTGTGCAAAATTGCATTCTTTATAAAATGTCAATTTTGCTCACAATTAGGGCACCACTTTTTATCATTATTATTTCACCACTTCGTTATTATAGAAATCACTTCATCATTAGAATTTACTTTGCATTTTAGGCATATTCATTTATCATAGTCTTTATCATTCAAATCCTTCAAAGTTTGCATAGAACAATGGCATAGTCAATTTTCTCACACAGATCTGAGGGCAACAATCATAAGCTGCAAGCTAGGAGGTGTTATGGAGGTGAATCATGGAAGCTTCAACGAATATTAGGTATAACTGTTCTTATTTTATGCTTTTTTTGTTCTTCATAACTTCTTTGGGTTTTATTTAATCTAACCACGCTAAAATCCATAACCCATTGAAACATTAATGAACCTGACATATTTTGAGAAATTTTAGAGTTGGATTCTTTTTGTTGCAAGTTTTGCATTATTTTGGGACAAAACCCTAGTTTTCAAATATTCAACCATAACTTTCAAATGGCTACAGATTTTTTCATGAAACAATTTCTACAAGTTGGGGACAATATCAAGAGATTCCACGACAACAATCAAAATTTTTGGAGATGTTTTAAATTTTTTATAATGTTTTTGTTAATTTTCATAAAAAATCAATTTTGAGAGCAAATTGTCGATTTTTTCGGATATGTTTATATTCCTAGAAAGAGATCTGAATTTAAATAGGGGTCTATTCTTTAGGTTTTAAATTTGGATGAAAAATTATTAGTCAAACAACAGATCTTTGAAAATTAGGGTTTCATAAATATTTGCTTGAATCTCACAAACGGTTATAGATCTATTCACAATTTTCTTTCTATAGATTGGGAATGATGGCCGATACCTTCAGTGAAAAAATTAGAGTTTTTCAACGTGTTTTGAATTTTTAATAATTTTTTTATGATTTTTCATAAAAAAAAATTGCAAGTGCAAAACAAAAAATCTTTCGGATTTTTTTACAGTTTTGGAAAGTTCTTGAAATTTTAGTAAGGGTCTATTTTCTGTATTTTTATTTTTACTATCAAAAATATTTCCAAAAATCCGATTTGTCTTGACTAGCTAACCCTCTAATATTAGTGATCAAGTATCTTGTTAGAGTTTTGGCTTTGTTGGGTTTGTTTATGTGCAGGAAAAAAATAAAAAACTTCAAAGCACACATTGGATCAAGTGGACAAAGAATTTGGAGCTAAAGAAAGTCTAGGTGCACACATTCCATCTTTCATCTCTAATCACTATCATTTTTGTCTTGTTTTATTTTCGTTAATGTTTTGTTTACAGTTGTGCTTAGGGGGATAACTTAGTTTTTGTAGGATGAAGCGTAGAAGACCAAAGAGAAAACAAAAAAAACACAAACTTATTTTTGCAAGATGAAAGCCGAAGACACAAAGGAAACTACTAATCATTTGCATGCAGGAACTTATGAAGACATTGATTTGTTTTAAAAAAATTTTTGTTTGGTAGTTAAAAAAATTATTATTTGGGCTTAAAAATTAACCAGTGTTTTTCGTGTCTGTTCATGTTAATCTAGAACCCCACGATTTGGTATATCGAAGTATCCTCTCCCCTTGTGCATTCGTATGATCCTGTGTGTAAGAGAAACGGTTGCTGACTCTAGAACTTGAGCTTGTTTTGGTGGGAAAATGTACTCACCCCAAAAAGACTTAGACCGGTAACACACTAAAGCCAAGCGACTTCCAACTGGTATATAAAAGTGGATTTTTGGGGGCAACCCTAGAAATCACACCCACTGTTCCGATGAGAAGGGCATAAATGGTCTCTCGCCGTACTGGATGGTGCCCCATGAATGGAATGCCCGTACTAAAAGCCTTGTAGTTTTTGCCAAAATCCTTTTCTATTTGCTGGTGCAGCAGGTTCAGACTTGTGAAGCCATCTTACATATTTATGGTTCATGTGTGGAGATGAGATGTATGCCATGGGAGTTTCATGGGTATAGTCGCTTGGCTGCCTCGTATAAGTGAGTGTTGTGGAGGGGAGCCAGTGGGGTCAAGCTACTAGTCATCCGCCTTGAATATGCATAGCTAGATTTATCCAAGGAAGAACTCAGTAAATATTGTCTAACACAGCCTAGGGTGTAATTATTCTCTGATTTAAATAGATCCATCACACCAAACTGAAAACACATTGTATTCTGTGATTGTTTTTGCTGTTTTCGTCAAACAACTTGATCATCAAAACAGAGTCAGTCAAAACAACATCTTCAGAAAACCACAACTATTATTTTTGAGCTACATATGTATCTGCAAGCCGCAATTGTCAAACAAAACCCCGCATGTGTCTGTCAACACTTTATAACTTTCATAGTCTAGTTGGAAAGCCGCAACTGTTATGTTGTGAGTCGCATGTGTGGCTGCAAGCCGCAACTATCTGGCAACAGGGTTAGTCCATACTCCGTGTTGCATCTGATAAACTAAGTCGCATCTGTGCGAAAGCTGTATTTTCCTATTAAACATTTGAAACCTGTTTTAGTCAAAACACCACATGTGCAATTCAAAACTGCATTTGACAGCTGAAAAGCCATATTTGCAAAATAACGCCTCATTGGCCTGTAGCGACGCATCTGCCTGACAAAAAACCAAACACTGTCTCAAACCAGAATTCAAGTCTAGACATCTTAAGCCTACTGTCAAACATCTTTTTTAGAAAGTCTCTGTCAGAAACCAGCATTGAAATTGCTTGAAACATCCATCAATTGCATTCATTAGCTTGCATTTTAACCATAGGTTTAAAATTTCCAGATTTTAGTTGCATTCCCTAGGAGACATAATCATCATTTTTAGCAAAAATTTGTCCGTAGGTCTCATCTTGGCAAACTTTGGATTAGGTCAAATCTCCACACTTTGCAAAAAAAAAAAAATATTGTTTTCAACACTAGGTTATCTTGGGACTTAGTCATTATTCCTCTTTCCGGTCATTGTCCTTTTTGTGAGAACCTCTGAATCAATAGTCTAGTTAGGCAAGCTCACTTGTCATTTTGACCTTGTCATTTAGTCCCTTTAGCAAGTCCCTCTTGATAACCAAAATTGAGACAAAAGTCAAGCTTAGAGTGATTAGGCAAACCTTTCTCCAAATATTGTCCAAACTTAGTCCTCATTTTGAACCTAGACTTTGCATTAATCATCTTAGTCCTTAGTCAACATTATCATCTTAGTCCTCATTTGAAACTTAGTCCTTTACCAAAAATCCAAAAAAATAAGTCTTGCATTGTCATCCTTTATCCAAAAATACAAAAACACGGGCTAGTGTCATCCTTGCATTTATTCATCATTTTTCATCACTCTCATTTGAGCAATTCCCTTTTATGGTGGAAATGGGACTCCAGAGAAAGAAAAGACAAATGGAAAACTTTGGATATTATTCTCATTCCAATGTCACCAATCACACTTATTACCCAAATTGGACTTTTGACGACCCATTTATTGACACAACTACTCAACCTCTCATTACCATATTACCATCCTCATAAAATAACCCTTTTGAACCATTCTTACGTAAGGATGAATATGGAAAAATACTTGCGAAAAACCTAGAGGTAGCCGCACAAGATCCTGAGGCCGTCTATTTCATAGAACAAATGGCCTTATATGATAGAGACAGATATTTAGCCATACTTTTAAGTCAAGGAGCTAAATTACCTCGGCGGTTCGACATTAATACTTTAAGACCGTTATCTCCTGACCATAATGTAAACAATACGAATACCATGTCCAATAGTGGTAAACCTCCAAACAACACACACAATACCTTTTTTGATACTACCTCGCAAAATGTCACAACTACAATGAGTGCTATCTCCAACATTCCAAACAATTCCAATTCAATCAATGCTACATCCTTTGGAGGAACACAATCCGTCACACTGCCCACAATATCATCACAATCGACTAGAGCCACCTTTGGGTCCTCGACAATTTGGGCAAGTTATTCCAATCCTCTATTTACCACTTCGGTAAATGCCACGAGGGCAGCATCAAGCCACACAAATCCTCCATTGACGACTACGTCTAGTACTATGAGTGCATCCTCTTCATATCCTCTCCTTGGTATGTCATATCCTAATCCTCCATTCACGTCTTATCCTATTCCTCCATTCACGTCATATCCTTGTCATGCATTTATGTCCCATCCTAGCCCATCATCCCTCAACCAGGTCCAAACCTCCATGTCGTATCCTAGTCCATTATACACTAATCCATTCCAAGATTCTTCATCTCAAAATACATTTAGTCATGAAAGTACATCTAGTCATGGTCTCCAAAGTCCCATCCCATTTCATAAACTTGAAGATACATGTCAAGAGGAAAACCCACGGCATGACACCATAATTCCCCTGGCATGTCATAATCAAAGTAGTCCATTCCATGACCCCATCTTTACGTCCATTCAAGAGGTCCTCCTCGACAATCATGGCATACTAAAGATACCTATCCTTGGTCAAGAGTCCATCCAAAACCATTTCATTCAAGACAAACCTATCCTTGGTCAAGACCCTATTTTTGATCATATAATCCCAACTGAGCCCATCATTGACCGAGACACTACTTTTTAAGAAGTTCAAACCGATCTACTCCTTGAACTCTATGCCATTCAAGCCCAAACACTTAATGATCATATCCAAGCTCCGACTATTGACACTTGCCACCATGGGATACATAGATGATCTTCATAGAGAACAAGAAGCTTCTATCCTAGACATATTTGCAAATGGTCAAGATATGATTGAATTTAGTGGGCTCTAGGACAATGACCATGAAGACAGTTTTGACATAGACTCGGAAGCACCAAAAGAATCATAGGAGTCTGACATGTCACTAAATCGGACTGAAGATAGTAATCAGAAATCTATCCAACATGTCGGTAAAGCTAAAACATCCTATCAATTAGGATCATCTATCTTTTTCAGAGCAGGATTTCTTATAGATGAGAAGATTTCAAGCATTAATTTCCACAATAAGGATGGGTTAGCATCTTGCTTCCAAAATAACAAGTACCCCATCGCAAAAAGAATTTGTCAGAACATACATTATCGGGGAAAAGGATTAGGCCTACACGAGCAAGGAATTTTGGAACCCATACAAGTTCAAGCACATTAAGGACATCAAGGTCTTGGCTATTCATCGGTCAAAAAATCTAATGATGTTAGTGGTCCATCTTTGATATTGGGGGCAACTTTATCTAATACAAACATCAAAAGGGGTGTCATGAGTAGTCCTTGTCATAAGATTGTTGCCAACAACCCTTCCCTCCACACCCCAAACCATCATTCCCTCATGAATAAACCTTACATTTGGAACCAACAAAAGTCTTACAAATCCAAAATCCAAAATCAAATGCCAAAGGTCATGGAATCAATAAAAAATACAAGTGGACAAATGAAGCTAAAATGGATCCCAAAATGAAATGGATCAAGTCAAGAAAAGAATGAATCGGGCAAAGAAAATATGCCAAATCCAAAATTCAATCAAAATGTGGAGCCATAGCACAAGAGGACTCCCACATACAATATATGTCCACCTCCATCAAAATGGCCATCAAGAAAGACATATAAAAGTGTTGGTTCCAAACACTATCCTACCTCAAAACCCAAAATTTTGAGAATGAAAACCAATACATCCAAACACCCAATCGACTCGTCCACGTCCACCATCATCCATCATAATCCTACATCCTCCTTAAAGTCCAAAATCCATTGCATCTTGGCTACAAATCTCTATCATAAGGACTCTCATAGTACTCTATTGCAATGTGCGTACTATGATAAGGCCAACTCTAGTATCAACAAGGATCACAATGACATCAATCAACTGTATGGAAGCGCTATCATCCTGACAAGGCAACTACTTTGGAAAGGTCATTATTGGCATGTCATGGCACCAGTGTCTACATCGGCACCGTCAAAAGCTTCAACACAGTCAGTGGTCATCTAAAGCATCAAGGCTATCCAACAAAACCTAAAAATACAAAAAAAATGAAAAAATCAAAAAAATCATCACCTTGATAAAAAATTGGCAAAAAGGCGTCTTGGTGACACCAAAACAAATAAAAAATGGCAAAAATAGTAAAAAGAAATAAATTCATCCAATAGTGAAAATCAGGCAAACAGGCACTTTGGATAAGTACCATGATGAAAACTTGGCAAACAGGCGTCATGTGTAGAATAAATCATCTATGTGGACCATTACACTTGGGGGCAAGATATCTCATCTCCTTTACACTCTGCATGACACATTTCTTATGACATTTCCATTCTTCCATTTGAGCCCTATCATGTCCAGCCATTTTTCCACCTATTTTGATCTTGACAAAGACTAAGGCACAAACACAAATCATGCTTTGGAATTTTTTTTGACATGTCTATCTTTTTGGCATACCTTATTCATTGAATATCATGTCATTACCTTCATAGCCTCCTTTTCACTATGCGACATCATCCTTGGAGACCATATGATAATTCTCCTAGTCCAAGCCATCCATGTCTCCTATCTTTTATAGAAGCCATCTTTTGTCCTTTTATACCTATCATCCATCTTGGTTTCCCTTGTCAATGGTTTAAAGATCCCTCGTCATCCCATCTAATCCTCACGAAGTCATTCCAAATGCAATAATATAGAAAACTTGGCCCATCATCCAAAACATTCCTTAGCTTTGTCCCTGGACCTGCTGCAGACTTTTATCCTCTTGTCATATCATTGTCATCCTCATGTTGTTTCAGGATGTGTCCTTCCCACGTCAAACAACATTGTCATTGTCCTCATCACCTATCAGTTGGTATTCAGTTTGACTAGCAGCAAAATTATGGTTGTCCTTGGATTCATGCGCATCGGCATCACTCACATGCATTTTGTCACAATTTTCGTAAAACATCACAAAGTCCTAAAGTCCTGAAAAAAGTCCTAAAAAAAGTCCTAAAAATCTGCAAAAGTCTTGAAAAAAGTCTATTAATCAGAAAATATCCTGAGAAAATACAAAAACATCCAAATCAATATCAAAACTTCAAAATAGATTCAAAGTCAATGTTTGTCTGATCAATCCAGTCAGTCCCGTCAATCAATATCTTTTGTCCCTGTCCGAACTACGTTGTCTTTGCGCCTTTGCTACGTAGGCAGGATTCATCTTTGAATCCCCGAGACATTAGGTCAGTCCTTCTAGGTTTGTCAAAATAAAATCATGATTCAAACTTCTATCCTTTGGACAAGGTCATTGGTCATTGCGAACTACGAGGTCTCTGAGTGCACGACGTAGGAAAGGCCATCTATCAATGAGCTTTCAAGGCCGCACTAGGTTAGTCCATTAGGGTTCATGGCACTACACTGGCACACACATCAAAAATCTTCGAGTAAGGACAGGTTATTTCCAAACTAGCAACCTCTTAAAACGAATTATGACAATCACTCATTCAACATGACAATCACACCAACACATCAACATCGACGTGTAGTCACCACAAATCAACTTCAGTCAACCTTAGTCCAAACAAGTCAAATTGTCACAACCGGTCAAACTGTCAATTTGTGGTTATCTTTCAAATGTGTCCTTTTGAAACATAGCCTCCATCATTTATGCCTTAGGATGTGTCCTTCCTAGGCATTGTCACTATCACCTGGCATTTCAAGGGATTCCTTTCGGCATTTAGGGATCAATCCTCTTGACATCAACATTATTCAGGATGTGTCCTTCCTGAATTTGGCAATCTTCAACACCTGACATCTCAACATCATCAAACAAAACACTTGGCACTTGTCTATGGCTTTTTTGTCATGTTACTAGTTTTTTAGCGAGATCCTAATAGTAGGATTTAGAAAAACATCGACGTGTCATGTTGTTTGTCTTGTCTTTTGACACTCATGTTACTAGTTTTTCAGCGAGATCCCGACAGCAGGATTTAGAAAAACAACGATGTTTCATGATGTTTGTCTTGTCTTTTGATACTCATGTTACTAGTTTTTTAGCGAGATCCCAACAATAGGATTTAGAAAAACAGTGACATTTCATGATGTTTGTCTTGTCTTTTGACACTCATGTTACTATTTTTTCAGCGAGATCCTGACAACAGGATTTAGAAAAACAATGACGTTTCATGACGTTGTCTTGTCTTTTGACACTCATGTTACTAGTTTTTCAGTGAGATCCCGACAGTAGGATTTAGAAAAACAGCGATGTTTCATGATGTTTGTCTTGTCTTTTGACACTCATGTTACTAGTTTTTTAGTGAGATCCTGACAACAGGATTTAGAAAAACATCAACGTCTCATAGAGTTTGTCTTGGCCTTTTTATCATGTTACTAGTTTTTCAGCGAGATCCCGACAACAAGATTTAGAAAAAAAATGACGTATCATGATTTTGGCTTTATTTTGTCCTTCTGGAAATCATGTTGCTAGTTTCTCAAGGATGTCCTAGAAACAGATTTAGAATGTCCTTGTCTTTTTCTGCTTGCGGTTGGTTATGACAAAAAGATTGGGGCAATTGCGCTCTTGGCATGAGTCATGATCATCCTTTGTCTGCGACTGCTTGTCTTAGGTGATGGTATGACCTGGCACACCTTGGTTTATGTCATATCATGGTGTTTGTTGGCCATCACAATAATCTGCCCAATGATGATTAAAGAGCAATAAATATTAAAATCCTATGATAAGGTTTTGAAGGATTTGGTCTAGGAACTCACATGCATCTCCTTTTGTCTTGTCATCTTCTCTCGCTCATCTCATATAGGCATTACATCCAAATCATCATCCATATCTTCTACACTAACACTTCTTTGTGCCTTTATATTCTAAGTCTTCTCATCAATTTCGAGAGCATACCCATGTTCTTGAAACCCGTCTGTCCTCTTGAGGGGGCACAATGCAACCCTCCTCATCATTCTTCCTCATCTTAATTTGCACTGGGGCATATTTTTGACTTATTTTCTTTGCCACAATGCGATAAGCTGCATTATGACAAAGAGGGGCAAATGTAGACACATAAAAATGACCTAGGCCCATAAGCTCTATTTTTACCACTTTCGGCCTAACATAATTATAACATTTAATTATGTCCTTGGTCCACATTCAACTATTAATTAAGTAATTCATTATTATTTAATTAATTCATGTCTATTGTATTCTTCATGATTATTAAATAAATAAATTATATTTATTTATTCAATATGTCTTTAATTGTCTATTGTCTTCTTACAATTAAATAAATTTATTAATTTATTTAATTACCTTTATTCATTTATTCTTCCTAATTATTAAATAAATGAATTTTATTTGTTTATTTAATATGTCACTAATTCTCATAATTAAATGAATTTATTAATTTATTTAATTATCGGTCATAATCCTCTAAATTAAATAATTATGTTTAATTATTTAATTACCTAATTTCATATTTCTCTCATTTTAAATAAATGATTTCATTTTATTAACTATCACTTCATTTTAGTAAATAATCTAAAAAAGATTATTTATTTGTCACATAAAACCCTTATTTTGAGTTAAATTAATTCAAAATGGTAATCTTCTTCCAAAAATCAAGTAACTGAGCAAAGTCTTGATTTTCCAAATCTGCTTTTTAGTTCAACTCTTTATCTTCTTGATTTTCTAAAATCTTTATCTTTTTGGCTAATTATCACATTTATTCTCGACCGTCGATTTGATTTTATCAAATGACATCTTGACCACTCATTTAACAATCTTGCCCTAACCCTAATTAGGGATTGTCACATGAGATCTCATCCATTGATTTTAGGTTTTGACAGCTTTTAATCTCGTCAGTTCGTGCAAAATTGCATTCTTTATAAAATATCAATTTTGCTCACAATTAGGGCACCACTTTTTATCATTATTATTGCACCACTTCATTATTATAAAAATCACTTCACCATTAGAATTTACTTTGCATTTTAGGCATATTCATTTATAATAGTCTTTATCATTCAAATCCTTCAAAACTTGCATAGAACAATGGCATAGTCAATTTGCTCACACAGATCTGAGGGAAACAATCATAAGCTACAAGCTAGGAGGTGTTATGGAGGTGAATCATGGAAGCTTCAATGTATATCGGGTATAACTGTTCTTATTTTATGCTTTCTTTGTTCTTCATAACTTCTTTGGGTTTTATTTAATCTAACCATGCTAAAATCCATAACCCATTGAAACAGAAGAGTAACATAAATTACAATAATAATGGCAGTTAAATTTGCCATCAAAATCATGTCCAAGTTATATTAAGACATTGTCCTATCGGTTTAAATAACCGTCCTCATGATTTAAATGTCCACCAGCAAGAACCCCACTGAATGCCATCAAAAAGTGAGCTAACCGCATTACCGCGGTGAAGGCAAGACCGACCAGCGGTACCGTGGGGATACCGCAGAATTGCGAGGGGGCATGAAGGAGACCACAGGGCCATGATTAACCACACTACCATGGTCGATAGACAGGTAGGCCATGGTGTGGTGGTGGACACCGCGCCACCGTGGGTGGTCAGAGATGAAGCCGTAGGACAGCGGTAAAATCGCTTGTGCGGTTAACTCGCTCAACTGCGGTTAGTGAAAGATGAGGCCACGGTATTGCGGTGGACACCTCGGTACCGCGAGCTAGGAAGTTTGAAGGTGCGGTTATGCGGTCAGAACCAGAAAGATGCACAGGAGTTGGGAGAAATCCCAACACTCCCCTTTATTGCAACTCCCATAGTCTTTGACGCCCAGTCGGTCTCTCTGGTGAATGAAATTATCTCTGCCTAGCACCTTTGTGAGAATTTTTGTTGCTTGATCTTTTGATCTACATAAAACTAAAGAAATCTCCCCTCCGTTGATCAGCTCCCTGATAAAATGAAAGCGGGTATCTATATGCTTGCTCCTCTTATGAAATACTGGATTTTTCGAAAGAGAGATGGCTGAGTTGTCGTAATTTTTTTTTGTTGCTTCTATCTGTTCATGCTGAATCTCTTTCAAAAATCTCCTCATCCAGACTACTTGGCACAATGCACTTGTAGCAGCTACATATTCAACTTTAGCTGAAGATAAAGAAACAATTGGTTGCTTTTTTGAAGCCCATGAAATGACTCTAGTCCCAAAGTGAAATGCATAGCCTGACGTGCTTTTCCTGTCATCTATACTCCCAGCATAGTCACTGTCTGTATATAACCAGTTAGTTTGAATTCACTTGTTCTGGAATACTTAATCCCATAGTTCTTCGTTTCACTTATGTATCTCAGATTTCTTTTTCCAGCCTTCCAGTGAGTACCTTTTGGTGTTTCCATAAATCTGGAAATTAAGCTGACTGAATACATGATGTCTGGCCTTGTGGCTGTTAAATACATCAGACTTCCAACAAGTTGTTTATACAAAGTTGAATTTATTTCTGAACCTGTATCTTCTTTGCTTAGCTTCACACCAGTCACCATTGGAGTAGGAGCAGATTTGCAATTCATCATATGAAATATTTTTAGAACATCATTAGCATATTTAGTGTGGGAAATAAAAATTCCATTTTCATCTTGATTTACCTCAATACCCAAAAAATATCTCATCAGACCCAAGTCTGTCATTTCAAACTCTTTCATTGTAGCTTCCTTAAACAATTCAACTGTGAGATCACCAGTGAAGACATATGATCAAGATTTTACCATCTTCATTCATTTTAGTGTACAAGGTTGGTTCACTGCTGCATCTGATGAAACCATTATGTGTAAAATAACTATCTATTATGCTATACTAAGCTCTTGGGGCTTGTTTCAGACCATACATTTCTTTCTTTAACTTGTAGACCTTGTCTTCTTGACCCAATAATTCATATCCAGGTGGTTGTTCAACAAATACTTCCTCCTCAAGATAACCATTGAGAAATGCTGATTTCACATCCATTTGGTGAACTAACCATCTGTTCTGTGCTGCTATAGCCAATATAATTATGACTGTATCAAGACGGGCTACAGGTGCAAAATTTTATGTATAATCAATTCCAGGTTGCTGTGCATAACCTTTTACAACTAGTATTGCTTTGTGCTTCTGCACTTCACCATTTGCATTCAATTTTATCTTGTAAATCCATTTGAATCCTATCACATCCTTGTCTTTTGGAAGACTCTGCAACTCCCATGTCTGATTATTTTCAATTGAATCAATCTCTTCATCCATTGTTGTTATCCACTTATCCTCTATAATTGCATCTTCATAGTGGATTGGATCGTCAGCTTGAGAATAAAATGCAAAGAGTGTGAACTATTGTGAATTATTCTCACCTTCATTATGATTATATATATCACTGATGTTTTTGATTTTCTGTCTTCTCATACTTGCCAGTGTTGGATTTGAAAGATCACTTGAATTTGCAGATTGTGGACTTGAAGGTCCTACGCCAGAATTTCTTGCTGTAGATGGCATCTGCAATCCTCTTGTTGCTGCTCTCACATTGCTTGATGGTGTCACTTGTTGACCACTTGCTTGAGCTTGAACTGGGATAGTAGGAACATTTGTTGGAACTAAAATTTCATTTTCCTCTTGAGGGATATTGATAGTTACATTGACTGTACTTTCTCTACTTCCATCCCATGCTTCATCTTCAACAAACTGAACATCTCTGCTTATTATGACCTTTTTAGTTGTTGGATTATAAAGCTTATACGCTTTGGATTCATCACTATATCCAAAAAATATACATTTCTCTCCTTTATTGTCAAGCTTTCTTCTCAATTCATCAGGTACATGTGCGTATGAAACACATCCAAAAACTCTCATATGAGAAACACAGTGTTTTTTTCCAGTCCATGCTACTTCAGGAATGATATTCATGACACTTTTTGTTGGGCATCTGTTCATTATGTATGCTGCACATGATACAACTTCAATCCAGAACTCATTTGTCAAATGCTTAGCTTTTAGCATACTCCTAGCCATCTCCATTATCATTCTATTCTTTCTCTCAGCTACCCCATTTTGTTGAGGTGTATATCTGGTTGTGAATTGCTTATGAATACCATGATCTCTGCAGAAATTTAAAAACTCTCTTGAAATGTATTCTCCTCCTCTATTTGTCCTCAACACTTTAATAAAGTGACCACTCTGTTTTTTAGCAAGAGATTTAAATTGATGGAAGAAATAAAACACTTCACTTTTGTGCTTTAAGAAATAAACCCATGTCTTCCTTGAATAGTCATCTATAAAAGTCAGAAAATAAAAACTACCACCTATTGAAGGTGTTTGCATTGGACCACAAAGATCTGAACGAACAATTTCTAAAGGAGATTTTTCTCTTGTTGATTTCCCTGCTGCGAATGACTCTTTATGCTGCTTTTCTAAAATACACCCTTCACAAACTCTCTCAAGTTTTTCAATTAAAGGTATTCCTTTGACCATACTCTTCCTCTGAAGCAAATTCAAACCACCAAAATTCAAATGACCAAATCTTAAATGCCACAGCCAATTTTCATCTTTTACTTCTTCCTGAAAGACAGTGTGAGTAACAGTTGATACCTCTTCTGCTTGTGTATAGTTTGTGCTCAAATCTGGCTGAATTCTCAAAGGAAACATTCTATTGTTTGCCATCTTGATCTTAGCAATTATCTGACTACTTGGGTATCTATCTAAAATTGTACACAGTCCATTTTTGAAAGTTACTCTATAACCCTTTTGAACTAACTCTCCTACACTCATCAAATTATGTTTAAGACCTGGCATGAAGTACACATCAGAAATATACTTTTGCTCCCCCTGCTTGGTTAGAATATTAATATTTCCTTTTCCTTTAACTGACACTTTGTTTTCATTACCCAGGGTGACATTAGACTTAATATTCTCATCTAGACTTGTGAATAACTCTAAATTTATTGTCATGTGATTACTACAACCTAAGTCTAAGAACCATACATCTTTTTCACTAGCTTGTGCTACATTACAGGCCAAAAACATTGTACTCTTATTTGGTCTTTGTTCTTGACTCTCTTTTGTAAAATTTGCATTCTGTCTACCATAATCATACTGTTTCTTCCTACACTCATTCATATAATGTCCAATTTTTTTACAGTAATGGCATTGGACCTGAGATTTTTCATACCTTTGACCTTGAGATTGATTCTAAAATGGGTTTTGGCTGCTGCCTCGTCCACTTGAACTTGATGGGCTGTTTCTTCCACCTCTATTGAAACCTCTTCCTCTTGCTCTGAAATTTGTTCTACCTCTACCTCTTCCTTGGTTAATTGAATCTTATGACTTAAATGCATGCTCCAATGACATATTAGCTATTCTGTTGAGCCTATGGTCATGAGAAATGAGTGAAGCATAAAGCTCATCAACTGAATACTGGGTGAGGTCCTTTCTCTCCTCTATAGTTACTATAATTGATTCAAATTTTGTGGGTAAACACCTCAAAATATTCTCTACCACTTTGACATCTTCTAATGTCTCACCATGAGTTCTTATCAAGTTTACCAATCCAATTATCTAGGTAAAATATGAATCTACAGACTCATTATCCTTCATATACAGAGTCTCAAACTCTCTTCTCAGTATTTGTAACCTTGTAGTTTTGACTTTCTCCATTCCTTGGTAAGCAATTTGTAGAATGTCCCATGCTTGCTTGGACCTGGTTGTAGCTGAAATTCTTGGAAAAATGCTCTCATGCACTCCTTGTAAAATAAAAAAAGTGAGCTTTTGAGTCCTTCTTGTTGTCTTTCAGCAAGTCTTTCTCTGCTTGAGTCAGAGCATTGTATGTTGCAGCATCTGTTGGCTCTGGAAAACCATTTTAAACAAACTCCCATAAATCTTGTGAAAAAAATAAAGCTCTCATTGTAATAGACTAGTAATCATAATTTTTCCCATTCAATTGAGGAATTTGGGGATTACTCAAGCTTGTGCTTGCAGCCATGTTTTTTAGACACTCTAAGACACTCTTCAGATATGGAGAACCTGCTCTGATACCATGTGAAGGAATAGAAGTAGAGATATAAAGAAAAAAAAAAAATTCATAGTTTTTTCACACCTAGAATTAATATTATATCTTATTCATAAAATTTCATCAGAACAACTACCTAAAATTTTTTGCTTCTTCAGAGCAATATAAAATTTTCTTCTCTATCTATAAAATTTTTCAACTACCAACATTAAAAAGATTAGTCACGGCAGCCAGAAGAGTAACAAAAATTACAATAATAATGGCAGTTAAATTTTCCATCAAAATCATGTCCAAGCCATATTAAGACATTGTCCTATCGATTTAAATAACCGTACTCATGATTTAAATGTCTGCCAGCATGAACCCCACTAAACGTCGTCAAAAAGTGAGCTAACCGCATTACTACGGTGAAGGCAAGACCGGCCAGCGGTACCGTGGGGATACCGCACAACCACGAGGGGGCACGAAGGAGATCGCGGGGCCATGGTTAACCATGCTACCACGGTCGACAGACAGGTAGGCCACAATGTGGAAGTGGACACCTTGCCACTACGGGCGGTCAGAGATGAAGCCGCGGGACAACGGTAACACCGCTCAGGCGGTTAACCCACTCAACCGTGGTTAGCGAAAGATGAGGCTGTGGTATTGCGGTGGAAACCTTGGTACCACGAGCTAGGAAGTTTGAAGGTGCGGTTGCACGGTGAGAGCCAAAAAGACGTGCAGGAGTTGGGAGAAATCCCAACACCTATGTAGAGGGGCTGCCTGTAGGCATTGAGTCAACTGTAGACTTGAAGTGAGGAGGCACATTTGAGCCACTTGTAAAAGCCATGGAGGATTGGAAAAGCCATTCAAAGCTCTATTGGGAAGAATATCACTAGATTTTTTAATATACGATATGACACAATAGTGGGCTTCTCACATCACCACCAATCTGAGCATTCCCACCATATTTTTCATCTCCACGTCTACCGCTAGTGCAGGTTTCCTTTTCGGCCATGAAGTTGCCATAGTAGAGAAAGGCACAATATTCCCAAATCTGTTAGTGTCACCACCTAGTTTCCCCATGGCACATATCCAAATTTCACCCTTTGAAGTGTAGAAAAATATCAAAGCATAACAAAATAATCTTAAAGTGTGTCCATTTGGATTTTTCAATAAACTTTTTTTAGGATTAGATGGTTCGTGTCAATCTAGCATTCATGTTTCCTAGTTTCTTATAGACAAGTATTTGTAATGATTACTTTGTATTAATGTATAAATTATAAATAAATATATACATATGTCAAAGTAATAGTAGAATTTATTTACGCCAAAGGAATATCCTATTTGCGATGTATCCATCTTGGTTTGCTTGGCAACGGTTTGGATTTCCTATAACAATGCAAGATGTTCCAAATCATCTTGACCATCCTAGTCATAATCTATCATGCACATAATTTAGTATGACATTGTATGGAAAAGACATAAAAGTTATGTTGCAAATGCGTGAATTCTTATCTTCTACCACCACCTTATTTGATGATTTGCCATTTTCCTTATATCGAAATTGAATGCTAACAACTACTCCTTTCCTACATATGTTCAATCTGCACTACTCCTTGCAACCTACAATGAGTTATTATCTTCAATATACTTTTGATTGGGTTATTCTATGCAAAAATCATCAGCATTGAAATCAAAGGACCAACATATAAATTATTGTTTTGGTGTGGTGGTGTTTCTCAGTCAGTTGCTTTGAAGTGATATTTCTTTTTTGGCTTTGGTCCAAAGTTTTGTGCAGTAGTCCTATTCAAATTCTTTACAGGTATGTCGTATTCTTTATTTTACTGTAAATTTTTAATACAACTTCTTTTGTGTTGATTGAATCGGAATTGGTGTAATTAATAGTGGGGTCTGATGTAGGAATTGGGTTTCTTTTGTATTAGTTTAATATGAATGGATGCAATTTGGTAATTAAACTTTCATATAGGAATTGAGCTTTAATTTGAATGGGTGTAATTTTATTTTGGTTGATTTGGGCTTTGGTTTAGTTGGTAAAGAGTTTTATATTTGGGATTGGGTTTCTACCTATTTGATTGCACTGGTGAAATTGGTAGTGGGCTTAGAACTAAATTGAGAACTCTATAGGATGGTCCACTATGACAAGTTTTTGGTTTGTACACTCTTTAGTGATCATTCCTCAATCACCTACCATGCTTTGGCATGCTGTCTAGGTAGTTCCTTCAATCTCCATGGCATCATGATGCCTCAATATCTCACAATATGTGGTGTGCCATCTACTGTAGAACATTTGCTCATCCAAGCTTTCAAATTGGGTATTGTAATAAGTGCAAGTTAGCATCTATGCCCAAGAGGCCTCATTTTAATCCGGTTTATCATTAGCTTTCTATACTTAGGTTCTTCTGAAAACTCCACACTTTCTCTTGATTCAAAGAATTATGTGAAGAACACAAAAAAGAAGAAAATATTCTCCAAATAACCAATGGTATGTTTTTTTTTAAGTTCTTCAAACACATTAAGGAATATTTGTATCTGGTTGTAGCTTACATTCAGTACAACCAAGCAATTGTCTGGACAACCAATAGGAACAAACCTATAAGAGGAAAACCATTTAATAAGCTTGGACCTCAACCTAACTTAATTTTACAAGACACGGATAGTTCCGGAACTTCATGGTTTGTGTAGAATCATGGGGTCCAAACTAGGCTCCTAAGTGTTAATAAAAATCCAAAAAAATAGAGTTAGGAAACTTGACATAAAAATTGAATAGCTTATAACATAATTTGAAAAATATGTAAGAATAGAATTTGTAGCAAATTGAATGTAGTTTTTGAGCTACTAGTCCTTTTGTGGAAAAATGTAAATCTATTTTTTTTATCCTATAGTATGAGAAGAATAGAATGCAATGCATTTTTGGATTAAAAAAATATGAAATAGTTTGAAAATTATTGAAGTTTTTTTAATTAGCCTATCAATCAATCATAATGGATGTAGAAAATCAATAATAATTATCTATTAAATGCAAAATAAGGCAAATGTTATATTGGTGGAAAATTGACAATTTTTTCAATAAACCCTTTTTATTTCATCAATAATAATTATCTATTAAATACAAAATAAGGCACATGTTTTTGATTGAGGAAAAAACGGGTTTTATAGGGACCTGAAACCACAAAGTTTACAAACCAAAAATAGATATATCAAGTAAAAGTCCAAGAAAAGACATGTTGCAACTAAAGATAATCGGAAAAGACCAACAACCACCTGCAAATAAACCTTGACAATTTTATATTGGTGGAAAGCTGACAATTTTTTCAATAAACCCTTTTTGTTTCATCAAATTGGACAAAAAGACTCATTAGCCACAAAGGTGAACTTTGAAAAACAAAAGAAATTTTGTAAACACATTTTTTTAGTTGACTTTCAGGTAGAACACCCCAAGCCAAATCTTGAGGCAAATCCCGAGCCTACTGATTTTGTTAAAAAAAATCATATTCGTTACGCCCAATATTTATAATATTTTGTATTATTATTAATAATACATAATATAAATAAATATTAATATATACTATATGCTAATATATATATATATATATATATATATATATATAGTGAGATAGAGAGAGGGGGAGTGAGAGATAGAGTTATCTGGGTACTGGTGAGATTCTATATAGTGTCATGTCTAAAAATTACCAATTATGTTATCATCAACAATAATATGCTCCTTAATATATCCCTCTCAAAATAACAACAAACCCAAATTTCTATTTTTCAACTATAACATTAATCACCTAGCACAACCATTAATGCTCACAAAATCAATATAAATTTGTTGATTAACTCATAGAAAATTGGGCCAAGTAGACTTTACTAATGTGCCATCGAGAACTTCCACAATTACAATTTAACTAGCATGAGTATTTCATCACTTCACTTGAAATACCAATGATTACTAATATTAAGAAGGTTTGCTTATTTACAATGAAAAGACATATCCCTTAAATTTCCACACAAGTAATAGAGTAAACTTGTATGGTTGTTTTAATATTTTAAGGTTAATATTGCGCAATAATAATCAAATACTTATTTATTTGTTTGTTTAATTATTCATTTGTATATATATAAATATAATACATATTTTCTATTTGTATAGAATCTATTATGAATGATTTAAAGTAATAATAATAATAATCACTTTCAACCTAAAATATTATTTTCTATATATTTTATTTTATTCCAAAAGAAACTAAAATAACAAAGGAGATTATTTCTCTCATTGAGAAAATAGAGTAATTCTTATCCCATATTAATCTTTTATTTACCTATACTCTTATCCTAATTAATAGGCACTTTAAAAAAAAATAGTATTAATCTTTTATTTATCTATACTCTTTTCCTAACTAGCAATCACACCTTGGGCTGTAATGGGTACGCCGAAGAGAATATAATGAATTTTTTGTTTGTTAAATATGTAAGTAGTTGTCTAAGTTTTGTTTGGACTGTTAGAAATGACAATCGAAGTAACCATCTGGAAATAGATAATTAATAAAGGATATTCTATATATATATAAAATGTACAACAATACACAGTTGAGAAGCTTTGAAGCCTGCTGTAAAATTTAAACTACACCCATAAAACATAAAATAAAGGCTGTGACTATTGCATCTTCCCCATTAAGATTACATTTTTGAAAATAAAGTCTATGGTAATGAGATTTGGGGCAGTGGGAAAATGTTTTGAAAACAATGTTGTCCTTAAAGTGATCTGCAAGAAAAAAATAAAAATAAAAACAGTTAGCGTAGCAAGAAGAGCATGTGTTGCAACCTATTGCAAATCATTAAATATTATGTCAAAAATTGTTATACAATTGTCCTCAGAGAACCTCGTATGAGGTAAAAAAACTAAAAAAATATATTTTAAAATTGCTGTTATGAATAGAATTTGTTCTTAATTATATTGGTGTTTTGTCATGGATTTTCACAGAGCTTCACATTAGTTGCTACAGGCTTTAGTGATCCATTTTAGTTAATGTTACTCAAAACAACATTGAGAATGTAGACTAACGGTTTTCATAAGATTGAATCCCCAATAAGATTTCAATTTTCAAAATGAAGTCTATGATAACACCTTTCTTGAGATGTAAGTATGTATCAAAAATTTGAATTTGGATAGGTAAAAATTGAAAAGCCTATTTAAAAAATATATCCTTACACTTGTAAATGTTTCTTTGTATTTAGATATAGCTGAGAGATGTAATGGATACAGCTTTGCAACATCATTAAAGAAAGTTGTGTACATCCAACACAACCTAAACGAAGCCCATTTAGAGGGAAGTAAACAAAGAAAGCACAAGAAAACAAAAAATACATCAAGCTATTCAAGTAAAGAGCAAGGAAGATGTACTCACCATAACCAAGAAAAGTTGATGCATAATGAGTTATATTCGCCATCAAACATAAAAATACAAGGTTCATTGCCTTTTTTAATCATCATCCATTTCCAACTGCTTCAACACACAACATGGCAACAATAGACCATTACAGTATGGTTCAAAAGAAATTGTAATTAGTTTACAAACTAAGAGGGAGATGTATCTATCCGAATCTAGTCTACATATGTCCTAACTTGTTTGACAACAATATACAATCTATATTTTAAGTTAGATATGAGGAATGTATAACAGAAGTTGGAAAGATTAGATGATGAGAGCACAATATGTAGGTGCAAAGAGAAATGTAAAGAAGTGTTGTTTTACCATTGTGAACATAATTGGCAGGGGAGAACTCCACTATAAGCAATAGCTTAAGCATAAGAAGTTGGAAGACTGCTTGATGTTGAAAGGGTTGATCTTGATAGTTAGGTAGCTTCAAATGTGGTAAGCAAGGATGAGATTGGATAGCTGGAAAACAAAGAGACTTGTAAGCAATAAGGAATGTTGGCTTTGAAAGAGAAAGGACCAAGTATTAAGAAAACATACCTTTAAGGCTTTTTAAGTGAAATGAATTTGAGCATTTCAACTAGGTGATTATGATAGTGTAGAGGATCCAAAAAGATAGCATGTATGTCAGTTGAGCTGTTGTCCAAGAAGAACTCTCTACAAAATAGAAATATGCTTGTGTTTATAAGGTTTGTGTTGAATAGGTTGATCTGCAATTAGGAATTTAGATATGGAAAGAGAAAAGACTAAGTTAAAAGTGAACATACCTGTACATATTGGTTAACTGAACAAAAGTTGAGCATCTGAAGTGGTTGAGGTTGATAGTTTTGATAGGCGAGCTTCCTCACTGATCCTACGTGCAACATATGGGCTTTGTTGCATGCGGGTGTATCTTTCAAAAGTGAATGTAGGGTGGATACAGAGGTCGGAAAGTTGTGTGACTCTAGAAATTGCTATGAATGTCAAGCCTTGACGGTCAATTTTGCCGATGTCAATGGTAGCCATATGAAGTGTAAGCCCTTGTGATTTTTGGATGGTTAAGGCCCAAGCCATTTTAAGTGGGATTTGGTGTCGACCACCATGACTAATTGGGGTGATAGGGACATCTTTGGGATTTTTTGTGTCCCAGGTAAGCCCAATATAATTCTTGAATCGAACAACAACTAACAAGGGCAGTTGGGGTGGTTTTTCATTGGCCCTATAGACTATTTGTTTCACTATGCCAAGTGCTCCATTAACAAGGCCAGTATCAGTCCACAGATTTGAAGATAGCATAACCTTTTGGTCGACACAAAGTAGAATCTTAGTTTGGAGTTGGTCATCATTTGAATTTGAGTTGAAAGAGCTCCCTATTTGTTCTGCAGTAGCAATGGCAATGGGCTATGCTAGAGACAACAACATACACTTATTATGGAGTGAAACCTTTTAATTGGTTGTATAAAGATGTATGGATGATAAGAAACCAGTTTGTTCTATAGATGTTAGCATTGAGCTTGACCTTGACATGAGAAGTTGCCAATCTACAATAGTAGGTTTAGCCTTTCTTAAATTGCACAATAGATCACGAAATTGAAGTTGAGTGGGATCCTCTCCAGCTTGACGAAATATTTTGTTAAGTGTAAAAACAGTTTGGAAGCTCCACCATAGTGTTCCCCCATAGGAAGTAGAAGAGTACATAGGAATGTATTTGACCAGTGGTAGTTGGCCAAAGTCTCCAAAGAGCAAGATTGAGCAGCCTCCAAAAGGGCAGTGGTTGTTTGCTGGGAAAGCTTCTCGTAAGCGAGAGTCAATGCGTTCAAGGAGCTTTGGACCAATGAAGCTCATTTCATCTATTAAAATGTAGCGAACAAAGTGCATTCTCTCTTGGAAGCTTGCTAGTGTTTGCCCCTGCAAGGGATCCATTTCTTTTATGGGAATTCGTAGTGCGAAATGAATTGTCGATGCTCCAATGTTGAATGCTGCAACACCTATTGGTGCGAGAAGTAGTAATGATGTTTTCCTATGTGGAGCAGAACAATTTAGTGCATACCTGATTTCTTTTATTAGGTGTGACTTTCCAGTTCCTATAGTTCCTTGAATTATTATTTTGAGTGGTGGCTGGTAAGTAGTGGAGTATAGGTGTGACAACACTAAATCTAGTGCTTTTTTTTGTTCGAATGAAAGGTCATATTGGGTATTTACATAGAGCGGAATGGGGAATTGAAATCTTGTGTGGTTGGAGTCTATGAAGTTAGATGCTACAAAGAGTTCTATTGGATTTATGGAATGAGTATTCCAGTCATGGTTAAGGTCTAATTCACGGTTGCCTAACATGTCAAGTGCATCTAATTGGAGTGGATAGCCTGGGTGAACTCTTGACAAGACTTGCCATTCAGATTGGTAGCAGTGATGTGGGGGTTCTGCATCATGTGAAGGAGACACAGGTTCTGAATTGGAGAGTGTGACTGGTAGATTGTGTCGAACATGCCATGGTGGTAAGTGAATGCCATTTGCTCCCACTGTGCCAAAATTTCAGTTGGCGATGAACCAAGGTTAGTTGCAATATTACGAAAAGGTTTATAGAGAACCAGTTCACTCCAACAAAAGTCATGGAAACTCGGGTCATCCTTAGGAGGAATGCTTGTGAAGCGAGGGGAGACTCAAACAATTGCTTTAGAGGAACACTCTTTCCGGGTAAGTGCACAAAGATGATTCCCAAAAAGGGGACTTAAGTGGACAGATTTTTTTTTTAAATCAGGAAATACTGACCTTGGACATGAAATTGAGGATAGTTACACTCAAAATTTTGAGATGGAACAAAAATAAGGATCGAAGTGCTTTGAGTCTACTTTCTAAACTACTAATTTATTTTTAAAATGGTTGATATTAAGGGGTTCAAAAGAGGGACCTACACAAATTAGTGTTGTTTTTGTCAGAAAAACATAACATAGCAACTCTTGTACGACCCTCGTACATTGAACTTTTTTTTAGTATTTTTAAAATCGCAACAAATAGAAGTTAGCTAACAGTATGTAGTTGATGCAAAATTTTTCTAATAATTTTTTAATGAATATTTGATTTTTTACTAATTTTCAAAGTGGACATTTCCTGAAAAACATAATTTTGGCCATGCTACCCCTACAAATTTTGGAAACTAATTGAATTTTTATTTTTTTATTTTTTTAAATTTGTAGAATGGAGTCTAGTTTATAAAAATGTAATTTATTTGAAAATTCGATGAACGGTTAATTTATAACGAAAAAAATACCAAACACTTCTTTTTGGCAAAAAAAAGACATAAAAATAAAATAAATTATGGATGAAAGGCTTAACATTTTCAAAAAGTGAAAAAAATTACATAGTTGGATAGCTAAGAGAGAACCCATTACCCATGTGTTCAATATTATCGATATTGAACCACGTGCAATCCTGACGGTGAGCATGAACTCGATTATGTGAAATATGGTAGATTTTTTAAAAACACATCTCTGGTCGTTGGGAATGCCTTCCAAGCCTTTGGGTTGGTATTCCAAGGAAAATACCAAGCCTAAGGCTCAGGAATTCCCAAAGCAAGATATAATGTGAGCACGCTATAATGCGCTCGTGTTATATTTTAGTTTTGACATTGTTTTTGTTTCTACAGGAATCATGTCAACTAAGACATAATGCGAGCACATTATAACGCGCTCGCGTTATGTCCTCCTTTATGTTAAATTCCAATATATTGAATGTATGCTGATATATTTGTATGTTTGTATGCACATGTATGCTTGTATGTCATGTATGCATGCTTGTATGTATGTACGTATGCCTGTATGTATGAATGCATATATATTGTATGTATGCATGTAAGATTGTATCTACACATGTATGTATGTATTTACGCATGTATTTAAAGGGAGGGAGAATTTAGAGAGAGAGGGAGTCTAGAGAGATGGAGGGGGGGTGGAAGTGAGAGTTTAAGAGAGAGGGAGTGGGAGAGAAGAGGTTGGAGTGAGAGGGATAGAGGGAGGGAGAGAGAGAGGGGGGTGGGAGAGAGAGAATTGAGAGAGATGGAGAGAGAGACAGGGGGAGAGAGAGACAGAGAGAAAAAGAGAGTTATGTAGGTAGGGGGCCAAAGGGAGAGACTTGAGAGATAGGTAGTGAGAGGGAGTGTGAAAGAGAGGGAGTGTGTGAGAGAGAGGGAGTGGGAGAGAGATGGAGTGAGAGTGAGAGGGTGTGGGAGGGAGTGACCCGATAGAGGTAGAGAAAGAGGGGGGTGGATTGAAAGGGAATTATCTAGTAGGGTGGAAGGGATAGATAGAGAGAGGGGAGAGAGACAAAGAGAGAGTTATTTAGGTAGGTTTCCAAAGGGAGAGACCTGAGAGAGAGGGGGGGTGGGAGGGAGAGAAATGAGAGAGAGGGAGAGACAGGGAGTGGGAGAGAGTGGGATATAGTGGGAGGGACATAGAGAGAGATGGATAGAGGGAGCGAGAGAGGGTGGTAGGGATTGATTGAACGAGAGGTATGTAGAAAGAGGGAGATGGTAGATAGAGACAATTAGAGAGGGTAGGAGGGAGGGAGGGAGGGAGAGGTGATAAGTATAGATAAAGAGAAAGTGATAGGGGTTGAGGGTATAGGGTTGAGAGATTAGGGTGGAGGACCTATAGGGTTGATGGTTTCTAGGGTATTAGGGTTTAAGGTTTGAGGGTTGAGGGAATAGGGTCGATGGTAGAGGGTATTTGGTTGAGGGTATAGGGTATAAGGTTTAAGTGTTTAGGGTTAAGGGTTTACTTGGTTGAGGGTAGAGGGTTTAGGGTATAGGTTTGAGGGTATATGGTTGAAGGATTAGGTTCAGGGTCCAATGTAAGGGGTAGAGGGTTTAGGGTTTAAGGATTGAGGGTTGAGGGTTGAGAATTGAGGGTTGAGGGTTTAATGTATAGGTTAGAGGGTAGATGGTAGAAGGGTTTAAAAGGTTGAGGTTGAAGGTGAAGATTGAGGTTTAAGGTTGAGGTATAGAACATAGGGTTGGTTAGAGGTTATAAAGGTTGAGATTAAGGTTGAAGGGATTAGGGTTGAGTAGTTCGGGTTTAGGGTAGAGTATTGGGTTGAGGGTAGAGGTTTTGGGAGTTTAGGGTTTTAAAGGTTGAGGTTGAGGTCAAGGGTTTAAAGGTTGAAGGTCGAGGGTTGAGGGATTAGGGTAGAGAGTTTACTAAATGGGTTTAAGGGTTGGGGGATTAGGGTTGAGGGTAGAGGGTAGAGGGTAGAGGGTTAGGGTTTAAGGGTTTAGGGTTTAGGGATTAAGAGGTTATAGAGTAGAGGGTATAGGGGTTGAGATATTAGGGTTTAAGGGTTGAGGGTTGAGGGTTGAGGGTTGAGGGTT